>VZRF01014365.1:858565-969903 GCA_013396875.1 Vireo altiloquus | reverse complement strand
GGGGAGCGGAGCGGGCCGGCGGAGGGCACGGGAGGTGCCGTGGCCCCCGTGCCGGGCGCCGTGGGGCGCGGGGGGGACGCGGCCGCCTGAACCCCATCATCGGGCTCCGAGGGACGTGCCGGGAGCGCTCCCGCGCCCGTCCGGGGCTGGATGCGGGGGACAGGGATGGATGCCGGGGGACGCGGCGCCGGGAGTAACCGCGGGGTTACCGGAGGCCCCGCCGTGTGGAAATTCGGGACACACAGCGTGCACAAATCGCTTAAGGAGAGTTCCATTGTTCCCGTGCTGGGGAAAACGTGTGCCTGATACCCTGCCTCTTGGGGCTGGCTTTGTTTTTCCTTTTTTCAACCTATAGTTAAAAGACTCTTGAAACGCCTTACGTGTTCTGGAGCAGTACAAAGTTACAGAATTTAACAAAATCTAAACACCTACTCTGAGGACTTTTTCTAGCCTGTTTAGGCAAAGTCGGTACACTTTATTTACTGTTTTCTAGACACTGGCGGTAATTTGTTTCTTCCTGTCTTGCAAACAGACTGATGCGGAATTGCTTTGTTCCTGTGAAAAGCCCTATAAGTACTTAGCAGGGGGCCTCAATGGTTAATCTCGCGTATCTTTTAACTTGTAAATTTGAACTTTGGGTTCACTTCCCTGAAAGAATTTGAGAAAAGTAGAGGGAATTGGGGCTGGGGATGGTGTAGCGATTTTTTTTTCTTTCTGTTTTACTGGAGCCAAGCAAGGGAAGGTGATTTTCTTGTTTCCAGCCGCATATGTGCTCTGTCCACCTGTAGGGCTTTCTACCAAAAAAATCTCGGCTTGCGTGGCTGTGTATAGGTAGTTTCTTTGTTGTATTACCGCAGGAGCTTGAGAGCGGTGAAACTGATAGTGACCATTCAGGGAAAATCCTGAAGAAAGGGAATGTGTGTGAACTCTGTGCTTGTCTTTTGCTCCCTCCGTACCTGATTAAGTATATCTACTCCTTTAGAAAAAAAGGACGTGTGTTTCTGGGAAAACAGTAATCACTTATTTCATCTGACTGTCAGTTCGGTGTGTCTTTAGGAGCCTCATCACCTAATTTAGTGGCAGTGCTTTTTGGTTTGTTTTCCTTTTAAACTGTTTTCTGGCCAAGGTCTTCTGTGCAACTACTCTGGTTCCAGTGGTGTAGGGCAGTTGCCTTGTGGACTTCTGCCCTAGGTTATCTGTGGACCATTATTCCTGTTGCTTAAAATAAGTAAGAACTCTTCTGTACAATTAAGTTTGTACATAACTAGCTGTTGCATTGGACTTTATTTTCTCTTCTGAAAATAAAATATGTTGTTTGTTAGTTTGAGGGAATAGGTAAAAGTTGGTATATCTGTCATTGGTCTAGGAATTTTTTTTCTGGACATTTGCATCCTGCTTTCTGAACCCCTTTCTCGCACAATAGCAGTTGAATTATAATTCAATTGCTAATCCCAATTTTAGTTTGTTGAATTTATGTGCTTTTTTTTCAGGTTTAAATAAAAAGTAAAAGAGGTATATAATATTCATTAATGCCCTGGATGTATTTAATACCTCGTTTCTTTTGCATGACAGACAACCAGAAGAACTCAGGATGAGTAAACCAAATCATTTTGATGTTCAAAGCACACGTGAGTAAAGTTTTTATTAAATAATTTCAGAAATACTTAATCTGCATATATAATGCTAGTTATAACATGTTTCATTTGGGCTCAAAGTGCAGGTGAGTTTTTAGTATTTGAATTACTGTGTCCAGTTTGAGGCTCTTCAGTACAAGAAAGACATAGAGCTCCTGAGAGGGTTCAGCAGAGGCCACAGAGATTATATGGAGTCTGGAGCATCTCTCTTATGAGGAGAGAATGAGAGGCCTTGGCCTGTTTAGTGTGGAGAAGACTGAGAGGGAATCTCATTAACACATATAAATGTCTCAGGGGCAGGTGCCAAGAGGATGATACCAGACTCTTCAGTGGTGCCCAGCGACAGAATGAGGAGCAATGGTCATGAACTAAAACAGAAGTTCTCCCTCAACACAAAGAATTTCTTTGCTTTAAGTGTGGCAGAGCACTGGAAGAGGCTGTCCAGAGAGGTGTAGACTCACCTCTGGAGGCATTCAAGACCCACTTGCACAAATGTCACTTGCTCTAGGTGACCCTGCCTTGGCAAGGGTTTGGACCAAATGATCTCCAGAGGTCTCTTCCAACCCCAACCATTCTGTGAAATTGTGTTGCAACCACCACTTGTCTCATGAAATGAAAAAGAGATAACTTTAAAACTTCATTGGATTTGTTTGCTGTAATTGGAATATTTTAAAATAGTATTTTCTGCAGATGTTTTAAGAAAGTAACCTTGTGAATTCAGCAGCAAAATCACACAGAGCTGTGTTTGAGAGGTACCATTCAGGACTTTGTTAGGTTGAAGCAGTAAACCTATTCTTGTCATTACTGTGACTGTTCTTGGTCTTAGAATATTGTAAATATATTTTACACATCTACTGGGAATTAAATGGAAGCTGTTAAATGTCTGTGGAACTGTGTAAGTGAGCTAGAAACTTCAGTAGGTGGGAAATCCTCAAGGTTTTAGTTGAACGCAGTGTTGTCTCAAATCATTAAATGTTTTTTAAAACTGTGGTAGCATATGGCTTGGCACCATTCACATGCTTTTCACCAAGGTTATCACATAGGTAGACAAAGAAATGGTTGATCCATGGATTCTAATATGGGGATGACTTTGTGTTTAGTATTAATAACAACTAGATGACATTTCACATGCACCTGGACATTGTTGACCATTTGATAATTCTCTTTGGGTGTTTTGGGAAGAATATTTCAATTGGGAGCTCAGTCTGCTTGTGGATTTAGCTTGGCTGATAGATCACTCTTGAATCAGTAGCCTGGTGAAGTATTTTCTTTCTAGTAACTAGAGGAGGAACAAATAGTACATTCTTCTGTATATACTATAGAATTCAACATTAAGGAGAGGGATATCTACTGTCCTTTATCCAGTAGTCTACTTGAAGATGCATGTGATTAAAAGAGGTGAAAGCTACTGCTCTGTAGCTGATCCACAGTAATTCCAGTATACTCACTGTGGTTATAAATATGATTCTACATTTTAGTCTGTGTTCTCTGTGGACGGACAGATGACTGCCCGGAAAAGTATGGAGAAAAAAGGACCTATGTGGAATACAATCTCACTTTTCATTACTATTGTTTGGTAAGTGTGTGGTGTTGATCTTGGAGTTTTCTGTTTTATCTGAAAAAAAAAAAAAGTGCAACAAGTATTTAATAGTAATAACCTGTCCAATTGTGACAATTTTGTTGTTGTAAAGCTTGAACTGTGAGCTTTACCTCATAGCCTTGAAGGCTTGTACTTCTCAGGTACAGCAGATGAAATAAGTAAATCTCAACAAAGCCTTTATTCAAAGCTGAATTCTGTTCATGGTCCATGTAAAGAAATTCATTAATTCTTCCAACCTATCATAGTAAATAGCATAAAAAAAAAAGTGTAGTTTCAAAATTTGAGATGTGAAAATTCCACCCCTTTTGGAAAAAGTAAAGAAATGGTTTTTTTCTCATTTCTCAATAGTTCTTGTTGGCTGTGAGCTATTCTCTGACATCGCATAGGGCATTGTAAAGCTTAAAGTCCTAATTTTCATTTAACTTACATGTACCCTGCTGGTCAGATTACTACAGTACCACTAGTTAGTAGAAGATTTAAACAAAGCTGTGGATGTTACCTGCAGCTTTTGTTATCACCCTTGACATTTTCCAAGATTCATATTCCTAAAGGTATGCTTAAATGCCTCTCAAGGTCTACATTTTTGAGGGTCTTTGAAATAATATGACTACAGAAAAAAAGTTTTTTGTTTGCTAATAAATATAATTTGAGTTGTTCTCCCCTATTTTAAAATAATTGTCGAGTATCAGAAGTAATGTAGGGGGTATGTTTTTTCAACAAGTTCTTTAAAGAGTGTTGATTGCAGATGGTTTAATAGTTTGGATGCTGAATCCTTTAAAGTCTAAGAAGAGTGGAGGTTTTCTGAAGTTACCTAAAGATAGAAATATTTGTTTTCAAAGAAATTTTAAGTAGCTGGAAGGAAATATAGGTCATTATACCATGTTAGTGGTAATTTTGTCTCCTCTATAAGGCCATATCAAACAACAAAAAAAAAATCCTGTCCTGATGAACAGCTAGGAAAAGGTATGCATGCAATACTGAGCCTTATTACTTACAAGGTATTTTAACTGCAGGAAGCTCATCACAGTACCTTTTACATTTTTTTTTGTCTCTGCTTCTTTTAAAAATGAGCAAAGCCCTATGATTTTACTTAAATATAGTGTATGTTATATAAGAAGAGAGTTCTTCAAAGAGACCCATTAGTGATACAGTTTAATTATTCTTTGCCAAATGTCTCACAGTTGGAAAAACGTATTTAATTGGTTTGGGTATATAATCATACGTTTATTTGAATAAAATATTGATAAAACTAGTTAAAATGGTGCTATGTTGAAATTATAAAATGAGATTGTATAGAATATAGACAGCATCAAGTTGTGAAACTCTTCAGTTATTTGGAGAGTTGATTGTAAGGTAGCTGCCTAACTTTAAATTATCATCAGGCTCTTCTGATTTGCTCTGTTACTTGATTCTATGTTTATTTAAATCTCCTCTAAAGTGAATTACTTTTCCTCTTAGGTGACACTTCAGTACAGTTACTGCCTACTGTGCTTCATTATCTCCACAGCACAATTGTCATTTGTATTAACTAAGCTAATTTAATTTTACTTCCTCTGAAGATTTATATGCTGAAAGTAATTGTTTGACAATTATCTGAATAGTCTGTATACTTCAAAAAGGAAGGCAAAATACACTATCTCGGGCCCTACAGTATTATGCAATACTTTGATGTTATGAAATATTTATTTTCATGTTACTGGTTATTGTCATGTCAGGCAAAAAGATGTTTTATATCAGATTTTTAATCATTAATCTGTTTTCATATGAGCTTTTTTAGACAAAACTTCTCTCTTACTTGACAAGCACAGTGTACATAATTTTAAATCTTTAGGTGAATGATTTAAAATAATTTGTTTTCATAGTTGATGTCAAGTGGCATTTGGCAGAGAGGGGAAGAGGATGAAGGTGTAGATGGATTTTTAATCACAGATATTAGAAAAGAAGTAAAAAGAGCTGCGAAACTGGTAAGAGTGATGTCTTTGGTATTTACAAAGGAAAAAAAGTAAGTTTTAAATGCTCTTAGTACTGCCTGTGGGGTTTGTTTTCTTTCTCCAATGGACAATGTGCTGAGCCCATTCAAGCATCTGAATTTTACGTTTAACCAACAAGTATGTTGGATTTGTGGAAGCCACAAGGAAAAAAAACCCTGCAGAAATTGTAATGATCCACCCTTATGGGGAAGAAAGCACCTAAGATTCGTAAATGTTCATTGGGCAAAAGGGAGTGACAAAAATCAGAGGGTCCACGAGAGATCAGAAAGTTTAAAGACTTACACACTTGGCATGGAAACTCTCCTGGGCTTTGTGGCGGGTACCTTTTTGGGGATAGATTTCTCCATCCCAAAGGCAGATTTCTTGCTTTCTATGTAAATTAGTTACCATGAGCAGTCTGTTCTTGCAGGCCTTTCTGGGAATGAGTCTGAGGGCTTTGGGGGGGGTCTTAATCCCATTGGATAGTCCATGCCTGCTTCCTGCCACACATTCCTGAGCTTGCACTATGCTGTGTTGCAGTTCTTTCTCATAGAAATGTGAATCTTTTTTTGGCCCTCTGTTCCAGTCAAATCTTTTTATTTCTCACAGGGTGTTAATACCAGTAGTCATAGGTTATCACCAACAGTTCTGGCTTGTTACTGCCAGCAGTCCCTGACTGGCTCCAGAGCCATGTGGTTATCAGTATTTGAGACATGCACATTAGCTGTTTGTTATAAAAAGCAGGAGCTAACTAACCTGTTAGTTCCTGGGAACAGTGTTTCTGATGAGCCTCAAGAGGCTTAGTCCGGTGCAGTCCATCCAGGCTGAAGCCTAGCGAGCATTTCTGAGATCACAGCGTGGCTTGTGGGGGCAGGTATGCTCCATTACAATCCATCCCCCAACTGAAGGCAGCTTCCCTGGGCCTCTGCAGTTTGCAACTATTTTTATTCCCTGTGTTTGTTACAGATAAATAAGAGTGAATTAAACTTTCATAATACCTCATGACATATGCTGAGCTTGAAGCTGACAGTAAATAATTTGTAGACACAACTAAATTGGTACTGGTAAAATAACTTGTGTTTTAGTTTAAAGTTTTACAAGACAATATACATATAAACTAATACATAAAATCTTTGAAATAACTGCATGTGTTTACTCTTTGTAACAGAGCTAAACCACATCAGTCTTATCACAGTTATGATCTATTAGCTGCTATTCTTTCTTACACCCTTTCTGTAATTTTTCTGTTGGTTTGATTGCTGTAAATTTACTTGTATGTAAGAGGTTAATATTCTGTTTCCAAAACAAATTATTTCCAGAAATGTAATATCTGTAAGAAAAAGGGTGCTTCAATTGGATGTGTAGCTCCTAAATGCAAACGAAGTTACCATTTTCCTTGTGGGATACAAAGGGAATGCATTTTCCAGTTTATGGAAGACTTCAGGTGAGTTTCAGGGCTTTGGTTTTTCCTATTTGTTATATTTATACAGGAGGTGACCTGGGTTTCTTTCATGGCTTGTTATTGAATAGGCTGTTAGCTACAAATAACATCAGATTATCTAGAAACAAAATACTCTATTTGTGGAAGATGTGAAAGTCAAGCAGTTATATTGCATGCCGAATACTTATAAACCCAATTCTCAACACTTTTACATAGATGACTTTATGTTTATATAAGTAGTTAAGTTGTTTAGAAAATTAAGCAGTAAATTCTAAACTCTGAAATAAACTGCATAATGGTTGATTTGGCTTTTTTGTTTGCCTGTCTCCTGTGCCTTTGTTGAAATGGCAGAGGTTTCGCTACCTGTACATCTCAGCAGTCAAAACACACAGTCTGCCATTTTGTTGTGTTTCAAAACTCAATCAGGAGAAATGGATTTAATACCAAATGTCTAAAAAATGTTTTATTTTACTGTCATCTGTCTAGCATATTGGCTGTAGTCGAAATACTCTTGAGTGCATTATCCTTCTTATTGTGAGCTGAGTTAGTAGGGTGGATGAAGTCTGGCAGGCACTTAAAAAAATATTACTTAAGCACATGTAAAGATAAGGCATTTTCAGAAAAGTTTCTTCTAGAGCAGCATTTCTTGGATGTCATGGTATGTAATATCCCTTAGGTCAGTTGGGGTTAACCCCTCCAGCCGTCTCACCTCCCAGTTCCTTGTGCAATCCTAGCCTGCTCACTGGTGGCAAGGGGTGAAAAGCAGAAAAGATCTGGACTCTGTAAAATATCTGCTTGGCACTAACTAAAATGCCACTGTGTTATCAACGCTGATTTCATCACAAATCCGAAACATATCACCATACCAGCTACTATTAAGAAATTTAACTCTAGCCTAGCCAAAACCAGTATGTCTGCATTTTTAGCTTGTTGAATAGCACTTACTCATGAAAAATAGATAATTGAATTCATTTTACTGTCTTCAAATTTTATGAAGAAGGTTCTTAAAATGTTATTTTGTTAAGGGAACCATAAATTATTATTTTTAGATCTTACTGTTGGGAGCATAGACCATTCCAAAAGTTTACGGATAAAGAACCTAGAGGAGCTTCACAGTGCACAATATGCCTGGATTTGGTTGAGCATCTTCCAGCATACACTGTATTGAAAAGTCCTTGCTGTAAAAATGCTTGGTTTCATCGAGAATGCTTGCAGGTAATACAGGTTCTCCCTTTCATTCTTTTTGCATCCATGGAGATCACATTTCTGTTTAAAAATAAAGAATGATTGCTTAGTGTTAAGTGTAGGTAGTAGGTATGAAATATAAGTTTGAAGAAGAGTACTACAATTATGTTATGGACACAAAATAATTTTGGGTTTTTAATGCTCTTAATTACCCCCCCCATCACCTCTCCACGTTTCTGCATGTATGATACATACTTTATGCCTTTACTACTTTTAGGAACTGAAGTTTAGCCTGTGTAGTTGCTTTCTTGCAAGTCATTATGTGCTGAATCTGAGCGCTAAAAATATAATTTATCCATCATCAGTTCTCTTTGGCTAAATCCAGGACTAGAAAAAGTTACAACATTCTTTTTCTAAACTTACTCTGGATCTGGAGAGGTTGACTAAAAAGCTTTTGTTTATGAACCTTATTCTAGCATATGAGCTCTTTCCTTTAAAGGAAGAGACAATCCTTGCCATTTGCTTTAATGTCAAGTCACATCACGGTTTCATACTAGCTTTAAGACCCATGTAAGGACAGTATCCATGAATGTAATGGTTCTCAATATTAAGACATAATTTATTGGCATCTTCAGGATGGTAGTAATTCAATAATTGGTCTGGTTTTCTTGTTGTGTTTTTTTTTTCTTGACACAGTATCAAGCTTTGAGTGCTGGGATATTTTTCTTTAGGTGCGCAGTATGTAATAACAAGGACAAATTTCAGAAAGAAATGTTAAGAATGGGCATACACATTCCAGAAAGGTAAGTAATTCTATTAATGATCACTCTTGTATGAAAACTTTGATAGGCTGTTGTAAGCATTTTCATTTATTCTACAAAACTTCAACATTAATATGTGAAACGTTAGTTCTACCTTCAGTTGTAGAATTGTTCAGTTTTGTAAGGAATAGCCTATTCCCTTTTAGATATGCATAAATATTGGCAAAGGTCAAATTAGTTATTGCAAACATAAGACAGGAAGCTCTCAAAAGTCATTTTTAATGCCATGATTCAACTTCAACTTTAAACCCAATTAAAAGATAAAAGCACTTCTTAAATACAATAATTTTTCCTTAACATAGAGATTGCTGAGAAGTGTATTTTCTGTGCTGAAGTTTAATTATCTGAATTTCTATCAAGACAGAATTGTATTTGACTGATTACTCAGCCATACAGCTTCTGTCTTCTGCCAAGGGATTGCAAAGGTTATGTTTGGTATAATAACTGCTTCCAAAGTTCTGAGCTGTTTTTCCTGTTCCTATCACCTGATGAGGCTCAAAATATGACAGAAAGAGATCAGAAGGATGCTTCTTTGTTAGAAGCATTGTTCCTTAATGACTATTAGTCTTTTCAGAGAGCACCATTAATTCCCCCTGAGACAAAAGCTTAAGATTCTGGAGAGGAAGAAGAGTCAAAATAATTGATGAACTTTGCTATGCTGGCCCGGAACATTCTGAGTTAGCTTTCATGAAATCAGTTTCAGCGATAACTTGAGTAGGCTGCCTAAACAAATATCCTTGTTTTCTGTGAGAGAAAAAAAGGAATAATGTGAGACAGAGAAAATGTGCACTGAGGTCATGTGAAAAATAATAAATACTTGAAATCAAAGGAGCGGTGCAAGTAAAAGTCCGTCTGTGTGTTTTGTAGTATTATTTTAGTTACTAGACTTTTCTTCCCCCTCTCAGTGGTCTGTACCTAGACTGTGGCATGATCAAAATGTATTCATGTGTTTCTTGCATATATCTTTTTCAAAATATAGAGTAACCCACTGAAACAATCAGAAATAGAGTTCTCATACCCAATCTTCTGCCTTGTTTATAGGGATGCATCTTGGGAACTTGAAGAAAATGCCTATCAAGACTTACTGCATTGTTATCAACACTGTGATGTTAAAAGATGCCTCTGCAAGAAAGGAAGAGACTATAATGAACCTGATAGGTACGATACTTTAGCAGGAAAGTATAACTTAGGATGGAATTGTTTTTTGATGTGTTTTTCATTGTAGTTATTATTATTATTTTTATTTACCTAGAATGGTTTGATATTTTTCAGCATCAGGTTTTAACATCAAGCCAGCACACTGTCCAGATGGTGTTCACTCATTACAATCGTATTTCAATACTAAATTTCTCTAACTTAATCTGGTTATAAAAGCCACGAAAACCAAAGTTAATGGATTATCAATTACCTTGTCTTTGTCTTCATTTTATACAGGCTGAAGTAGAATTTGTGCATCAACACAGCATGTACCTAAATGAATGTTGTGTGTGTATCTTTAAGAGTTTAATTCAGCAATCTAATAAGTGTTAAAATACTTAGAGCCTTTACAAGAAATTATTGTTGAAGTAGTAACCCTAGGTCAGTAGTTTGAATGTTTCTCTAGAGAGCTCTCCTTTAAAAGAATTACCATTTGGAAAAGCTGACTGGTGGATACCCATAAAGCACAAAAGATTTTGCTGGCTAGCAGGATGAGAAGAAAATTGTGCCTGCAAACTATGGGCTTCAGAGCAGGGAAGTAGACTAATAGGCTCCTTCAGTGCAAGGTGCTGGAACATAAGTAACTTTTTTTTCCTTGTTGCAGCCAGGTATGAGTACATCTTGTGTGAAGAAAATCTTCTTGATTGGAATTAGTTCTACCAGACTGATAAAATTGTACTTTGTTGATTTCGTGTCTGGATTGTGCTTACTCTTGAACATTCTTTGTTTTAAATAGCCTCATTCTTCTGTCTTATTCTGAATACCTAAGTTTTTAATTTTAGTAAATGGGAAATAAAGCGTTGTCAGTATTGTGGTTCTCGTGGGACTCATTTGGCCTGTTCATCTATGAAGTCATGGGAGCAAAACTGGGAGTGTGTGGAATGCAGAAGTATCTTTGCAAAATCAGGTAAAGTTATGGATGTGGCAGTGATTTCTTAAATGATAACTTTTAAGTTATGTAAGCATACTTTACAACTAGCAAATTTATTAAATTAATATAATGTAATCATACAGGAAGGTGCAGCAAACGGAAAAGGCAGGCTTCTGCTACCTCTGAAAAGGCAAATGGGACAACTTGTTTGCTGGAAGAGCCACCTCCAAAGTCCCCTCGGCAGTCATCTGGATCTCCACGCAATTTTCTACTCCAGTGTGTAATTTTTCTGTTTTCTCACAGAAACTGACTATTGCATAAAATTATATTTAAACATGAGGAAATGATGGCTTATTTCATTGAAGAAACTTAACATTAAATTGCAAATCAACTGAAGTTGGAATGAAGTTTAGTGATTGAAGTTACTTCTGAGTAAACCATGAACTCTGGAAATCTGCTATAGGTATTTGGATTTCATGGCAAGTAAACCACTTTAGTTTGGTAAAATAGATCCTTGTTAGAGGAATTTTAACAATTTAGTGATAACTTAGACTATACAAATGGCAAAGCTTTAAATTTTCTTATTGATATTTTTTCCATTTTAATAGTGTTGAAGTCTGACTTAGAGATGTTCATATTAATGTTTTCCTCTGCTGTAATAAAAACTTCTCAGGTTTGTAGAAACTATTGCTGTTAGCTTTTGCTTACTGTATCAGTCAGGACTTTTGTCTGATGTATGAGATGCAACTAAAAACAGATCCTAAGGCCACCATGGAATAAAATAGAAAATTGTTGGTTTTAAAATTGTAGTTCAGGCGCTGGTGAACTTCATGGAAATGAAGATACGAATGAGATTTGGTACTGAAGTAGGGAGAAACTATACTGCTACCCTGAAATAGGAAGTGTTCATGTATTCTTCAGTTGTATCTCTTCTTACAATACTGTTTTGGCTCACAGATCACCGAAGATATGTCAGAACTTGTCACCTTGCTCACACCTAGAATTTCCAGCATCTGACAGAGTGACAATGTCCTTATCTCCAGTGATGTCAAACAGGAACTGGTCCCTGAGGCAAAAGTATTTCCTTCTATTTTTCTTATTTTGAAGAGTAATCTGTCACATGGCTTTATACTATATTTCCTACAGAACACACAGGGGGGAGAGTCTGTGTGTGTGTGTTTGTGTATATACAGTATCCTTATGTATTTGTGTGTTTGTATACAGTATCCATATATATTTATCTGTGTGTATGTTTATAGTCACTGCAAAAATGAGATGACACTCAGTCAGAGTGTCAGTAAGATAAACACTTAAAACCTGAAGTCATACATAGCTTGAGAAAGGCTTCTGCTGTTTCTAAATGCTAGAGGGGTGTGAGGAGAAAAGAAGGAAACCTACTGAGAATTTTTAGGTTAGGTAGTGAGGAGATCAAAACCCAGAAATGCGTATTTGCCCTTACTGATGCATGGCTAAATGTTCTTCAGAAAATAGGGAATGAAAAGAATCCTGATTGCTTTCTTCTAATTAGATGTCCTAAGTTTTTAATGTTTTTGTATTTGTACCGTATGAATAGCTCATTATTGTACTAAAGTCAGTGCTAAAACAACATGTTTTAATATAGAATATTCTGTTTAAGGACATAAAATTCATTATCTTCTTGTGAGTAGTTAATTTATAGGCTCTACCTCATGAGCTAAAAATTCTGATGAGGGAATAAGTTATTTCTAGTTGATACGGTATTGGAGATAGTTTTGGTTGGAAGTTAGAAAACGAAAAAAACATCTTGTTTTTTTTAAATGAGAACTTCCTTCCTACTCAAATATATTTTTATTATAGCAACAAAGATTATTCTAATTTGGTTGCAAAACACCTTTAACATAAAATGGTAAATTCTTCAATTTCTCACTTGTTTCATTCACATTGTTTAAATATCAACTCATGAATTGTTTGGCACTGGGTTGAAGTCACTGAATTAAGAAAATCACTATTTGTTTTATGCCAGGGTAATTATTTGTACCTCCTTTTTTTTGGTTCTTAGAGGTACTTTAAAACTTGCCACTACAGTGTTAAAATTTTTTAAATCTATACTAAATGTTTTACTAATATAATTTAGGCAATACCTGAATGTTCCACAGTGTTTAGTGTTCTTAATAGACTGTTAAAATGTTTTTTGTGTAACTTGCTAATTATGAATCACAGATTTCATCTGAAAATACATGCCATTTTCTTGTAGGTATTTAAGAGAGCAAAGAAGGGAAGTTTGTGGTATACTGAAGGAGTTAAAGGTACAAGTTAAAACAAAAACAACAAGACTTAACATCAATACAGAAAATATTTGGAGTAATGCTTTAAAAGGATTTAGACAGCGCAACTTTAGTCCTACAAACACTATTGAAGTAAATTTCTCAAACTGCAAAAATAGATCAAAGACAAATACTTCTGCTGCATCAAAACACCATTTCTTCCAATTATTAATGCTTCACCTTCAGAATTCATCATTGTTTGAGGGCTCTTATGGAAAGAACTTGGCCCTTGATTTTCAAGGTAATTGGTTGCTTTGTTCAAAAACATGAGACGTATATAACTTAAAACATTTTTTAATCTTCAGCCAGTATAAGTGTCAGTTCACAAGTGTAGTCTTACAGGATAAAAACTAGGGGTTGATTTTTTTATTTTTTCAATTCTAAAGGGGGATGGTGTGTGGTTTTGTAACTTTAAAAATTTGGGTTAGTTGGAGAAGTTGATGACAACCATGGAAAAAATACAGTATATAACAAGATTTGGAACTCTTTTATTAGTGTATTTGTTCTCTTCAAGTGAATTTCTTTCTTCTGGACTCGCTTTCTCTGCCAATTATCTTCCTTTCCTCAAATTTCCAGAACATTATTTCTCATAGTGTGTTTCCCAAAAACTCCAAGTTAGCTTCTTTGAGTTCTTATGCTTCAGAATTAAATATGCATTGAGTGTAAAGTGGAAGAGGAGGTTACATCTCCCAAACCTTGATAGCGGCTGAAGAGTGGGTGTAAAAGAACGTGGGGCTCCTATGTAAAAATGTGGTCTTATAGTTTGAACTATCAGGAGATAGCAAAAGTCATAAAGAGAAAATAACACTATGACATTTTCTATAAAAAATGAGGATCGGAAAATCATTTCTGTGCATATAAAGTAGACATATTTTTCTATTTGCAGCTGTAAAAGAAAATCTTTATTTTGAAGCTGGTAAAATGATTGCAGTTTCTCTGGTTCATGGTGGTCCACCTCCTGGTTTCTTTTCCAAAACACTGTTCAATTGCCTTGTCAATGGTCCAGAGAATGTCAAGCCGGTTTTGGAAGATGTTGCTGATGTTGATGTAGCACAAACAATACAAATGGTAATATGCAATAAGTTTCATTTTATTTCTTACTCAGGACTGTATTTAGAGATAAAGAAGGATTTAGTGAATATAAATTTTGTTGAAATTAAAAAGCTTATATTTCACATATATGTATACATGCATGTAGTAAACAACTGCCTGACTTATCTTTTTATGCAGATAAAATATGCAAACAGTCTGTCCAGCCTGCAGTCTACACTACAGGACTGCTGTGAATTCCTCGCTGCTGCTGGATGTTTAAGACCTGTAACAGCTTTGTGTGATAAGAACATGCTGGTGAATGACATATTGATCTATCATGTAATCAAGAGAATTACTTTACCATTAGAAAGGTTTGTTTTGTTTGAGTTTTAAAACTTCTTGGTTCTTTTCCTCACTGAAATACTAATATGTTTCTAAAACTAACTTTCACATGTTCTCACTTACTCTCCATTTAAACCAATGAAGTGTACTGTAATTTTCAGTTGATTAAGTAGCAACTGTGAACTAGGTAGTTAAACTGAAAGACTGAAATTATTTCTCAATGTATCTGCTCTGTTCCACTTCTCCTTGGTCACACTCCTTTTTCAACCTTAGGAAAAAGGCAGATTCAGAGTTTTTAAACTACAGCATCACAAAAACCTTTGCACTATAAAAGTTCTCTACCTTATGTTCATATCTAATTCAGAATTGCTCAGATTTGGAATCTTTACATTTTAGAAAGGTTTAGCACATGTTTAGAATTCAAGTGAGTTTTCTAGAGTTCTAATTAGGGAGTTTGTGTGTGCCTTTAGGAGTGCAATACTGTCAACAAGTGTAAGTTGGCCTGCTTAGAACTTAAACATTGCATTGATGTTAGTGTGAGGTAGTGATGACCTCGTTAGCTGGAAAAGTTGCAGCTCTTGGCTGTTCCTTTGGTCTCTGCCCTTACTTTCAATTCTCATTCTTCATTTGCTTGGTAAAATGTATTGGATGGTAATTTTTCCAACAAGCACAGCTTGATTTAAACTTCACATATAGTGTTATCTTTGACAAATCTGAATCAACTCAATCTCCAAGAGCTATGAAAACTAATTGTTAATGTGAGGATTTTTTTTAATGAAGTTTAGAGCAATTAGTCTTTCAGTTAAGGCCCTCTGACATGTTTGAACACTCTATATAATATTTTAAAACTAGTGAGTTAAAAAGTGAAACATAATAATTAGCCCAATTGTTTATGAGGTAATGTGGTTTTGTGTGTTTTGGGAAATGAACTTAAGATGTGCATAAGTGAGTAGAACAAGAAAGTACTTGTCACTGTCAAGGACTGAGAGTAACTAGAGTGTTGGTTATTTTAGCTGTTAAATGTTCTAGGCTGCTGGGCACCATTGAAAAGAGCCTGTCTCTGACTTCCTTGCACATTCCCTTCAGATACTGCTACATGTTGATATTCCACGTGAACCATCTTTTCTGAGAGCTCCAGCTCTTGGCCTTTCCTCATAGGGTTATGCTCTAGTCCCTCAATCATCCTAGTCACCCTTTGCCAGACTTTCTGCAGTATGTCCATATCTTTGTTGTGCTGAGGAGTCTGGCACTGGACACAGCACTTCAAGTGTGGCCGTATGGCTGCTAAGCAGAGGAGAAACATCACCTCCCTTGAACTGCTGGCAACGCAATTCCTGGTACAGCCCAGGATGCTGTTTATCTGCGTTTGCCTCAGGGAGAAATAATAGCACCTAAGCACATGCAGACTGCAAAAGCCATGCAAAGGCTATCTTTTAAGACAGTTCATTTTGTCTATGGACAAGGAATTTAAACTGTTTTCCAAAGAGCTATTTGTAAGAAAGAGATTTGCTATGTTTTCATATAAAAGTTGAAAGTAAACCTTGGAGATACAGTCAAGTACCAGGAAATAAGGTTAATTTCTACATATCATTCCTATTCCTTTCATCTCCCAAAAAAAAACTCCACAGAAACATACAGGACTACTATGTAATCTTACTGACAAAACTTAGAGACTGCAGATGGGGAAGATTTATTATATCCCATCTTGCAGCTTTATAAAATGCCGAGTTCTGATGCATGGACACTTTTTTTTTTTCCTCCTCCTCCTAGTTTTAGGCAAGGTTTGAAAACTCTTGGCGTTCTAGAGAAAATGCAAAGGCATCCAGATGCGTTCGCTAGCATATTGTGCCACAAACCCGAAAGACTTTCAGCGGAAACTGTTTGTGATCTCTTTACAATCCATTCCTCGTCAGATGTAAATAAAGTTGAAGGTGCTGATTTTTGGATGGGCTATTTGCAAGATGTGGAAAGTAAGTAATTTTTAATTTTTCTTTTAATTTAAAAACCCTCCCCTTCTGTGTCCAGGCTAGTTAGTTGCTGGTATACATACAGAATTTGATTTTTAGAGTTCAGTGGGGTAAATAAATCAAGGTTTTGTAGTCACTATCAGTTCCTAATTGTTCCTTCTTCCCCCTCTTTCTAATTACTTATTAGAATTTCTGAAACTGTTGCCCAGAACTTTAGAGGGGTAAATATCTGAAAGATTGGATCTAGGGCTCCTGTGAATTAAAAAAAAAAATCCACCACACAACCTAAGTGATACATGAAAATACTTTATTGATAGTTTAAAGGACCACTCTTTTCTATGTTTATCTTGCAGGAGATTTTTGTATTCACTTAAGACTTTTTCAGACCTAGCTGAAGTGGGTTTTTCTTGCTGAACTTTTTCTTAGATAGCCGTATAACTGCATATTTATTCAGCATATTGATTTGATTTCATGTGGATTTTTTTCCTCTTAGCACTTAACATTCAGGGTAATGGTTTATGTGTAATAGGCAATCAATGATAAAACTTGATCCTTTTTTTTTTTTTAGGTGGTGAGTCTGTAGTGACATTGGAGGATATTCTGCTCTTCGCAACAGGCTCCTGTTATATACCATCCATTGGTTTTGATCCTGAACCTACTATTAAATTTTTGCGTATAAGGTATCCCATTGGAAAGAGACTTCTTAATTGCTTAGAGCTTCCTATAACAAAGACATATCAGCAGTTCAAAAATAAAGTGGAGCTCACCATCAGAAACACACTAAGAGTTGAAAAGCAATAAGTATTTTTGCTATTAAATTGGTTGTTGGAAACTTGAGTTTTCCACAGGAACATCTGCTTTCAGTTTGCTACTGTATTTTCATGCTTTTAGTATTTTCTGACCTTTCCCCCAAAATTATGCTAAAAGTTTTAATGTTATGAGGTGGAATACAATTTTGAAATTTAAAAAAATAATTATCTTTTCAATAACATTCCTTTTGAAGTCAACTTTAAGTCAGCCATCTCTTGTAGAAGTAGTTTAAGTGTCAGCTTTTGCTGTAGACAGGTAAGAAATGTTACCAAACTCTGTAACAGGTTAAGTACGTGGATTGTATCAAATACTTAGGTAACTTATTTATCAAAAACAATTCAGGTACATTTTGAAGATAATTGCCGTAGAGCATTGTCTTGCATAAAACTGTGATGCAGTTCCTCAACTCCATGTATCTTTTTTCAATAATTGTTTTGTATTGATTCATTTACATCCTGATGGTTCATAGAAACCTAGGAAAGTTAAAATACTTGTAGTTTTATGGTTGTGGCTAGTGCATGAAAGGTCTGGAGGAAACCTAGGCAAAATAATACAGCACAAGAACACAATTAGATTGAACTTGCGTCTCTGTTAAACAAAATCTTTGATATTTGCCCATTTTTGCATTCTACTGTCATACATTAATTTTTAATTACTCATTGAGCCAGAATAGTAAAAATCTGAAGTAAATCTTGAACATGCAACAATAACTGGTCTTTCAAAGTGAAATATAGTAGTTAATGTTGTTGATATGAAAGAAGTTTGTTGCTTATTAGAACATGTAAACTTGTCTTCCATTACAGTCAATATTTTCCTACCACCATGCACTAACACTCTTCATTAAACTAAAGGCAGTCTACCATCAATCTTGTCTGGGCCTGATACTTTTCTATCTTTTATTCTAAACTCTTCCTGTTCAATCGTTGATGCATTCTGAGCACTGTACAAAATATATGTTAGTGCTGCAGTAATTTGTATAAATGGCCGGGCCATTAAGCTGTAGAAGTTAAGTAGTGGAATTCCTACACAGCAACACTTTAATGTTACTAATGCTAAAGCTGTGAAATTAAAAGGACATTTATGTACATTCTTTTTAAATGTATGCTGCTCTCTGTTTTTAAGTACTCTTTCCATCTGTCAGTTTTGACCCATCTGTACTATACGTCCTGAACATAAGTTGTGCTATAGATGTAATATAGATACATTTGTATCTGTATATATCTATATATGTCCACATTCTTCAAAATACTGAAAAGTAATGATACACTTTTTTATTAATATAGCTTGCTTTGAATTAAAAATATAAGCAGGATTGCTTTATATTTGAATACCTTGGCAAGAAAGTACATCCACAGTAATTATAAATGGATAGGTGCTTCTGAAAAAAAGAATAGAAAGTCTAAGGAAATTATTGCAAGTATTAAATCAGACATTTTTCACTACTTCTAATGGCTAGAACAATCTAATCTCATCAGTCTTGTCATTACAAATTTAAGAATGTCAGAAATTAAGACAGGATTAGCAGTGGGTTTTGCTTATTGGCCAAAAGCATATTCCAAGTCTCCTTTAAAATAAACATATGATCTCTTGGAGAACGTAATTTGACTGTTTATATACTAAGCATTTTCTCAGTGTCTTCTCCAATAATAGTCTGTGTTTCTGATCTTTGCATAGTTTTCAACTCTCATTCTGCCAATAAATGCTTTGTATTCTTAGCGTTCAGAATGGTGTGTTACCATTATAGGGAGTGGTTTGGCACAAATTTGTTTACATAATAAGGATTCATATTGTATGTTTGTATTTTTAAAATGTAATGAATTTCCTGCAGATATAATATTATTCTTTAAAAATGAATGGTGTACTCAGTGCAGTATTTGTTCTTCTTGCCTAGTTAGAGATAAATGTATTCTGCAATGTTACTCTTCCATATGAGAAGTACAGGAATTTCAAAACTAGCAAGCAGAATGTGAGTCATTTTAAAGGACAATTCTTGGACTTTTGGTACCTCCAGTGGCATTAGAAATTGTTCAGAACCTGGAAATTAAATTAACTGCATTTTAAAACCTTCAATGGAGAAAGAAGTAATAAAACAACGTGAATATAAGGCTTCAAAACGTACCTGAGATTACAAAAATAGAGTTCACACCTTTTATTGCTTATTACTTTTGAACTCAGCAGTTGAAGGGTTTTTATATAAAGGCAGAACTAACCTATTTGTCGGGTGTAAAAAATGTTAACTTTTAAAATGATCTGCTATGCATTGCTATATCCAAACGCTGAATTTGTAAAATCACATAGTATGTAATATTGCTTGAAAGGGTTTTTCTTGCACAGAATTTGTTCCCATTTTCTAATACTGACATGTACCTGTTCAGGACAAGTTGTCTTTTCTGTTAGTTTGATCAGCTCTGTCTAGACACTCCAGTATAATACTTGATATATTCAAGTTGTATTCCTAAATGCTGCTATGGAAAGGAGTTTCCTCATTTTCAGCATTCATTTATATTGACCAGTCATAAATTTATTTGAACTGTTCATTAGCATTCCACTGAATAAGCTAACTTCCAAACACAGAATGGTCTCCCTTGTCTTGAAATTGTAAGAGCAATTTATGTAGCTGTAAGGATCACAGGTTTTTTATAGCAGATCACTGAAGTGCAATATTATGGGGTAATTTTCATTTTACATAAACATAACCTGAGGCACACCTGGCAATGAGGGAGGTTGCTTACTTTCAGTATTTCTGTAACACAGGGAGAATAATTGATATGCATCAGTTGTGTATTAAATATATTCTTATAGAAGCTGCATCTTTTATAAGATTTGTCAGCACCACAAAAGAACTATTGCAGTCCCTTTTGTGTTTGGCCAAAGAACTTCGCCCCACAGTTTCTGCATCAAACCCTTAGCTTCCATCTGAAATTAGTGTATCAAATAAGCTATTTATTTTCTAGAGTGATATTTTCTACTAAACAATAATATATTAGTGGGTTTAGTATGGTCTTCCTAACAATGCACATTCATTAGAAAAAACACCCTCAAGTATTTTAGCTCTATGTTTGAAAAACCAAGGAATGAGAAGTTTCTGTCACTTGCTTTTTTAGCCATTCAGAGGATGCTTACCAGAAAAAGCTGTTAGCCTTTTTAACTGATTTAAGAGTGAAATATAGTCCGAAGGAGAAAAAATTTGTTCATAGTAAAAGTCTAAACCATTGTGTGCTGCAGCTTTCATTTTTTCATTAAGATGTTGAGTCCTGGGATTTGAAAACAAGAGGATTTTGAGAGTATTAGTTAGTAATTCGCACTCACATTAGAAAATAGTATCCAAAAAATCTGATTTTAATTGAAGGAATTGCAACTTTGAAGCCTACAAAATAAATTTGAAAATCATGTCTCGAATCTGTATTATATGGTAAAACATGCTTAAAGCTCAAACTTTATTATTTCTTACGTAAGGGACTTTCTAGTTGGACAAAAGAAAAATTAACATCCAAAAGCCTTTGAAGAGTGAAATCATGTATGCAGAAAATAATTTTTAAAATTTTAATGTTTGTAAAAAAACTACACTGTAACCTTCTGATTTTTGTATTACATAAACAATGTTCTTTTTAAAGTTATGGTATTTAGACTGTTATGCAAGAAAATGTAATTTTGTAAATATTTTTAGCTTTAACTTGAACTGCAGGATCAGTGCCTGAACTGTTGCATCTTCAAGCAGCATTTCACAGGGCAGGTGTAGCATCAGTGTTGAAATAATCAGTAATTGGGGGAAATACCATGTATATGTTCAAAGTGCAATAAAAGGTTAAATATGTAGCTTGCGTGATTTTATTTTGTTGATTTACTGGGTTTTAGCCCATTTAACTTCAGAAGTTAAACACTTTAGAAGTGTTATCACTATTTTCTGCAGTTTCATTTGTGTACCTATAGATTTATATAAAGGTGTGTATGGCATGTTTATCCGGATACCTTAGTATCCAAAGCCGAGTTAGGGCGAGTGGGGCTCTTCCCCTGTAGGATTGCTGTAAGGGTATGAAGGAGCGGGGCCTGTGGGCATGTGCTTCCTGAGGCAGAGGAAAGCAAACTTGTAACTATATTCCGTTGTGATAACTCACCAACACTACATTACTTTATTTGTAGCTAGATGCCTGGTTTTGAAACATCAGTCCTTTCATTTATGAGGTGGTCGTATCAAAGCGGTTTCTTCTTGAAACTTCAGTCCGAGAGCATAAACTACCACCTACTCGACAGAACAAAGATAGAAAAGGCCCTCCCCGGCAAAGCCCAGTCCCGTGTTTTCAATCGTAAGCGGGCGGTCCCGGCTCGCCGCTGCCGAGGAGCGGGGCCCGCCCCCGGCCTCAGGGCCCGCCACGTGTCGCGGCGGCTGCGCAGGCGGGCGGGGCGGCGCGGCGCGGGAAGATGGCGGCCGGGATCCGGGAGAAGCAGACAGGTGAGCGCCTGCCCGCGGTCCCGCCGCGCGGGCAGCACCGGCCCCTCCCGGCGCTCGGACGGGGAGCGGGGCCGGCCCAACGCCGCCGCCACCGAGCCTGCCTTTGTCACCCGGGGCGGGCTGCGGGCGCCGCCGGGGATTCGTGCCCTCTCACCCGGCTTGGGTCTCCCGGCAACGGGGTGGCGGCCACTCTACCTCCTTCTNGGTCGTCGTTCTCGCAGCGGGACCCCGGGCCCCAGGGACGTGGCCGTAGGTGCAGCCGAGGTGTGGAAGGCGCCCCCGGGGCGGGACTTGGCCGGGCCCGGGCCGTGAGCGGTGCCTTCTCCCGCGGCCGCGCACCTCCTTTTCGGCTTCCTGCTGCCCGTGGGAAGGATCGATGGGAAGTAGCGTTTAATGGTGCGGAAATGAAGCTGCTGTTGTCATGCTCGTGTTGAAACAATACGGGGGCATCGAGCGTGTACTGACCCTCAAGAAACTGAGAATACGATATTAACAACTAAACTGACTGTGCACGAGGATTTCTGTGAGTAAAGGGTTTGTTATTCCATCCCTTCTTACACGTTGCTGAGTCCTTAACTGATTCTTCTCTGCCTTGATGCTGCTTTGTAAAGCCTTGAACATACTCCTGAAGTACAAGGGATATCAATTCTGTAGTCCTCTACTTCCCTTGCTTGCCAAAGTTTAGTCAGTAGTTGAGCTATAATCATGTCACTTTCTCCTTGACATCTGCAGTATCTTTGGTGGTATAGAGGATTTTGAGTGCATTCAGTTAGCATTAAATGTTTCAAATCATTTGCCTAAAAATCTCAGTCACAGTCTCTGTGGACCTTAAATATTTGCTAGTATGCTTCACTTTTTGGTACCAGTCTACTTTTTGTAATCTCATTCCTGTGCCATCTACCACTGACAGTGCTATATGATGTTCCTCTGCAGTCCTTTGCTTATCTTTTCTTTGCTGTCTTTTTAATAAAGCCCATTTTCTTTGAGCACGTATTCTGTACAGCTTTATTCTTTTCTATTCTGTTCCACCAAGTTTGTAGAGTGGTTTGGGTTGAAAGGGACCTTGAAGACCATCTCATTCTAATTCACTGCCTGCTATGGGCAGGAGCACCTTTCACTAGATCAGGTTGCTTAAAGCCCCATCCAGCCTGGCCTTGAACACTTCCAGGTGTGGAGTATCCACAGGTGTCTGGACAACCAGTTCCAGAGCCTCACCAGCCTCATAGGGAAAAATGTTTACCTTGTATCTAATCTAAACCTACTCTCTTAGTTTAAGGTCATTCCCACTTGTGCTATCACTACATGCTCTTTTGAAAAGTCCCTCTCCAGGA
Source organism: Vireo altiloquus (assembly GCA_013396875.1). Lineage (NCBI taxonomy): Eukaryota > Metazoa > Chordata > Aves > Passeriformes > Vireonidae > Vireo > Vireo altiloquus. Next base: position 946,949 of record VZRF01014365.1, on the reverse strand, counting down.
TTCTTGTAACTCCATTTAGGTACTGGCAGGTGCTGTAAGGTCTCTGTGGAGCCTCCTTTTCTGCAGGCTGAACAAACCTACCTCTCTCAGCCTTTCCTCATAAGAGAGATACTCCAGCCCTCTGATCATCTTGGTGGTCCTCCTCTGGACTTAATCCAACAGGCTCAAGTTCTTCTTATTTGGCCCAAATGTGGACACAGCACTCCAGACAGGATCTCACCAGAGGAAAACAGAGGGGCAGAGTCCCCTCCCTCACCCTGCTGGCCACGCTGCTTTGGATGCAGCCCAGAGTGCAGTTGGCTTTCTGGGCTGTAAGTGCACATTGCCAGGTCATGTCAAGCTTCTCATCCACAAACACCCCCAAGTCCTCCTCAGGGTTGCTGTAAATCCATTCTCTGCCCAGCCTGTATTTGTGCTTGGGATTGCCCTGACCTAGCTGCAGGAACTTACACTTGGCCTCGCTGGACTTCCTTGCACAGGCCCACCTCTCAAGCCTGTCAGGGTGCTTCTGGACGGCTTTCCTTCTCTCCATCTTATTGGGGAGGAATTTCTTCATGGAAGGGGTTAAACATTGGGATAGACTGCCATGGAGGTTCTAGAGTCACTTTCCCTGGAGGTGTTCAACTGGACATGTCACTTGGTACTGTGGTCTGGTTGACAAGGTGGTGATCAGTCAAAGGTTGGACTCACTGATCTTGGACATCGTTTCCAACCTAAATGATTCTGTGATTTTGTGACCACACACAGCTTGATGTCATTGGCAAACTTGCTGCAGGTGCACGCAGTCCTTCTGTCCATGTCACCAACAATTGTTACTTGATTATTTCAGCCTTTGCAACTGAATCTTTGTTGTCTTCTGTTGGGAGCTAGATTCAACAACTAAGATACTCAGAAAAAGGTTTCTTATCATTTAGTAATGGTATAACCATGCATGTGCACCATCTGTTGTGACCTTTATCCTGGTTCATAACCAGGATGGGTTTCATAACCAAAGCATATCATTATGCAAGCACAGTAAAAACCTGATCCTTGCCCCAGAGAACATTAAGCATTTAATGTAAATGAAATGGCAATGTGAATACAAAAAAAGAAACTCAGATACTTGCCGAATGTTGACATGATTGTCACAGATCATTACTAGTCTGATTACTCCTTCTTAGCAGAGAGCTTATGACAAGTTTTACTTTAGATTATAAACTCTGCAATGTAGCTGCTTCAGCTCGAGTAGTACCAAAGTACATAATCATATAGCTTTGTACAAAATTGCTCATATGGCTGAAGATGTTACCAGCAGTGAGGGGCCAAAGAATCCAGGAGCAGCCTGTAATCAACTTTCAGGACTGCTCCATGATCTTGAAAAAAGAAGAAAAAAGTATGAAGCAAGTAGAAGGCTGGAGTCCAGTGAGACTCAGCACTCAGTGCTAGCTTGGATTTTCTCCCATTCATGTTTCACATGACATGCTAGTAATGTCATTTGAAAGGGCAGTTCGCAGGAGGAAGCAGGACATCAGAAACACTGCCTGGCCATGGATAGATGGTGTTAGGAAAACCAAAGTTCTACTGAGGCTGAGCTGTGCAGCATGTATCTAGAGAAAGTAGAAGTGCTTCTGCTGCAACATTAGTAGCAAAAGTGTGAGTAAGAAAAAACTTTGGATCGTTGCTAAATGGAGCTGGTCATTTAGTGGTGGTAGACACAGATAGGGCTGAGGTAACCTTTGCCTCAGTCTTCACCTACAAATGCTTCCAGGCCTTAGTGTCACTTTAGAGTCAATCATTGAGTGAATTGTTTTGGAAAATACTTCTCACCGCATGAAGGAAAAGGCATGCATGAATTTATGTGTGGTAAATCATGCCTGACCAGCCTAATTACCTTCAGTGATAAAATGACTGGATTTGTAGGCAACAGGACAGTAGAGTATGTAATTTACCTCTTCAGCAAAGCTTTTGACACGGTGGTGTTACAGCCAAGTTAGGGTATCATGGACTAGATGGATGAACAACTAGCTACATTAAAAAAACCCAGTTGGATGGTCAGGCTCAGAGAGTTGTAATTAATCAGACATAATTACCTAGAGGCTGGTAACAACTGGAGCACTGCATGAGTGTATTCTGTGACCTCTCCTGTTTAAAATGTGTATCAGTCACCTGGAGGACGAGTCAGAGTGTACTCTGATTAAGTGTGCAGGTGACAGCAAACTAGGGGAATCTCTTCTACTTGAGGACAGAGCTGCCATTTAGAGGCACCTGGATTGGCAAGAGGAATGGGCCAGCAGAGATCTTCTGAAATTTAACAATGACAAATGTAAATTCCTGCACTTGTAAAGGAAAAACCCCTTGCATGTACAGGCAACAGCATGGGGGCTTGCCAGACCAGAGAGCAGCTTTGTCAAAAAGGCCTGTGAGGGGTCCCAGCGGGCCATCAGCTGGAGGGAGTCAGCAGGGACTGCCGAGGTGGTCAGGGGCTCTGATGAGGCTGTAGCACTAAGGCTTGTTCTGCTTGGAGTTTTCTCCAGGTGGCTTCAGAGTGGACCCTACAGCAGCTCCGTAAGACCTATGGGCAGCTGGGTGGAACCAGAGAGAAGGTGGAACCAGGCCCCTTTGTAGAGGTGTGTGGCAGTAGGGTGAAGTACGACAAGCATAAATTGCATAACACAAACGAGATGTTCAAACTGGATATAAGGAAAAGCTTTTTCTCCACAAGGACAATCAGTACCACAGGTTGCACAGTGTGGTTGTGGCATCTCCATCCCTGGAGACTTGACTGGATAAAGCCCTGAGCAGCCTGGCCTAGCCTCACAGCTGAGCCTCCTTGGGCAGGAGGTTGGACTGGAGGTCTTCCAAGGTCCTCTCCATGTCTTGTGGTACTGTAGATCCCAGGAGCTGCACTAAGAGTCAGCCAGAGTCAGAAGTTAATTGTTTCTACCACTCTCCATTTATGAGCTAAGTGGTATACATCACTCTAATTTCTGCAAGTTCTTCCTCTTTGCAAAACTCTGATGATTTTGTTACGAGTTTTAAGAGAATAGCCACTATAGTACAAATAGTCTTTTTCTGCTAGTCAAGGATGGGAGAACAACACATACTGTGTTGTTGAGGAAGGATTTATTACATAATAGATTTATAAATTAGAGGTAGGTGAAGCAATCTGCTTTGGTCTGTATGGTGAATGGAAAGTTAAATTTAGGTTCATTCCTGTTTCAAAGAGTTTTCCTGCAGCAAACTAAGGGCATCTTTGTACCCCTTTAACTAGCAATTTCTTCATATGCGTTCTCAGAATCTTTCAAACTGTGTACTGATTTTAGTCGGGCATAAAGGTATTTTTTGTTTGGTGTGTACAGTATTGTTCCTGTGGGGTAGGAAAAGCAGATCAGGGAATAAAGCAAACTAGTTCCCACTGGACAGAGTGCACCTTCAGGAAAATACTGGAATTATTTTTAAGACAAACCATGTTAGAATGAAGCCTGTATAACTGAGAAGAGTTAATGTTTTAGAACTTGCTTCTTTTCTTTTTGCAGTGTCTTCTGGAGCCCATAAATTCTAGCTGATGTGAGCCACTTGTTAGTCAAAGCTGCATAAAAATAATGAAAAAGTGACTTCTTACATTTCTATTTTGTGATGGTTTTCCTCTCAAATGACACGTGTAATATAATCCTGCTAAAGTGTTTAATCACTGTTGTTGAAGTGTAAAGAGATTAAAGCATTCTTTATTTTCCAGTGGCTTTGAAGCGTATGCTGAATTTCAATGTTCCTGCTGTTAAAAACAGCACCGGAGAACCAGTATGGAAGGTAAGAGCTTTTGAAACCTGAATAGGAGAATTTTATAGTGTTAAGAAAAGTTCAGATTTGCAGATTTTAATGAAATCAATTTTATCTTTCTTATGTTATTAACTTGTACATTTTTTTTCTGTATTATAAATATATAGAGTATCAGAACTGCTGAAAAAATACTCGAGTCAGAAAGAAACACATAAAAATGGAAGATTTTCCTGTTGTTCTCTCCCAAATGCAGTCAGAAAAACTCTACACATACAATAACAAATTTCTGACAGAAAACTCATTTGACGATGGAGGAGATGGAATTCCAGGAGATGGAAGTGATGATTCTTTTTCCCCCTTTATCACTGAGGGGTTTTTTGTCTTTTTTTCATATTTTATTTATTTGTAAGCACAAATGGAAATCCTTGACAAAATAATGATTTATTATAAATTGGTAGATGTTTAGATGTTGAAGCACTTTTCAGGTTAGGGTAGTATTTCCCTAAACCTGAATTCCTGTATCCACTGTATTCTACAGTATCCATTTTTTACAGTGCTTTATAGGATGATGTGTATCTGTTTCAGGTTCTCATTTATGACAGATTTGGCCAAGATATCATCTCACCTTTGCTGTCAGTGAAAGAGCTAAGAGATATGGGGATCACTTTGCATCTGTAAGTACTTTTGAAAAATTGGGAATACTCTTATGAAAAGAACATTATTTAATGTTCACCAAAATAATGAACAAATCAGTGAAAAATCATTGAATAAATAACTGCTAAAATAAAGATTATACTCTAACTTGTTCAAATCAAATAGAATTATTCAGAATCAAGGAGTGGAGAGAGAGTTCTAAACACTGTTCAGTAGAATTTCTTGCTCAGTTCAGGAGGCTCTTGTCCAAAAATAAAAATTATCCAGTAGGTATTCTTTTGGAATATCTCTTCTCAAATCTTTCTGTAATAATATATGTTAAAATTATATTGGCACAAACTGTTTTGTGGGACTGTGTATGTTCTTTGCTTATCTTTTTATACATAGATTTTATTTATCTGCTGTAAAATATGTGAAATCTTTAAGTATTATTTTAAGAGATTTCTCATTTCGTTTTCACGAGATTACATTTACCTAGTCCATTGTCATTCCTTAGCTTTGGTAATAGTCATGAAGAAACTTTGAACATGCATGTATTTTTTTTACAAGTTTATTAACTTTTACTAAGTGAAGGCTAGGAAATACAGTTTAATATGCTGACACATCAGCAAATGTGAGAAAAACATCTAAGCACCTTGCCTTCGAGAAAGAAAGGCAAGTTTAATATAATGAAATATACATTGTTTTTTTACCGTGTCAACAGTTCACATATGAACTTTGTGGATGCAGTATTTTAGCTTCCTCATAATGGATAATCTGTTTCTGAAGATTTGTAAAGCCTTTTCTCAAGCTCTGAATAAACTTTGAAAACATCTATTAATATATTAATCCAAAACATATACAAATGGGACTTCTTTTCTTGCTACAACTCTAGCTAAATATACAAAGAATTGTCAGAAATTATATTTGTCTGTACTAATAAATAGTTTCTTTAACTTTTATAATTTTACACATATCAGAGAAACAACACATTAGAGATGTCTTTTTTCTTCCTGTCAGGCTTTTGCATTCAGATCGGGATGCTATTCCAGATGTTCCAGCTGTTTACTTTGTAATGCCAACAGAAGAAAATATTGACAGAATGTGCCAGGTAACTTGCATGTGTAATGTTTGAAAAGAGTCCACACAACAGGGTGTGTGAAGTGATCCTGCACTCACCAGAGTGTAACTTATTAGCACATATTCATCAGAAAAATATTACCCAAAATATTACTATGCAAAACTTCAATTTCCCAGCAAGTAGAAGGGTAAATTCATCTTGTGTGTTTCAGAGAGAGAGTTTTGGGTGTGAAAAGACAAGAAGAAGTGGGTACAAATATTCCATTTAACATTAGAATAAGTTGTTGTAATGAGAGTGGCCGAACACTGGAACAGATTGCCTGGAGAGTTTGTGGAGTCTCCATCCTTGAAGAGGTTCAAAACCTGACTGGTCACAATCCTAAGACATCTGCACTATTTGATCTGCTTTGAGTGGGAAGACTGGATTAGGTTAATCTCAATTTTTCACGTTCCTGGGAAGGAGATGGAAGGTTGACATCTTTGCCAAAGGAACGAAAAGAGCAAAGGGTATTTTTGATCAGCAGTAAGGTGTGGAATAGTAATTGCTGTCTATCTGCTTAAATGTCATTTCCTGTTGTTTTGCAGTTCTGTGTTAGGTTATTTATATTGGATATGTAATCAAAACAGTGTGTACAGAGCTGTATGAAGAGACAGCTAAGCACTTCTGAAGATTTAGTTTGACTGTGGATAACTAACATCACATAGTAAAAGTATGATTTCTTCTTTTAATTAGTCAGGAATGTCTTAGTACTTATTCAGGAAAAGGGTTATGATTTTCCTTTCTTTTAGGATCTTCGAAACCAGCTTTATGAATCTTATTATTTAAACTTTATTTCTGCCATTTCAAGAAGTAAACTGGAAGACATTGCAAATGCTGCTATAGGTGCTAATGCAGTAACTCAAGTGGCTAAGGTAAGAAAGTCCCCCAGTCCCTAATGTTAACACCATTACAGGTGTTACTGCATTCTTGTCTTCAGGCATACTGGGGAAAAAACAGAAAAAAACAAAAAAACAAAACAAAACAAAACAAAACAAAACAAAAAAAAAAAAAAAAAAAAAAAAAAAAAAAAAAAAAAAAAAAAAAAAAAAAAAAAAAAAAAAAAAACAGAACAGTCATCCCAGTAATGCAGCTTAGTACCATACTGTACTGTCAGAACTCCAAATGCTGCAAGACTTTTGTGCCGAATGATAAGAGGGGAAATGCAGTGGTTTCAGAGTATTCCTGATCTCATCAGCTGAATGAGTGCTTTCAGTGCATATGTATTGGGGTGGGGTTTTATCTTCTAAATATACAGAAAGAGCAGTGTGTGTGCAGTTCTCATTTGAAATAATGTTTCATATGTACACACATTTACTGAGTACACTCCTATGATTTAAAGGCATGTGTTTGGGATTTATTTTTGTTGTATGGCTGTTCCAAAACCTGTAAATTATTAAGTAATATACTTAAATGCATTCACTTTTTCTCACTCTGGTTAGTACTACTGGCATGAGAGAAAGAACCCGTTGTGAAATAAAATGAATACTACTAGTTTTGTTTAAGCCTTAGGTCCTCAGCAGCAAGAAATTGCTGTAGCAGTGTAAGCTAACTTTCTTAAGTCCGTTTTTCGGCTGTGAAGTCTCATTAATAGTTTATGCTGTAGAGAAGTTTAATTTTTTTCCTGAGTGTACAGGTGCATTACAGAAAAGTTAGAAGTCATGAGCTGTAATGTCTTATTGCTCAGATGTTGCCCTCTTTCCTCTCTCTTCCTGAGAGCTCTGTGCTGGTTATGTTGTAGTCCTTCATATTCATAAAAAGTGAACCTATAATATTGAAATGTCCTCCATATGTGTTTTTTCAGTCATACTTGGCTGCTAAAACTTTGTCCACAGAAACAGTTGAAGTTGAACAGTTCTGGCACTTTTCAGTCCTCTAATATTTTGTGTTAATCACTCAATCCTTAACACAGGCTTTTTAATTCATAAATTATGTCTTGCATTTATTTCTTTGAATAGATATTTCTTTAAAATGTTCAAAATTTAGTCGCAGTTAATGGCTTATTTTTTTATGCTTCACTCTGGACTATTCTGACCATTATTCATTGATTTCTAGGTGTTTGATCAGTATCTTAATTTTATTACTTTAGAAGATGATATGTTTGTACTGTGTAACCAAAACAAAGAACTTGTTTCATATCGTGGTAAGTAAATTTATATGGAAATTATACCGGAATGTCTGAAGTTGAAATTTACTTTTGAAGTTGTAGCTAATAACTAGCAATTACTTCATTTTGCTTTGATCTGCTCAGAATTCAGGATAATCTGTTAGATATGTAAAGTCATGGAAGAAGAAGTTCTTAGATATTCATTTCAGCATCTTTATCACATGGTGATTGTGATACTGAAAAATATATGCGTATTTTTAAATAACAAAGCAAAACTGTGGTATAGACATTTATGGATAATAACAGTTTTTATACAACAAATAATATTGTAAAAATTACATATTGTTTTCACATGTAGGTAGTCACTATGGGTGGGAAAGGGCATTCTAGACAATAAGCAATGCTGATTGCTTCTGCAAGCATGTGAGCCAAGCATGTCAGCTTCTTCACAAAGTTTCAGAGTTGCAAGTGAAGTCAGCCTCCTGGAACTCTTTTCTTGTTCGCAAGACTTCTGTTCAACTTGGTTTGGAACCTAGCAGGAAAAGCAATTGGCTACCTTAGGTCAGTTGCCTTGGTGCTATGGCAGCTCAAGTCAACATAAGTACTAGTTTTCATAATTATCCACATGCTTTTCCTCCTTCCATTGTGCTGATTTTATGTACTCCTCTGACCCATTCAATGTGATAAATGTACAGAGAACTACCACTCCACCAGTCCTACCCCTTATTCTGGATGTTAAGGGGTATGTTGTTTTGCTGCTTCTGCTGTAGTTTTGCTCTTCCTCTCTTCTTTTTACATAAGAACCAGTAATTTCAGAGCTGCAGTGTGTGTTAAATTGACTCATTCCTTAGAAAATACCAACTCGTTTGTCTGATGTATGAATGCAATGCAAGGGAAGAAGCAGAAATCAAGATAGTCCTATTTTTGCAGCAGCTCCTCATTACTTTAGTGTAGTCACAGTGTCACACAGCTAATTCCTGGTGCATGGAATACTCCCTAGTGACCAGGCAGAGATGAGAAGTCTCTCTGTGTGTAATATTTAGCAGTGAGTTTTTTATCCTCTCTTGTCCAATATCCTAAAGGCAGTACCTTTCTATAAGACTGGCTCAATAATACTGAGTTGTGTCTCACACTGGGGATTGACTCCATTGGCAGAATGAAGGGCATTTTTGTTTGAAAAGCAGATTTTATTTTTTTTTGCTGAAACCTGATGTTCAGTTTTAATAGTAACGGTTTTGTCATGTGTTCCTATGTATGTAAACATACTTAACTGACTGTCATAAGATTTCTTATGCTAACAAGGCATTTGAATTAAAATGACTGAAAATATTTTACACCCATCAGTTTCTGTCTTGTTTTCCTCTCTTGGGCCGCTGAAATTTGCCACCATGTTTAAACCACTGTAGAAGTGGGCTGTTTCCAAAAGTTCATCAAACAGAAATCTGATCTCCCACAGAGAGGGATGAGTTTTCCATTAGAGCTCAGTAGCAGATCTGTCCTATTGTGTGGGTTCTAGATCTGACTCAGGCAGTCAGTAGGAGTGCAGAGGTGAGGAAGAAGTGGGATTTTTTGCCTGTGGAGAGTGTAGCAAGAGACTGCCAGTTTCAAAATCTACAAAAGTTAATGTAAATCTGAGGGTACTGAAAGACAGCTGCTGTTCTTGCAGCAGCACTGCTGTGTGGCCGTGAATGTATCCAAATGGGTGAACCAAGAGCAAATACAGTTTCATGATTTCATGATTTCTTGGCTGTATGATTGCTTTTACAGAGAGGTAATGTCAGGACAAATAAGCATGATAAAATCCTTCAGTTACGTGAAAGACTTTCGTAGACAGAAAGGAGATAGTACATTGTCTTTGTTTAGTAATGGACAAGAAGTGATGAGTTTAAATGCAACAAGAAAGTTTCTGATCAGATATTAGGAGCACTTTCTAATTTTAAAAATAGTGAAATATTAGGTTACCTGTAAACATTAAGGTATTTTTATGACTGGGAAGCTCTTTGAATTGGTTTAGATATAGAAATCTTGTGGGTTTAACTCACTTTGGAAAGGAGGACCAACTGGATAGTCCCTCATGCTTTCTTTGGTTCTGTTCTCTAAGACTGTGTAGAAGGAAGAGTAAATGAGTAATATTGGTATAAAGCTGATACTTGAGATATGCTGTTTCATGCTATTTGAATGCTTTTCTACCATTCTTTACAATTTGGTTGAATTTTGTAGTACAACAGGAAAACGTAGGAAACCTATGCTTACTTTTCTGTAATAGGTGCATTCCCCATAGGCTCGTTAGAGTGGAGAGAGAGAAACATATAGAAAACATGGTAGAACATTTTACCAAAAGATTCTTAATGAAGTTTCTCAAAGGTTGATCTAAGGAGCAGTAGTATTGAGTATCTGTGTTGGTTGCTATGGTACAAGAAAAGAAATGTGCTCATAAAATGTGCATTTTAGACAAAATTAGAAGGCACTGACAGTACGTAGATTACAGGAACATCAGAAATGAGTACTTTAAACATAATAACAGGACGGGAAATAAATTTTAAAATTGGAAAAGGCAAGAGAGTAAAATCAAGGTTTTTTCACCCCTGTAAACTGGGAGACCCTTAGTTGGAGATAACTACAGAATGATAGCCCCAGTGAATTTCAAAGCTTTGTCATTACAGAAAAACACAGATATTGGGAATAATCTGCCTTTCTTGGCGCTGATATTTCAGAAACTTGAAAGTTCTATTCCTGCTGTCAACCTAGTCAAAACTTTGGCTTGCTAAGTGTAGTTGCTGAAATATAATCCATGTCTCTAAAGTTCTTAGAGGAGAAAAGATGGGGGGAGGAGGGGAAAGCACCTTTAAAGTTAGAGAATGGTTATGGCTGGCCATGCATTAATTTAGAATGGAAGGCTTATTAATGTTTAGAGCTTTGAAATTCATTTTTGAAGAAAGAGGATAAGACAGGTAATTATGTGAGAAATTTATAAAGGTAAAGTAAAACAAACAAGGATAGAATTTACAGCATGAATCCTGAGATAGTGCTTGACTTGAGATCTGTGATAAGATTTGGTTTGATGTTTCCTGTTGGCTCATATATTCTTGTCAGGGTTAGTTACTTAAGAGAAGTGTTGCTGCATGTCTTCTGTTCTGACCTAAATATGGGAGGGAAATCTCTCTCATCTGTCAAGTAAAATGTTTTATTACTTAAGAATTACCCCTAATCTAGAGACTGCAGTAAATTTATGAGGAAAATAGGAATCTCCATACAAGAGGTGGGATTTAGAAATTTTGAATATAGATAACCGCATACTATAATTAAACTACCCAGGTGATTTTTGAGGATTTTTTTCCTGAAAAATGTTTGCCAAGTGGATGGCCATTTCTCTTCTAGAACATGTTTCTTAGTAGAATTTTGTTAATGCAATAGTAACACTATCCAAAAGATATGTGTGCAGTCAGAGAGACTTGGAAATGACTGTGTAGCATTTGACCTTATACAGCAAGCATTAATTAAGTTCTGCCATTTTTTTTCTCAAAAAAAAAAGGGGTGGAAACTAATAGATGTGCTAAGAGGGGCATTTCAGGATGTAATCTGTTCTGCACCAAAATCTGTTGACTACTAATAGCCATCAGATTAGAAGAGATTTGCCATCTCAGTATTAAAGTGGCATAAACTTATTTAATCCTATTCTTTTTTCCACTGTTTTAGCCATTAACCGACCAGATATAACAGACACAGAAATGGAAACTATAATGGACACTATTGTTGATAGTCTCTTCTGTTTTTTTGTTACACTTGGTAAGTTTCCAAATTCGAGCATGTTTTCCATATTCAGTGAGATAACTAGAAGTCTTGTAATTTCATATAGAAAGTTAAAAGCAGAATTAGATCTGTGACCAAAATCTCAATAATTCACAGGGTGGGATAATAGTCTTGGTCAAATTATTGCCTTATATCACTATAAAGTACAGTAAAGGCTGTCCTTCATGGGAGTTGAGTCTTAGTCTTCAGTATCAATGGGAGAAGAATTCTGAAATCCAAAGGTTTGAGTTCACTGTTTTAACAAAATCCTAGTTTGAAATGAAGATAATAGTGCTTTGAATTTGGATTTGTCACTCACAAAAAAAAGAAAAAACCAACAACAACAAAAAGCCCCACAGAATTAGAAGAAAAAAACTTCTCACACAAACCCTGCAAAGATCTGAACTCCAGGAATAGGAAGATATATTAAGTTTACTTATTTTATTGTGAGTTTCCTTGATGCTTAGCTGATACATTTTTCACAGTGATGGCATTTAACTTAAGTTCTAACTGAAACTGGTCCATCTGAGATAGCTGGCCTACAAGGGGAGCTGGGGATTGCTATGGGGCAGTCTGTGCAAGAGAGATTCCCTTGGACCTATTCACTTCTTTCAAGTGTTAGAGTGATACAAATTGAATGTCTTTTCCTCAGTCACTTAAACTCTGTGGTTTTGGAATTTTCATATTTGTATAGATTAGTGAGAAACAGTAGCTAAATATTTTGAAACCTGAAAGCCAATGAAAGATGTGCTTTTGAAAATAGCATTACCATGCAGTGAGTTGTAATAGATATATTGTGGTGGTGGTATAGTACTTATTATTGTGTTCAAGGGACTTCTAATGTTTTGAAAATAACTTTAAATGTATCTGTACAAGATAATTTGTCCCCTCTGCAGTATATTAGCTTTCTTTCTAGTATACACTGTATTTCTCATAAATTGTTGTATGGGGTATTCACTTACTTTTGTAAAGTTTTATTTAATATTTGTATATAGTATTTTTTGTTTGATAGATAAAGAGTGCAAGACAAAAGTTTAATGTAAGTTTGTCATTAATCTCAGAATGTTAGTAAAATTTTTTTATGAAAAATAAAGTAATATAGAATCTGAAAATTACAGTGCACGTTGAAGTTAATGTATCTTTTATTAGGCGCTATTCCTATAATCAGATGCTCAAGAGGAACTGCAGCTGAAATGGTGGCAGTGGTAAGAACTGTTTTTCTAAACACTTATCATTGCTTTAAAACTTTCCAAACATCACTTTTACCTTTCTCAGTACTAGGCAGAGATCTAGTGTCATTGTATCCCTTTGTTTGTGAAGGGAATAAAACTGGAAAAGAGATACATCCATTTTCCTTTCTTGGATTTCAGTTCCATGGAACTTCTGTAGAAACTGTAATGTTAGGGAATCAAATTATAAGAAACTTTAACATAAATAATTGTTCCTAAGCTAGAGTTTATCAAGATTTTCTGACAGGTATTATAAGTAAGATGCATGTACGCAGTTTAAAAAGTGGCTGTCGGACCTGTCTTGCTCTGTGTGTATCAGTAAGAAATTTTTATCTATCTTGCTGGGAAACCCTGTAAGTACAAGACATTTTTATATCAAATTAAACTGACATTGAACTTGATCATCAAATAGGGATAAAATGACCAAACTAAATCACAATTAACAATCTCTGCAGAGCTGTCTTCATTAGGAGTCGCTGTGGTTCATTTCTTCTATCTTCTTTGCATCTTCTTTGTCAGTGAAATGATAATACTGATTAAACCTAAGCATGCAGTGTGCATGCACTCATATTGAGGATAATCTCACTTTTATGAAACAATTGTGTGGCAGTGTCTGACAGCTCAGTTTGCTGCTTTTGCTGTGGTTTCCTCTTGATGCCTCCTACTGGTATTCTCTACTCGCATGTTTAGGGAAAGGGTGCTAATTGTCTGGGAGGAGATTAGTAGACATAAAGGAAACATCTTCAGTGTAGTCCTGGACATAGATATGTATGCTGAAGGGAGAAAATAGATGTAAGATTTCTTTCTTTCCCATGTGCACTGGACCTAGTCTTCCTGCAGTGAAGATATTTATAAACTACGAAAACAGCACAATAAATCTTTTAACGTTGATCTTGTAAAGAGACTAGAAATCCATTGGTTTGTTAAAAGTGATTTTGTTTTTCCCCTCCTCAGAAATTGGATAAGAAACTCAGAGAGAATCTAAGAGATGCCAGAAACAGTCTTTTTACAGGTGACACACTTGGAGCTGGCCAGTTCAGGTATTGTGTTAGTAATTTTTTTTTTTCATGTTTCAGGTGTCTGGGTAAGTCACCACTGTACTGAAAACTGTATTTACAAGAATTTGGTTCAAATTCTATATTAAAAAAATTAACATACATTTAAGGGAGTTTTCCAATCTCACAGCATTATCTGTTTTAAAACTTTTATAACTAATAAGTGTATGGTCCTAGGACAGTAGGTCAAAAATTATGTTATGAACCAGTTAATTTTGTTTGGCCTCTAAACCCAGCAAGAGCTGAACTTCTGCGAAGACACTCTGTTTACAGGAGTGTGAAATGCTGTTGGATGTCTGAATGTGCCTCAAAGTAAAAGAACATACCTCCTTTAAAAGAAAGACTCATTTTCTTGCTTGGGAACACTGTTACCTGTTTAGTTATGTCAAAAGCAAGTGTTTCTGATTCCCCTCTTGACCAGAGGAAGACTGCTTGAGGAATACCACTTGAATAATTTAGGTCTGTTAAAATTATGACCATTTGAATCCTTTAAAGATGCTTGTGTGCATTTGATAATGTGTTCTAAATAGCATCCCTGAATACTGTTGCAACCATATAGCTGAATACTCCACAGGCTGCCTTAGGAAGGTGTAATAAAGGAGTTTATACTGTGAGGTGTAATACAGGAGTTTGTACTGTGCAAGAAAAGGAGGACATGTATTGGCAAGACTGTAGCTGAAGGAAATTTATAATCTCCTGACTGAGTATAAAACAGTCATCATACTTTTATGTCGAATTAAAATCAGAACTTGGATAAAAGGCAAAAAAACATCAAAGCTGGCAAAAGGAATGAGATTGAAAGGAGAGAGAATAGTTGTGAAATACCAGTTTCTTCATTTTCATGGTAACTGAATTGTAAGCACTGCTTTTCCTTTAGAGGCATGGCTTGTTTTCCTGATAGTGTAGCATCAGTGCCCTCAAAATTAAATGTAGGGTAAAGAAAACATAGGAAAGTTTAACCAACTTAATGACTTCAGATCTTTAGTTTGGTTTTTCAGAATCAGGTGACTAAAATTCTTGAGATTATATGTTTAAGTGAATATACTTACTTCAAGGAAATCCAGAGCGTGGAATTTAAATGCTTTTACTCTGTTCAAATGCACTTTAACTGGCATGTTTGTAGAAATAATGTGCTTAAGAGAAATGTTTAAAAATGTTTAATAAATGTTCTGTCAGCCCTCAGTCTTCCTATCTTCTCTATAAATTTTTCATGTAGTCGTAACCCAAGACCTTTAGGCATTAATGCATTCTTTTACCACAAAATTGGGTATTGATGGAATTACCACAGTGCATCTCAGAAGTTCATAATTTTTTTTTTCATGGGCTTTATATACAAGCAAAGAGAAAAATGAAATTAAAAACCCTTGGAAGTGAGATTTTGTATTTGAGGATCATAATGGGGGTTAAATATTACCCACTGAAAGAGTTGTTTGAAACTCAAATGTGTATCCACACAAATATGTATTGGTTAATTCCTAAAAAGCTAGTTGCTATTCAGTGTTTCAGCTTCTGCTCAATATTTACCTATTGGTAATTTTACTTGCTACAAAATAAAATAATCTTTTTATCATTACTAAGATTTCATTCATGGAATTTATCATAGCGATCAGACCCAGTTACTTTGGGGAAGGCTGGAGTAGCTCAGTAGATGGTTTTGCTTTTCTCTTGAAATATGACATAGAAGGTGGCTGATATCACTCAGGATGTTACTGGGCTGTTTTAAACATGTTTAAAGAAGTACTAACACAGTGTCATCTTTTCAGCTTCCAAAGGCCCCTATTAGTCCTTGTTGACAGAAACATAGATTTAGCAACTCCTCTACATCATACTTGGACATACCAAGCTTTAGTGCATGATGTTCTGGTAAGGATGAATCTGATTTTGTTACCAAAACTATTTTTTCACTCAGTTTGTTGTTAAACTTATTACCTGATTCTCTCTTAATCCAAAATCTGTTTTGTCTGTTTAATTTGGAAATTGTTTTAGTAAAGAACAACTTGGAAGATTTTCTCTTGAAGTTTTATTTAGCAATAATTTCTAAAATATTTTAAAAGTTGAAATCTTGATATCATCCAAAGATAGCTAATTCAGCAATCCTGCCTGTTTCTTCAGTAGCTTATGATCTGTATGTTGTGTAATATCCAAACTCCATTACGTGCAATTCAAATGCTTTTAATGTGTTTTAAAACCGATTTTGGTTTTAGTTTGAACTCCTAAAAATACTTTTTCCTGTTTTTGTCCACAAGGTGGTGTAGGTGTTCAGTGCAGAGTGGTGTACAATCCTACTGTTAGGAACCCAAAAGAGATTTTTTTTTTTTTTTTCAAATTTAGTTAGTCTTAAGCTGCCTCTCTTTCCTTGAGTTTATTTCATAAAACCAATTGCAGAAATGTACTTGAATGGTAGCTCATTCCATTTACCTCAGATTTGTTCATTTTGTGTATAGGTGTGGAGTAAATGAAAAAAAAAAGAGTAAGAGTAATTCGTATCTGGAGGCTTTTTTTGTACTGAGAGTTATTTGTGAAAATAATTTCAATGTCTATCTTTCAGAATTATTTTGGATTTATTATTGAGACTGTTAGAGGCATATGTGAAATATGCCCATGCACGTATGCATCGATCTACAAAGTTGATGGTGAACTGTATTCTCTGTCACACAGAGAGTGTCCAGAAACTTTCATTGCTACGATGAAAATATTTGAGCACTAATGGAATGTTTTAGGGCACTTGTAAATTATATTTGATGTAATTAATTCCTTATCACAACTCCTTTTCTCTTAAATTTAAGGGTGCTTTATACAAATAAATGATTTTTGGCCTAGTTTCTTCAGGAAAGTCTTATCTGAAAAAAACACAGTTTGCACCGAGTTTTCTTCAGTAGGTGTTGAACTGGCTAGAGACTTGCAGGTAGAAGTATTGAATTTCTACAGGTTTGTTTTTGAAGTAGTGTTGAACTCAGGCATGAAGTGGTGTCCCAGCTCGGGCGTGAGCTGGGATAGGATTTCAGTTCGTCAGGATGCAGATCAAAGATATACTGGAAGCTGCGAACAACTAGTGCTGCAAATACAGTGGGGTATTAGAATGACACTGGAGGACTTAAAGATCATTGGATATTTATCTCTACTGCATCAGGCTTCAGTAGTTTCTCTGGACCAACTTGTTAAAGTTGCATCTTAAAAGTGCACAGGATTATGAATCTTTTTAGTGAAATTGTAACCAAGTGGTCTGTGGTTCCGTGAAAAGGGCAAGTTTAATTTCAAAACCTGTCAAGTTATTCACCTTAAAGGCAAGCCTGCAAAACTCTTGACATGCTGAGCATAGTATTTCATGAAATAACCGCAGTAGTCTTTTAAGAGGCCATGAATTGTAACCATGAAAATATTACCAAGATATTGATATGTCAAGTATACTTTCAAACAAATTGGTTTTTGTTTAAGGTCTCAGTTACAATTGTCCAGGAATTCTGTGCAGTGTTGGACTACCTAGGCATAAAGTTGAGTGCTGCATCCATTGAGATTATAACTGTGCTGTTTCTACACTTAAACAGGCTTACATGAAAAGATGCCTATTTCTAAATAAAAAACCTTTCATCAGTGGATACAGAAAAATGGGAGGCATGGATAGAAAGCCTTATAAGGACAAAATGGGGAGTTGAAAGGAGGAACACTCATTAATAAAAATTATTTTAGGAAAACTTGTAAATGCCAAAACTAACTTGAAATTACGGGTCACTGGTGAGTTAAAATGAGCCAAAACATAGATCTCCATTAAAAATTACAGCTAAATTTGCAATCAGATTAATTCTTGTCAAGTTTTTATTGAATATGTGTACTTGAAAAATACTGGTTTTTTGCTGAAACATTAAACATCCCTTGTAAAATGGGGTTTGTGCTCATTAACTGCACGTTTCCTTTGAGTAGGAACTTGATTTTGTTTCTATTCTGGCATGGAACATTTGCAGTATTGAAGTCCCTGACAAGGGATAACTATTTAAAACATTTTAAAACTTTATTTGACAGTGTCATTCACAGTGATCCATTTCCGTATACTTTAATGAAAATAATAAAGTTAAATTTTATTTCTGGAAAAAATATCTGTTCTAAAAGGTTCATAACAGATTCTATGTAGTTGAAGATTTGACTCTGTTGCTATTTGCCAAGCAAAGAGCAACTCTGAAGTTTTAAATGTTCTTGAAAAGGGCTAGGACAAAGTCAGCAAGTGAAATACTTGTTAATACTCTGTTGAAAACCAGAGAGAACAAGTAAGCTGCAGAAAATACAGAGCAGTCTTCAGCAGTGGGGGAAAGAACTAGAGGAACCACAGGGAGCAATGTGGTGACGAGAGCATAATTGTGTCCTCTAGCAAAGCGACGTAGTTTCTATGTTCATGCATCTGTGGCAGAAGTAAAACTATATGGAAAAAATAGCAGCTTTGTTGCAAAGTTTTGATTTATCATGCATTCACTATTTTACTAGGACATAGAAAATTAGGGAGAGAGCTGTGAAGGTGTAGCTAAATAGTCCTCACTGAATAATCCTGTTGCTGATGTCATGAGCTTCTTGGCAGCTTTGATACATATGTTGTAAGTTATGTAAGTGCCTTAGAAACACTTTTTGTCTGCAACATAGAAACTTTCCTACTTCAAAGTTTTGGAGAGTTGTTAAAGCACAGTCTTTGCTGAATAACTTATTTTCTATGGAGAAAACAGTGTTCAAAGTTCAGTGTCAGAAGACTGCTTGCATATGAGATAATCAAATGTCTTTGCTTGACAAATTAATTAATTTGTTGCCTTGTTTAGTATTGAACTGGTCACAGTTCAGTAACTGCAAGTAATTTTGGAGTTCTTATATTGGTGCTGCTATTATCTGGTTAAATAGTAAACTGTTTCCTGCCTACTTATGAAGTTCTAATAAATAGCTGTGTTAATATTTTTTTAGAAAATATTCTAGAAGATGTTTTGTTGAGTATAAAAAACTGAATAAACAATTAAACTGTCAAATATTTACATAAGATTCCTCCTTATTTTAGGATTTCCATTTGAATAGAGTTAACCTGGAAGAATCAACAGGAATGGAAAGTACTCCAGCAGGTGCTAGACCTAAGAAAAAAAATAAGAAGTCCTATGATTTAACTGCATCTGATAAATTCTGGCAAAAGCATAAGGGAAGGTAAGCTGTAAAGGTATACAGTTTATATTAATTTAGTCAATATAAAGTCTGAGTATTCTTCATATATGGTAGTTCTGTTTTTAATCTTATTTGAAAATATTTTCTGGTTTGGGGGCTTTTTTTAAGGTGTATTGGGTCTTCACAGTGCTGTGCTTTACACTGGTAGCTAGAATGGTGTTGATAACACATGAGTGTTTTGGCTACTGCTGAGCACTGCTCCCAGTAGCCAATGCATCAGCACTGTCTCCCCAACATTCCCCCTCACAAGTGGACTGGGGGTGGCAACATCTTGGGAGAGGACATAGCCAGGACAGCTCACCCAAACTGACCAAAGATATACTCCATGCCGTACCGTACCATACCATACTGTACCGTACCGTACCGTACCGTACCATACCATACCATACCATACCATACCATACCATGCCATACCATACCATACCAATACTGTTCCATATCAATACTGTTCCATACCACTGTTCAGCAATCAAGACTAAGAGAAAGAAGGAGGAGGAAGGGTGTGGCCTTCAATGGGATTTTTTAAAAAGTTTCCCTTCTGGAGCAAGTGCTCTGCCTACTGAAGCCCTGTTTCCTGAGAAATAGCCAGACGTCATCTGCTGGTGGGAAGTAGAGAATAAAACCTTTTGTTTTCCTTTGCATTCCTTTGCACAGAAGCTTTCCTTTTTTCAACTGCCTGTGTCCTCTTGACCCATGACTTTGGGGGTTTTTTTCTACCTTGCTTTCTCCCCACCCAGTCTTGCTGAGGCGAGAAGTGATAAAGTCACTCAGTGAGCACATAGCATCCAGCCAGGGTCAACCCACTACATAAAGAGTGATCATTGCCAATATTCATTGTCCATTATATTTGTCTATTATCTCTTTGTTACAGAGCTCAAAATTGCTCTTACCAAAATTACATACAATTATTGAAAGCAGTTAGAAAGTTTAGGTAAACCTACAGTAAGATGTTATTATTTTTAGTGATTTGATTCTGCTGCATGATTTGTGTATTGTTATTTCCAAAAAGATTTTTATTGTATTTTATTTATTGTATAGTATTTCAGTTTGTTGATTTAACTGAGCCTAATGCAGACTATTGTATTAGTCCTTTTCCAGAGGTGGCTGAGTCTGTTCAGCAAGAACTGGAATCTTACAGAACCCAAGAAGATGAAGTCAAAAGACTTAAAAGTATCATGGTAAGTTTTATCACCTGTATGTGTTTTATGTAAAGTATAATAGGGCTTAGCCTACTAGAGATGCTTAGCCCATCCTGTCATCCCTCGGACAAAAGTTTTTAGTGCATGCTGAATTTTAGGCATAATACGATCTTAAAAGTAGCACTAGAAATACCATATTTCATGAGAAGTTTCAATTTCTTGTTCATTGGTGTTGCAATTATGTAACTTGCATGCTAGCTGAAAAATGCAATCCAGACATTAATACCATTATGAGAAAATAGATTCTAAATGTACTGACTGTGTCTGCATATGTGACATTTGTATTTATTATGACTATTTTTATTCCTCTTTTCAAACCCTTCCACAAAACCCAGGGTATAGAAGGGGAGGATGAAGGAGCAATAAGTATGCTTTCAGATAATACAGCTAAGCTAACTTCAGCTGTCAGGTAAGTCGTCAATAATGCATTATTGTCTAATCAACTGTGAACCATTTCTAATTTTTTCTGTCATTGTACTTTCAGTATTCTTTGAAATAAATATCTTTAAATGTAGACTATTCAGCTTTATAATACAGTTTAACTGCTTTATAATTCTGGTAAAGTTTAATGCCACATCCTAAACGAGTGCTTGCATATGTAACTTCTACAATGTGCGTGACTTTGGAGTGTTTCCTTAGCAAAGACAAGAATAATCTAAGTGCATCATAGATTTGCTTGCACTCTTCCACCAAAACCCCCAAACTCTGCACTTCTTTCATAAAAAGAAATTAATGAAATCCCCTTCCTCAGGTCTCTGCTTGCTTTGCACAGTGTGTAATTAATTACATTTTGATTCGTGTATTTTCTGTAATATCTGTTTGCAAGATTGTAGTCATTACTATAGTCTGAGAAATTTACTCCCCCACTTTTGGAGACCAAACCACGATGGATGACAGTAAAAGTCTGAGATTTAGGCTTCTTTCTCATTGTAAATTTGTTTTCATTCCACTGATGCCTTCAAGAAGGGAGATAGATAGTTTGCTGCCTTAATCAGTAAGACCCAATCAGAAGGAAGAAGAAACATTCATTATTCTGAGGATCAATGGGGTGATATGCCCAGTATCCTGTGAAATCCAGCATGCCTGTATTAGTTATCTCTTAGTGAGTTTGAAAAGTTGTTTTCAAACCCTGTAAAGGTTGTTTTCACCCTATAAAGTTTTCAAGTTTTGTACTTCTCAAGATGCTGGTTTTCAGGTCAAGGCATTGATTCTTGGCTCTAATCTGTAGAATTCTCAGGACTGAGAAGTCCTGATACCATTAAGATCTTCCATTTAGGCAGGTTTCCGCTGCAAGAATTGTACTAGGTTCCATTGCTGTTCTGTTGCCCATTTTCTGAAGGTTATCTTTTTCCTGGGTTTACAGCTGCTAGAAAACTTTGGAATATCTTAGCAATTAGAAATCAGAGGTTCTAACACTGAGGATCTCCTCTGTTTTGCTTTTCCTTTTTTTTTTTGCAATGCAGTCCTTTACAAAGGCAGTGTAAAGGACTTCTCATCTTCCAGCTGTTGCTAATGGTCAATCATCATAGGTAACATTGATTTTATAATTGTTTAAAGAAGGAAATAAAGTATGGCTACTTAACTTCCTGGTTCTTCAGGACATGCAGTCCTGATCATCTGTTTATTATTAAACTAAGTAAGACACTGACTGTCCAGGGTGCTTTTGGTTGTGAATGTGTATGGATGCTGAGAAGTCTCTTATAAATGTGATTTCCACATGCCAGCAGTGAAAATCATGTAGATCATAACACCTTAAGTAACAATTTTTCTATAAAGTAAACTTACCCATTCAGTTTCCCATTTCACAAAAGACAACGTTTCAGTCATGAGTCCTTCATAGAGAATTGTGTTCTATGCAGAAGCACCTGTGACAAATTCCTGGACATCCAGAGGTTCTGTATATATTTGACAGATACTGTTATTTAATGTCATTTTATAATTATTTTATATTCTTTGACAGGTATTATTATTTGACAGATATTGACACTTTTGCATATATCAGAAATAAACTAAATGTAGTAGATCATTTGTTCAGGTTAGCAGGGCACATATCTGTTGTTGATCACAAGCTTTCAATGGGAGCACTGAATGACCCACATAATGTGTATTTTTTGCTAGTCAAAGTAGAAACCTGGTTTGCTGCCTTACGTGTGACTAATGTTCTTCTGTTATGTTGTTCTGTTATGGTTGTGCAAATCATTACATCTATACATTGTCATTTTTTAGTTCTAATCCTATTCTGTAATTTTAGATTTTAATACCCTTTAAAGGTCCTTTGCAACCCAGACTGTTCTATAATTCTATAAATGTTTTAGTACCTACTGTATACAGTACACAATTCAACTAACAGTGCAAATCAGCAGGTTAGTTTGTATTTAATCTCTTCAGCTCTCTTCCAGAACTTCTGGAAAAGAAGAGGCTCATTGATCTTCATACAAATGTTGCAACAGCCGTTTTGGAGCACATAAAGGTATAATTGCTCTCTAACTTGAGTTTTCTGTCAGTAGTACTCTTTAACTGAAGGAATATATTTAAGGCAGTGAAGATAAGAAAGTTAGCCTTCTCAATGGTGCTACTTTTTCAGAATTCTGAAAGTGTAGCATTACTTAGTGTTGAAGGGTGAGGGAGAATGAATTTTGAATGCCTCTGCATGGAAAGCAAAGAGCACCAAGTTTTTTCTTATCAGAATTTACTAGTATACTCTCAATTTTTTTCCAACTGTTACTGAGGGTTGAAGTCTTTCTAGAAAAACTTTATGATGGAAGTGTTTTGTTTATTTTAGAGATGTGTCATGGCAGTTCATAAGTTCAGTCTAAGCAATCTTCTATTCCATACGTGTTTATCAGAAGGGCACTGTTGACTGCTCACCAGTGAAAGTCATACCCAGAGATGTGGTGATAATGATGCAAGTAACTGAAGTGGTCTTTCCCACAGGGTCTGTGTTAGATGTCTTGAGCATAATTTAAGCACTTCACAAGGGTGTTCATCCTCTTTGCTGTTTTATGTCTGCTGCTCTTGCGTCAGAGACCTTGCAAGAGGGTTTAGTGCCAAGTGAAGGCCATGGTTACTGCTAGGATAACTTGGGAAATGAGTTTGTTTTCACAGTATGAAAACAGAAATTGTAGATGAGGCTTTCAGAAACACTGAAATTCTTTTCAGTTTTGGAAAGTGGTTCAAGCACCAAGTCTCACTGAAAATCAATAATTAGAAAGTTTTCCCCAAGCTACTTATAATTCATGGAAGGCAATGTGTTTTGAAGCTAGCTTTAACGTAAAGAATATAAGATCTGTCCTCAGTTATTATTGCTACTGATTTTTTTAAAGTACTATTTATGAACAAAGGATTAATTCTGCAATTTAATGAATAAATTAATTTTACATATTTATAAAGTTGGAGAAGAGATAATAAGTGTCTCTCTGTGCTTAACTCATTACTGTAGGGGCTAGTTTATGGGCTTTTGCACTATTGGGTACGTCAATTTTCATATCTGACAATTTAAAAGCAGTACATTAATACCACTGAAAAAAATTGAAGTCAACAATGTTGATATTTTGATTCCTTGTCTGCAAATTCAGTTTTCTAAGAAAGATACTGGCATGATAATGGCGGGCCTAGACCAGTAGTATTCTATACATGATTTGTTGGTTGGAAGACAAATTTCAGAGCAAGATGTAGAACGGCAGTAACATCAGTTTTGCTTCCAATGTCCTATTGGCAGCAGGCTGGAGTCAGATCATTAGATGATAGCAACACACTTGGTTATTTAGAGATGGAAGGAATTGCCTTATATAGGCACTCAACCAGCCCTTGGCGTGCTGCTCTGACAGGGAGCCTGCTGTTAGGGAGTTCCCTAGGAGTGGTGATCCATTCTTCCATGATTCTTAATTCTGGTACTGCAAAGTGCTCAGGCTCTTTACCTTCTTATTGTATAACTGTCAAAGAAAATTGTGAGACAAATGGCCATGCAGTTTCTTCAATGTGCATCTCTACTATCTTTTCTTTTGATATAGAAAGCATCAGTTCATCTCCAGATATTTAGGAAACTGTCTTAAACCAATGAAGATGCATGTGGTTTTTTCTGTTGAAATTTGCCTATGGTAAAGCCTTTTAACTGATGGAATGCAAAGTTTATTCCAGCTGCTTTCTCCTGACCATTTTCTCCTCTCTTTTCACCTACCACTGTTAGAAAAAGTATCTTTCTATCTTGAGCTGTGGAATTTTAGTATGTAGGACGTTATGCTACCTAATGAATTCCTCAGAAGTACTCTCAAAAAGGACTGTGTCTCAGCCAGTACTTTTAAACTAAATTCTGATGACACTTTGACTCTGTGTTTAATAGGTTTTATATACAGTAAATAATGAAACCAGATTAGGATAAGACAGAATTTTTTTGCAAGTGCTGAGGTCCTGAGGAGCTAGTGAGGCACCATGCTTTTCTTCGGGTTACTATATTTTCACTTCTAAAATAATCAGGAAGTGCATTCATACTTTAAAATAGACTATTTGCATGATCCATTATGGTTTTTCACTATAGTAATTATTTGAGCATTTTTCTTCAATACATATATTAGCATCTGTGCAAAGAATGCAACAAGACCTGCTTTAGATATACTAAGTGAATTTAATTTTTTCTTGTGGTCATATTTTAATGTTCAGATTACAGCTGCTTTCCACATTCTCTTGGACCATTTTCTAAGACACAGCAAGAGGAAACCAGAAATTAATCACATACTTAGGGGTCCTGGCAGTTTTTTGGCTTAAGTGTTTAGTGAAATATTGGAAAGTATGCATCACTTTTTCATGAAGTGAACCATCAAGTATTTATTGCCATTGCTTAGAACAAATGCATCCTTGTTTTGCATTTATTGGTTTTTCCTTTGCTGAAGCTGTTGACTGAAGGTCTGGACCCAACAGATAATAGTTTTAGAGCTAGAATTACCTATCTTGCTGCTTTGGAGTTTCAAGTAATGCTTATCTTTGCTAGTCATTCTAGTATGAATAGGATTACTGACGTATGTTAAATCATTAATATAAAAAGATGTACATATATACTTTTCTAAAATGGCAGTTGGGGGAGTAGATGAGATAACCTCTTGCTAGAATTCTACACATGTGAATTTAAGTGGGAGATTTTTATGTGAATTGTTTTCTGTCTTACATTACTTATATTTGTTTGGTTTAGGGTTTTGTTTAATTCCTACATAATTTTATTATGTATCTCTACTTTTACTTGATCTCAAGATCTGATACTTTGAAAAATACATTAATTAGGATCCCCTTAACTGGGATTGACAATAGCCTTTTAAATTTTCAAATTCATACTGTGTAAAAGAATTTTACTATTTAAACTACTGTGTTGTAAATAAGGTTATATTTTTGTCTTACATCATGTGAAGAGAAATGATAGGTGTTTGTGAAATACATATGTCACAGTGGGCCAGGCTGGTTTTCTGTAGTTCAGAACTGATAATTCAGTTACTTTCTAGTAAAAACAGCTTTTTCTGAGTTCAGTTACAGTGACCTTCCTGTCATCATTCTGTGCAGTTCAGTGAAAGGGAATTGACCGTGACTGCCACTTCCAGCCTTCTTTCCAGAGTTTCTCTTCCTCTTGATAGGAGCACACTAGAATTACCTGGCCAGCCTCCTTCATTCTGGAGGCAGTTATTTCTGGTTGTTTTCTGTCAGCATCTTTGAGAAAGACCTCAAATAGTTTCTTAGAAAATATCTTATCTCGTCTGCATATTCTCTCTAAAATTAAGAATTTTTGTAGTGTAAAGAGGATAGAAGAGCTTCCAGCAAGTCTTTACAAAAATGACCCTCTAAGAGATTTTAATGGGTCCTGCTACCGCTTGCTTTGCTTTAAAAAAAAAAAGGAATTTTTTGTTCATTTTGGAGTACAGTGCTCAATAGACTTTCCTATGCACTTCAATAATTTTCCCTAAAGTAAGTTTGGGCTTACCAACAGCCTGTTTCTAAAGATGATAAGTTGAGAGCTTTCACAAATATATTTTTTAAAAAAGCAAGCTGAAGTGCGGCACTTTAACTGCATCACAGAATCCTGTCCCTGAAATGGCAACCAGAAAGGTCTCTTGAATGAGATTGGTGCAGAACAAGATGTAGTAGTAGAAAGTCAAGAGCAGGAGGCAGAAAAGAAATAACTGTAAATGTAAATGTATCTTTATTTTATTATTTTTTTATTATGATGATTTTCTTCCAATTGCTTGCCAGTTTGGCCCCCATAAGAACCTCTTCTTTGCTGTGTTTTTTATTGAATCTACAGGACTTTAGCTCCTATTTCCCAGCTTTTCCTCTTGGCATGTCTGTGAGTTTGCCATTGAGTGAACAAAATTGCACTTACTTAAATTAAGTGGGACATCTGCTTCTTATCAGCACCTCTTAGACAAGTTGGCTCTTCAAGAAGTAACTGTCTCATTGATGTGGCATATCTGGGATATCTATCAAAAGGTAACTAGTTGTGTTTAAGGCTATTCAGTAACCCATATAAAATTTGATTATGTGTCCACCTAATTCCTAGCAAACCAGTATAAGAAAAATATAGCCCTAATTAGCATCTTGGCTAGTAACTTTAATTAGCTATCTAGTGAAGAAGCAGCTGAATAGACTTACCATATTGATCCATCTCTTTAGTTTGTCACACCAGGAACAGTCTCAAAAGTTTTATATTGCTGCTTATTGCTGATGTCTCTATTGTAGATGGAAAAAGAAAACAGACAGTGGATAGAAAAAAAATGTGGACCTGAATTTTTAGGATTTTCAGTTTGGGGTTTTTTCCTCAAAGAGTGCTAAGCCCACACTTTAAAAGTAATTGTGCAAAACTTTTGAGGAGAGTGAGTGTACATGTATCACTAATGTTTCAGTTTAGGCTCAAAGTATAGCACATATACACAACCAGTGAATTTTCGTTGCTGCTGTTGATCTGGTTTTCTCGGCAGTCACAGTGAAACAGTCATAAAGTTGCACATGGCTGAGAAGAATTTTACCTAGCCTGTGCTCCAAGTAAGTTAACAATTGTGAATCTGTTCTTAAAATTGAAAGTAATTGATGTTTGAATTACATAATTTTATTTAGAAGTTGATCTGTAAACAAATACAGAAAATTAGGGAATCTTTTTATGTTGTACATTTTTACATGCCATCTGAATAAATTTCTTGTAAACAGATCACCAGCTAAGATAATACTGGCTTCGCCAAATTCAACAGCAATATATTTAACTTTATAAGATCAAGTTTCCACATTTCAAGACAATCCCTTTTTTATTGGATGCCTTTTGTCTGGGAAAAGTATTTTAAACTCAAAAACATTGAATTTAGCTTCACATAACAAGATACAAATGTACTTTAACAGAAAAAGCAAGTGGAAAGGGTTGCTAATGAGTCTGATGGAAAGACTCAAAAAATTGTAGTAGTTTCTCTTCAATTGCTTTATGTCTCTAGAGAGATTTAAGGAAACTATAACACAGAAAATCTCCAAGATGCTGTAGAATTGAGGTATCAGATGGTTTACCAGATACCAAATTGCATCTGATGTAAGGTCTTGGAAAAAGGCTGGTAGTTCAGTTCTATTCAGACTTTAAACTACTCTTCTAACATAAGCTCAAGATAAATATAGCTTGAAAGGAGCCCTAGCTTTTTTTTTTTTTTTATTTCATGCACCTTCTATGTAGTCATAGTCACTATGACAATCAACAGAAGACATTCTTAAGCCCCTAAAAGTAGCAGGGGTCATTTTTGAGCTGTCTTGATGGTAATTTACTTTACAAGCTGTAATTAGGAGCAACCACAAAAGCTTTAAATTAAGTTGTTGCTTTGCAAGTAACTTCTCTTGTCAAGGAGTTCAGTAAGTGGTGACTGAGAAATGGAGGCATTGTATAGCTGCCTGCATCATAAGCTGATCACCAAATGCTTTCAATATAAAAATATTCTTGTAATTCATATCTTTCTAACTTCGTTTTCTCCTCTCTAGCTCCTTTTTTGAGTAACTTACAGTACTCAGAAGGTGAAATATCCTAATATCCTCAGGCTAGAGAAGGACTTTTTGGGGGGATGGGGGGTTAAAATTACTTTTTAAAAATTAATTTTCTTATTTGTGATCTCAGGAATAATTTTAGTAGAATTCAGAAATATGTGAAAACCAGACTTTTAAAGTTTTTATGTACTGTCATTACAACAACTGCTTCACTGGATAAAAGGTGCCATAGCAGTTTTAAATGCTTTGGCATTATCAGGCAAAATTTCTCAAATAATTTAACCCAAGAAAAGCAAGGTGACTCTTGCCGCACTCTGGCAATATCATTTCAGTCTCACAGCAGGTATGATGTGGAGCTGACACACTTCCAAAGCAGTGAGATGGAGATCCACTCTGCCGATCTTCTTTTTGAACCAATACATAGCTGAATGTGTTCAAACTTCAGGATTTAGTTAGTTACCAGATACTAAGGTTTTGTAAGCTGAGTAGCTGTAGCATTTGTTGTGATGCTACATTTTGATGTTCAAACACACATAATGATCTGCATTGTAATGGAACATCTTAAAATAAGTTCTGGACTGCATTTTTCTGGTTTTAGCTTGTCAGATCTTGATTAGTAAGTGCAAAGCTTGTCTGTTTGTGCAGATGTGCTGCAATGCAGTGATTACTTGCATGGCCATGTGATGTCTTCCATAAAGCTTTTGCCTCAGTATTTCTATAGTCCCTGTGCCATCCTCCCTAAAAAAGATTTTCACACCATCTGGATGTGTCATTGTATAATGATTTACTTCTTTTCCAGTGTTAACTGGAAAAGATAATCTAATTATAAACTTCTCAATTTTTGATGTGAGTGAATTATTCCAAGCCTTTGATGTGAGGTAGTATTTCAGTACCAGCCCAAGCTGGCAGTTGCCAACCTTTCTTTGGGATGATACCTTAATGTATAAAGGAATTTCCCACGTTTATCTTCATTGAATAATTATCTCGTGGTCTGAGAGCCTGGAGGTTCAGAATAAATTTGACATAATATTCACTTGACCATTTTTTGCTTTTACAACATAGCAATGTGTATGATAGCATGTAGTTTTCAGCTGTGGCAAAGCCATAGTTGAAAACAAAGCTTCTCTTCCAGTTCAATATTCACATCAGACACCCCTTCTTAATTTGCATTTTCACTTTTAGTATGATAATTAAATACACATCAACTTTCTGAGAGCTAATTATAATGTAAGCATTAGTTACTTTTCCTGATAATTTATTTTAAAATAAGGTTTTTAAAACAGTCTTTATAACTAAAACTACGTAACTTTTAAAAGAGGAAATAAATATTCTTTCACAGTTTTAAGATGTTAACCCTAACACTTGCTCTTAAACAGAGTCGAAAGCTGGATGTGTATTTTGAATATGAGGAAAAAATAATGAGCAAATCCACTCTGGATAAATCTCTTCTGGACATGATTTCTGACCCAGATGGTGAGTACGTTAAATCTGAACTTGATATAAAATTTGTTAAGATACACAATAAATCTGTACTTGCTTGGATTTCAGAGTTGGTAAAGAGCAACCTGTGCAAGACTTGTAAAGAAAACCGCTTTTGATTGATCTTCAGTAGCAGTCTAGAGAGTTTAGTACTTCAGTTGAGTAATATCCAGAATATTAGCAACTTTTACAGCTCCACTAAAATCCTTTCCTAACTCCTTATTTTTGATGGTCAAAATATTTTATTTTTTGTGCTTTTCCAGTATAGCATGGCATTCTGTGGTCTGAACAATACTGAATTTTTTAAGTCCTCCTGCATGTTTTATAACATATACATACCTCACAAACACAATGAAAAATTCATAGAATTTGATTAGATAAAGGGGCTGCAATGTAGGTAGCTCCTGCTTGTGCAAGGAAAAAGATGAATGGGACAAGGTGGAGAGAAGGGATACAAGATGTGAATTGGCCAGTTCACTGGGACTGCCCCGAAGCTTTGCATGTGTTGATTCAGCTGTGGCATGTCTGTTTTCATCGTCTAAGGGCACGAGCAATGCATCCCAGCTTCTGTGTCAGATATGGGTCATACATACCAGGGCATTGCACACCAGGGGTCTTTCTGTGAAAGGCTGAGACCCAAATGACTTCTCAGCTTTTTGTAGTATTGTAAAATCAACTCTCCTTTCAGTCTGTCGCAGCCTGATGTGTCATAACTCTCTGACACATTTCAGTATGATCTGATACCAGTTGACTGTAATAAAATAATGTGCAGAGCAAAACTGTAAAACTTAAATTATGATCTCTGACTAGTCTGCATGCTGGCGATTATATTGGCAAACCTCAAACATTTAGAGACCCAGGGTTCCTGCTCTTTTTCCAGTGTGGTTTTTAAGAAAATGTTTTGTTGCTGCATGATTATGTGTGTAGTCTTACAGCTACATACCAGGCTTCATGCAAGCTTGGAGTTTGTATAATGCTTCATATTTGGAAAAGTATGGAAAGAGTATATATACGTACTGCTGACTTTCTACAAAAATCTTTTAGTAGTGTCCATGCTATATAATCAAAAGACAGTAGAAGAAGTAGTGCACAGTTGGTAGAAATCTGAGCTAAAATTTTTAACATCTCATAATGGGTCATGTCTAGAAATGAATAAGCTTTCAGAAAATCTAATGTCAGGCATCAATCTGTAAATCCGTACATATATTCATTTTCTATATGAATCTAGTAAGAATATGTATAATCATACTTTTTTAAAGCATCAATACAAACTAGTCCTTTTCCATGTTTAGAATTAATATTTCATGTACTATTTTGATTTCAGCTTTTATGTTTGCATAAACTTAGATATGAAAACAAATTTTATGTTTGTTAGTATATACTACTGGATCAATTGCTTTTTACCTGAATCCACATTTTCTATGCCTTTTTAGATTGCAGTGTAAAGCAAATTGTCTTCCAAGCCTGATGTATCATTTCAACATTCCTATTAGCAAGGTTCCTGGGTTTTACACGAGAGAAAGATTAGATTTATAAGCTAGAGTTTTTCTTCAGAAGCTAAATATGCTGGTTTTCACAGTAGTATGCCAGCATTTTATATGCATTGCCTAGTTTTAAGTTTATATAAGAAAAAGATTTAAGTTAAATCACAGTGATTATTTCCAGGCATGCTGTCGTGTAAAACCGTCCAGCCTCATATTGTGTGATTCACAGAGAAGTACCAGCAGAAAACATATTGAAGGAATAGTGCATCAAGTCTTCCAGTGCTTCCACTGGTGGACTATGTATTGGCATTGTGTGTGGGGATATTTGTCATATGGACGATGAGATCTGCAGAGCTCTTCATGAAAGCACTTAGATGTGACCACTTAACAGCTTCAGGCTTCAACCTCCCATTTGTTGCTGTGTTGTACTAATCTACCAGTCAGGACTCTTAGCTGCCTCCCAGTTTAGTGAATATTTGTGTATCCTGGAGTAGTGGTAAAATGGGAGCTAAAGGCTGCCCGCTGGTTTTTCAGTTGAAAATAAAATTGATCTGTCCTAGGTTTGCCAAGTTAAGTTTTCTTCAGAATGTCTAGCAGTTTGCCTCTCTGTGTTATCACAGATTGTAGTTAGAAAAAAGTAGTGAATATGTGACAGGCAATCGACCTGCGTCTTGCAGCTGTTTATCACAGGTTTTTTTGCCCAAGTGAATTCCAGGTGGATCTCTACCGTGAAAGATGGCTTTTGGTTTAGATAATACAAGTTTCTTCAGTTCTTGATCTTCTGATTTACTGGTACTTGGTGAAGGTTAGTAAAACCTACTTTCCAGAGAAGATTGTACCAAGTCATAAATGTTCATTATGACAGCATTTACTCTTAACTTCTGCCAGATTAAATATATGCTGATTTATAAATAAAAGTTGCGGATTAGATCAAATGGTCTCCTGCTGACATGATCCACATTCCATAGTAGGGGGAAAAAGCCCAAAACAAACAAAACAGAAACAGAAAAAAAGAAATTTTCTTACCCACAAGTACAAGAAAGTGCATTCTTCTAAAATATTGTACTAACAGTATAAGGCTTTTGTAATGAATTTTAGTTTTAAGTGTTTGTTTTGAGAAGTTGTACTTCTGAAAACTTAATTTGAAATGATTGTCTTTACTAAAAGTGATTCTCCTCTAGAAAAAAAAAAGATGGTGTTCAAAATCTGTAGTAGTTTATAGTTAAGTAATGGCTACATCAACCTTTTGGTCTGCAGAGATGAATTTTGATTGCACATCAATAACTCTTCAGAAGAATCGAAAGTGTTTTTCTCCAACAAAAGATGATTTAGGAAGTAAAAATCCTCTCTGAAGGCAAGTTGGAAGTTCAGGGGTCTTTTTTCCTGACCAGAGGTTCATATAAGTGCTTTTGCAGTCCTCAAGTATTTCAGTACAGTAAACCGTAGAGCTGTATAAGGAAGTTGTAGAGATAAAAAATAATGTGCTGTGGCTTTTACTTTTATGATTTTTCTTTAGTCTGCTTTTTCATGGACTTACCTCCATATAATGTTTGCAATCTCCACATAAAATAAGTCCTTATTTCTCTCCATAACTTATTCAGGATGTTATATGAAGAATAATATTTACTACAAACAAAGGACAAAAGTGTAAGACCTTCAGAAAAAACGAGCACATCTAACCCAACTCCTAACAAAATTGCTATATGTCTTTCTGCCATTTTACATATTCAAGAAGGCCATGGTTATAGATAACATTTATTGTCATGACTAAAGGTCTGCATGTACTTATGTGTGTCTGCTGAAGAGCAATTAATGTAGCAGCATAGTTACAATTGTAGTTTTTAATTTTTTTTTTTTTTTTATTGCAGCGGGAACTCCAGAAGACAAAATGCGGTTATTTCTCATCTATTACATAAGCTCAGCTCAGGCACCTTCAGAGGTACCTATGTTCTTTACAGCTTCCAACACCAGATTCTACCACAAAGGATTTTTCTGTGTCATTTCAGCACTAAGTAGATATTTCTGTTTCTTTGCAAAAGGAAGTATGAAATGCCCAGGAAATACTAAAACTTTCAGTAAATTTTGTCGTATTGCCAGGAAATCTGCTCACAAAGCTTTAGCCACCATTTCAAAGGATACAAATTACTAGTAAGAAGGAATATTATATTGTGTCATATTTAGATCAGAGTTACTGCAAGACACATGTTAGCATGCTTTCTATTATTCTGCTCTGCTGCTCAATAGAAGTAGATAAAGGAAAATGAAAATATTACTCGTTTTACTCTATCTTCATATATTCAAGAATGATTGAGTCAGTTGACTAGCAGTGAATAAAGGAGAAATGCATCTGCCAATATCTGAATAATTCAGGAAACAATTTATTCATATTTCTTTTGAACTTAGGATGATTAATTTTAAGGAAAATTCTTATACTGTAGAAACATTATCTGATGGAAGATGAATAGAAAGTATCTGTAGAAATGTATCCTAGCTCCTCTTTTTTATTTATTGTTTTGAAATTCTACAGAAATCAGCATTCTATTGATGCTAGTATAAAAGACTGTTCCCATATCTGAAAGTGCACAGGATTTAATTCCACAGCACAGTTCAGTTTAATGAGATCTGCTCATGGCAAATTTCAAGTTATATTTCCATACTTGGTAGGAAATGGGATTAAGACTCATAATTACTTTTTAACTTGGGTCAATGCTATAACTTTGGACTGCTTATTTAATATTTAGATAAGAATATCTTATCTTTCCACATGGAGTTAAGAGTAGCTTCAACGTTTTGTAATTTTCCACTTCATGATTTCAGATTGATTTGGAGCAGTATAAAAAAGCATTGATGGATGCAGGTTGTAATCTTGCTCCTTTGAGCTACATAAAACAGTGGAAGTAAGTAATTTCTTTTTTGTCCTCTATGAGGCTACTTGGGTGATTTTACAGAACCCAGCATTGTATTCAGGAATTATGTCTTACTTCTCTTACTTTGTAAATTATCCCTAAATATTCCTTTGGTATAAGATTTTATTTTCATTGTTATGGTAATACATGCAAATCTTATTTTAAAACTAAACTCCAGTAGTGCCAGAACACTACAGAATATGACATTTAGTAGTGCCCTTTATGATCTGGGACAGAAACAACTTTCTGAATTAAGTGAAAAGTTGTGCTAGTTGAGACTCCAAAGGTTTTTAGTTCATACCAAAGAGTTGCATATCAGTTATTCTAGTTTTACATGGTGTCTGAATGAAATCTTTGTCTTTTAACTATAAAACCTAATTCCTGTTGTATTTGTAGGCAAGAGGGATGCATATAATAGTCACTTCCTGAAGGACTTTGAAATGCAGAAGTTTTTTCATTTTCAGATGACTAGAGTGGAACATTCTACAGCAGTATGTGCCATGAGATAAATTCTTGATTTCTATCCCTGCTTTCACAGGGCTTTCACCAAGATGGCTTCAGCTCCCACCAGCTATGGAAACACTACACCTAAACCTTTGGGGTATGCTTTTGATTAGTTTTCTGTAAGCTTTTGGGTTTTTTAATCTTTTTTTAGTAGTGCTGAAAACTAACTGTGGTTAGTGCTATACATGGCCCAAAACGAAACATCTCCCCATTTGTAAAATTTTTAAGTTGCAGACAATTACAAGCACTTATCTTCCCTTAACAGTGCATAGTACACACACAGAGGGATCTGTGACTAAATTCATGAACTATCTTAATACGGTGCTCTCTGCACCTGCACATTAAATGCACTCTCACGGGAGAAGAATTCAGCACCAGGAGCTGGATCTATGACAGCCATCACTTTGAGCCTTGAGTAGTCAATGGCAGAAGATAAGAACAGCTCTGTATATTCAAAATCAGTTCTCTCCTGGATTTGGAGACTGTCAGGGATGCAAGAACACAGTGCTATTTCATTGGAATGTCCTGGACTGGTTATCTGTCTGCTTGTTGAAAGGTGTTATTTATTTAAAGACACAAGAATAAAAATACTGTGCTGCAGTTAGATCTATCCCATACAGGATATAGGACTTGGGTCTTTCCATTCTTCAGAGGATTTCCGTCCTCATTACCAGCTTTACTTTCAGGAATGCACTGTCACTGTCATAAGGAATCCATGGTACATTATGGTTAGAGAGAATTCCAGTGCTGTTTGACTTGGAAAAATTGATGTTTGGTTTGTTGGAGACACTCAGCATCTCTGTTAATTCTGGTGATCAGGATAGCCACTTGAAAGGAGCACTCCTCCTTACATTACTGAAGTTGTAAAATAAATTGTTCAGTGGATTAAGGACTAGAATCCGAGACTCTCTATCTGGTAGATTACAGGTGTATTCCCATACACTTGCTTGCCATGTGATATGAAGAATATATTTTATGACAAACGGAGTTACTTGGCTCTTAGATCCTATTGACTTTATTGGGAATTGGATGTCAGTATAACACTTAATAATAAAAATTTTAAAAAAGGTCTTACACATCATCTTTACTTTGGTTTTTCAGTCTGTTTTCACGTGTTATGAATACAGGATCACAGTTTGTAATGGAGGGAGTGAAGAACTTGGTACTGAAGCAACAAGTAAGTTTCAAAAAACAATTAAAAAGTCTTTCATGATTATTGTGAATATTTGGAAATTTCAGTGCTTTTGTCATATTAATAAAATTCATTGTACAGTAAGCAAGTAAACATAAATCTCTGCTTATGGATAGATCTATCCCTTTGTAACTTCCAGTTTTCAGACAAGTAATGAATAATGTTCACATTTTCTTTGAAGACTTCTGTGTAGCAATTAAGACTGATTTCAGCATTATAAAAAGAACAGCTGTGGAATACTCAAAGTAGACTAGACCTTCATAAACAAAAAAATATGACTATCTGTATCTTTACTTAGTCCTACATGTATTAAGTTAATCTATTCCAGAGCAATTAAAAGGCTGAAAGTGTTAGTTCTCTGTTTAGTTACCATTTAAACATTTCTTGTTTTCCCGTGTAAGTGTAATGTACAGCAACCATAATCTTGTAATGTCCATGAAAATACAAGTATGTTTATACTGACATGACCACCTTCGAATATTCACTTAACTTTATAAAATATTTCTGAGCATAACTTGCATGTAAATGTACACCCACCCCCCCCAAAAAAAACAAACAACAACAACAAAAAACAAAGTGGTTGTATAACTTGTAACTGGAATTTTGAATTGTGGTTCCCAGAAACCTGCTTCTCTGTAGAGGACACATTATTTTTCCAATATGTACTTTCATCAGATGGCAATAAACAAATACTTATTTACAGTTTAAAATCTTAATTCTGTAATATTTTGAAATCAAGATTTTGAAGAAAAAGATCATTGATCATATTATAATGCTTAGTTGAAGAGTCAGAATTTAAATTAGAAATACATATCAGAACTAGATAAAATGAAATCTTAACTGAAGGTTTATCTTTTTGACCTACTTAATCTTATCATTGTCACTATTTGTTTATTCAGCCTGTTATACACATAATTTATACATGAAAGATATCAGATATCACATTAAAGTTTAAAAATGGGGTCTCACTTTTGTAGGTTAGTTAATGAAGTTAATTCTGCAGGAATTTCACTATGACTAGATATGATAAGCTAGCTGCATTGCTGAGTACCACTCAGTGGTATATCATGAAATATGATTGAGGAAAATTTAAATATGCAGCTTGCCTGTATGTTATATTTTACAGAGAACTCTTTAGACAAACTGTTACTTGTAATAATAGAAAACAATTATATTCTCAAGGAGACTTTCTCCACTTCTTGTGTTAAACATTTTGTCATTTCTTTAAATGCATGGCTTTAAAGAGTTGATATTATTCTGTACAAAATGGCTTGCATTGTTTTGCATTCTAAGTGAGCAAGAAGCCAATTTGCCAATGTTTTCAGGATACACCTTTTCTGGCTTTTAATTTCTTCTCCAGGTATTTTAGGGTAGCCAGATGAAAAGCCTTTCTTCCTCATATTTGTAAGCCTAATGTAGGTCTGTGGTATTTCTATTAAAGCTAACTTTTCATTTTTCCTTCATTAATTTAGGGATTCATGTGGGTTTTTCAGTGTAATATGTAGATCATCCTTTGGAATGTCCTCTTTTGATACGTTCTGTCAACAAGACCCATTTCCAATCCTGTTGCTATGTAAATTCACCCTCAGTTTATTATAATTGAAGTAGTTTAACTCTTTAATATTCAGATATTTTGTCCAAGCTGACATTTCCCGTGTTAAATAAGGAACAGTAATCTTGAATTTCACCACAGTTTATTCCTTTGCAGTTCATCCAAACATTTGTTGCCGGAGTTGCTTTTTTAACCCATTTCTTTGACAATATTAGTTCTACTTTAGAATTACACCCTTAGTTATCAGCATCAGCTTTAATATTCTTTCCTTAACTGCAAAGTATTTTTTTAATAAGAATTCATATTTGATCACATCTGCATATGTTAGTAGTAGCTAAATACAGCTCTGTTCCTATCTCCACACTTTTTTTGCACTTTATGTCTTACCTTTATCCCCTAGCTATATGCACCGCAGACATTTGTATTTTTTTACAGAAAAGCAATTTAGGTGGTAATAAATAAGCTTAACCTTTACAAAACATAAGAGGAAAACTGTTTAAAATAGTATTTCAAATGCTTTGTAAACTCTTCCATAAGTAATAATGTGCCTGGGAATAGTTCTTAGTAAGCATTTCAGCATTCCATTAATTTCACATTATGTTTTACAGAATCTGCCAGTCACACGTATTTTGGACAACCTTATGGAGATGAAGTCAAACCCTGTGAGTACAATTGCCTTCACACAGAGAGAGGTGGAGCAAATGAAATCTTAGGGCTGTGATATGTAATATGCTATGGCCAATTTTTTTCATGGTGATGCAGTTGAATCCAATAATGCTATATTTCAAGAATAGAACAATTTTCATAACTATTTAATAAGACTTTTTTCATTAAAATAGTCTCTAAACAATGACAATTTAATGTGTCTCATTGGAACTAATATTTTTTCGTTTTTTCCTATTCTGAACTTCTATTAGACTTGTGCTGTACTGAGCTTCTGTTGCTCCTAACTTTTTACATTATTTTCTTTGCATCAAGGTGTTTTAAAGAGCACAGTTTCCGAAGTGAAGTATTTACAGAGAGGTGTATGAGAGAAAAATTACATTTCCCACATCTTTAAGCTTTGCTATGTAGAGGAAAATACTACTGATTCAGTGATTCTGTTTGCAAGCAGAGGTGGTTTTTGTCTGAAAAGCCCTCTTCTTGCCTTGTTTCTGTGAAAATTTACTCAGACTATCTTGAATTTGTATCTTACAAATTTTTGAAATGCTTACATGTTACCTACACAGTCAAGGCATTTGCTAGAACTTACAACTAAAAGTAGGCCTGAGTGTTTATGCATGAAGTCGTTCTTCTTGCTGTGTATTTTGTTCCTTATATATGACCAACCTGTGCATATACTTGTCCTGAAAAAGTCACCTCGTAGAAAAAATCACCTCATTAAAAAGCTTTAATATGTTTGCCACATCGTATCAATCTTTCTATGTTAATGCCATCAGCGTCAGTCAGAGACACACAATTGTAATGTCTCTGGTTAGTAGATTTAAAACATTCTTCTTAGTCCACTTTAGCCTTCAGGTATTAACTGTATGTATGTACAGAGAGAAAAATAATGGTAAAATATTAAAATTATCAACATACAAGTAATCCTTTATTTTTTTTAAACTGTACTTCATAGATGATATATGGCATGATTCTTAGCAGATAATTTGCTTTCTCTTAACAAACAAGGGAATTGACACTGTTTCCAGTGTTAGTGGATTGGTGTTCCTGTTTGAAAGACTTGGAAAAGATGTAAAAGGCTAACTTTATTTAGTCAACCAGCAGAGGTCACCCAGAACACTTACCATTGAAAGCTGAAATTAAAACTACAGATAACTTACAAGAAAGGGAAAAATTAAACAAATTTTTTAAAAATAAACATCAGCTTCCTCAAGCTGCAAGTTTAGGAGTTGATTTAGAGAAGTTTACAAGTTATATGAGGGTTTTTTCTGACTTGATTTTTTCACATTTTTTCACGTTTTACTAAGTAGAAAACAGCTACCAGCACT
Source organism: Vireo altiloquus (assembly GCA_013396875.1). Taxonomy (NCBI): domain Eukaryota; kingdom Metazoa; phylum Chordata; class Aves; order Passeriformes; family Vireonidae; genus Vireo; species Vireo altiloquus. The sequence goes on along the minus strand of VZRF01014365.1, from coordinate 907,786 downwards.
TTGATAATTTGGAGAAGACATTGATCTTCTCATTTAAAAAAACAGCGATTGGGCCAGTCTGTCAGTCAGCAGCTTCCTATTCCACTGCCATGGCAGAGACTGATACTCATGGCAAAAAACAGGGAGTCCCACTTCCAAGTCATTGGAGACCAGGCAACCCCTAAAGACTGATTTCTCCTAACCTGCAGGAAACCTGACAGCAAGTCTGGGAGTAAGTTTCAGCTGAAAGAAACAAACCAGAGAGTCATTGTGGAATGTGTTTAGACTTACTGTACCATCAACAGAAGTGAAATTGTATCTGGAAAAGGTCAATATGTGGAAATGCGCCATTGTGGCTTCTGTTCGTCTTCTTATGTGTGGGATTCTTTTCTGTTCCCCAGAATAGAAAACTACTGCACAGCAGGCAAAACACAAAGGGAGAGGAAAAAAGTTCAAGATTCTATTTTTTTACAACACAGAAAAAAATCTCCTGTATAGTTCAAGAAATCTTATTAACCACAGTAATCAGTGTATGAAATGTACATACTGATAAAAGATGTAATGCATAATTAGAGAAGATTATTGAGAAGTCACACAATTATTACAATGAATGTAAATAGTGTAAATTATTTTCTAGATATTAACTGCAACAGTAAAGGAAATATATGAAATGTACATACAACTTGTACATACAAGTTGAATGTACATACACAAACATTCACATATGTTTTTGTCAGTTGAAATCTGAAACCTACTTAGAATGATATCCTGTGTAAAACACTGTGGGACTGTCTGTAAATTGCTTTGTGTGTTGCTTGTCTCTGCTGTTTCTTTTGTTGTCCTAGCAAGGACAAATAAGTCTACACCCATGCCACCCATGCTTTTCTAGTTTTTCAGAAGCAGGAAATGCTAGAACAGTTCTTATGGGCCATAATACCATATTGTAATTTTTAAAATTTTTCTATATTGTTTAACTATAATTACACCTTTTCTTGAAAAACATATTCAGAAACATTCCTTGATGACCTTAAAAGTAATCAGTTACTTGTGGGTATTTTAAATAATAATATTTATTGTTAAAAGCATAACTTTAAGCAATTGATTTTAAGGTTATATTTTAATAAAGGAATATTCTGTTCATAAAACTAGTAACATACTTGCTTTGTTTTGGTGTCATTAAATGGAGCTTGATTAAAACCTTAATTCTTCCTGAACAAACAAAAAAAAAATCTTGTTTTCAAGTATACACAAATTTTAATCCATAGTTATGAAATTGACCATCATTTACTATAGAGTTATGGAGATTATTCTAAGGATCTTCTAGAAAGTGGTTTGATTGCTGAGTGCAGACAAAGTGAGTCTTTGAATAGTAAACCTTTACAAAGTGGTTTAGCCTCTGTCAGTGCAGTGTGTACATATGTATTGACTTAAGAAGCAGATAGATCTTATTCGTAATATGTATTAATGAAACTGTATTTTGGTTAATATTGTCCCTTTCAGTGTATATGGTACCTTTCAGACCTAGGTAGGATTTATTGTAGGATTACCTTTCATGCATTACAAAGACAAATTCTGAAAGTAGAAGGCTTCCTTAATCCAAATTAGTCCTGTTAGATTCTGCAGAAAAACAAATACAAACTGAAAGTCAATGACATTTCCATTGGTCTTTTCCCATTTTAATTTGAAATACTGAAAACTAAGTTTATAATCTCAGAAGTATTAATTTTCCTCTGGAATTGCTTAGGGAAGTCACAAATTCAGTTGTGTGTAAGGAAAGCACTATACAGTTGTTTTCATTGGCAGACTAGCTATTTTAAAGAAAATAAAATTTAGTAGGGTTTCTTTTCCCCGCCCCCTCAGCACTGATTTCAGCAGGAATAGTGTAGTCATTTAAACAACAACAAAAAACCCCTATCTTATCACACTTTTGTTGCTTTACCACTTGCTATGTGTCTACTTACACAAGCCCACATTAAAAAAACACAGCAGTAATACATTCAGGAGTAAATGTTTGTAATATGTCTATTAACTCTTATTTTTAGTTCTGTCATTAATCTGTAATTCATTCTAATAAGCAGAAAATTGCATCTCTTTATCTCAGGTGAAGATATCTCAAATACCTCTCAATTTTAGTCTATCAGTGTCTGTCCATTCCCAGCTCTCTCATTGCCCCAGAGCCACTATACCACCTTTAGATTTTAAGCTGCAGAATCATGAATGCTGGCAGACTCCAGTAGTTGAAATTCCCAGTGGAGCATAAAAAAGCTTTTTTCAGAGATTCTGTGTGAAATTAGATCTAAATTACTTTTTTTAAAAAGCCAAACTGCAGGATAAGAGAGTTATTTTATGTAATTACATAAAAGTTTGTAATATCAAATAGATTTATTTTCTGTGTGTCTAACCACCACATGTATATTAAATACTTTTTAGTATTAGAGGTAGTTTCGCTTTGTGAGCTCTGGTAAATTCCCAGATCATTTATCTACTACTCAAGAAGGATTATTTTTGCTCTACAGAATCATCAGAACTCAGAGGTCTTTGCATGTAAGCACACAGATGAAATCAACTGTAGTTCTGCATGCAGTTTATTGACAAACTAAACTTCACAGTACCTGGATGAAAATGTAGTATAGAAACAGGAGAAAGCCAAGAAGTTGTCAGAAGGAATTACTAAGAGGTTTTATTTTTCATCCATAGTAATTGGCAAAAATCCTGCTTGTTGCCAGTAAAAATATTGGAAGTGCCTCTCCGTTCTGTGTGAAGAAATTTTTTTTTGTGTCATTTAGACAGTCAAACTTTTCAAATTCTTGTGGAAGTCATTTTTTCTTCAAGAGCTTAATTTTGGTTTAATAGTAGTCATAAATCATGAAATGAGAAGGATAAGTTACATAACAGTAGCAGAGTTTGATCTGTCTTGTCTTTAGCACTCATTGCCACAGAAGTGTTTTGTTTTACAATGTTAAATCAGTAGCAGATCTCTATAATCTGGAAAAATTTAGTGTTTATAACTAACCGTTGGTGTTCCTCTAAAGCTGGTAACAACTTAATTTTTCTTTCTGCATGCTGTCTTTCTGTTGGGGTTTCTTATGCAACCAGTGTATTTTTTGGAAAGTGTGTGATAGTCAATTTTAGATGAACCAGAAATAAAAAGCTCAATAGCACCCTTCATAGCTTCTCACTGTTGTTTATTCTGTACTGGTTCAGTTATATACAAACTTTATAAATACTAGCAGACACCACAATTAACATTGAATGATGTGATGGAAAATGTTACTGGTTTGCACAATACTTATTGTAATATATACAAGCAAAAATTCATAAGCCAGAATTCCAATCTTTTGAAATAAAAACATACTTCTTAATAGGAGACAGATGACTACCGGTATTTTGACCCCAAGATGCTACGAGGCAGTGACAGGTGAGTTTTGCTTCTTTCCTTTTACTCTGTGAGAAGACTAACTTAACTAAATCTATTTTTATTTCACTTGCTGACTACAAGTAATTAATTTTAATTATTAATTCTAAGTCAAGACTGTTGGTGTCAAAGAAATTCACAATTGGGAACTTGGATCAACCAGGTAAATTTTTATAATACTGCAAAAACAATCTAAAAAAACATGTAACATGTACATCAATTTAGTCAGAGGAATGTGCAGTAATATTTAGCAATAATAAATGTTAGAGCTCTTCATAGTTTTAGTGCTTGGTTTCTTCAAGACTTTGTGAGTTTTCACTGTTAAGTCAAATAGTCATTGGCTATTTCTTTGTCACTTTTTAAACAATTACTGTTTTGATTTGAATACGACCCTTTAATAATTTGTTAATAAGTTTAAAAAATTATTAAAAGTTTACTTCATTTACTTTTGTATATGTAGGTGCACATTTTATGTTCATATGCATATGAAGGGAGACTTGGATATAGTTTATTTTGCCAATAAAAGAGAGGAAGAGGAATTACAACAGAAGTCTATAAATCTTTATTTTTGCTTTATATCTTTAACCAATAACTGTCTGATAGTTTCACCTAATCTAATACCCTAGAAACAGAAGATACTTAATTTTGATATACCTTCTAAAAATAACTCTCATTGAACCTGTGGGAAAACAATAATCTCATTTAGTTGCAACAGTTTATTACAGGATCAATATGGATAAAGTAGGTCCAGGCTTGGTTTTAGTTATTTGCAAGAAAATTCTGTCTCTGCTTTGTTCTTGAAACATGGAGAGTAAGAGGACATAAATTTCAGATTATATGTATATTTTATTGAAAAGTATTACACATATAATTTCAAAGATAAGCAAATTTTGAAATTATCAAAAGAGAATAGTGCTAATATTTTATGTTTCATTTTTATTTCAACTGTCACTGTTTTGTTATGCTTTTATAGCATTTTTGGTGGATTTTGTGCAAAAGTGTAAAGATTTATTTCACTCAAGCCAAAGGGTTTTCTCACTTTTTCCCCCACTCTGTATAGTTCTTACATTGCTCTAAATGATGTAGAAATATTCATTTACAGCAGTTCATAGGTGTGGCATTCTGTGTAGCTATAATAGTCGTCGTAGGGAAGAGCTTTTAATTTCTTGTTTGGGATTTTTACGTAAACTCGGGTTATATTCTTTAAATCATATTTGAGCATGATAGCAAAACTCATAGTGGTTTGTCTAATTCTCCCTTTAAATATTATGTAGACAATAAAAGCATAGGTTAGCTGTCTTGATGAAGTGTTGATATCAAATAGTATAATTAATGGATTTAATTAAAAAGTTACTAATTTTATTTTCTAATCTACTCCCATTTTAAGAAATACTGGCATTTCTACTTACTTTAAATAGAGTACGAACTGCATTGCTGTAATTCAGTCTTAGCAAAACAGTATCTTTCTATCCTGTGCATAGCCTGCCTCAAGTATAAACAGGCCTTGTCCTCTGAAAGGATGACCCAAAATGTATTTGGATTTGTCATGTCATACTCAAAAGATGCAAGAATTGGGGTAACAGTTCTACTTACAGGAAATCTGTAGTATTCCTGACAGACAAAGCAACACATTAGAGATAACCATTCCATTTTAAAATCTATTTTTCTGATACCCTGGAATTTGTGATGAGTCAGTTGGTCTTGGTCACTCAGAGAAAACGTCTTGAAATAGGGGAAAAGGTAAATTGAAGGGGGAAATGCAGTTTTTAATCTATGTTAGAACATAAGATGTATTTGACTACCTGGGGCTGCAGGCCAGTACAATGCAGAAGGACAGTGGTAGTGTGTGAGCAGAGGGCAGGAGAGCAGACTGACCTTTCACAGCTTTTTCTTTGTTTTCCCCTTCCCTCTGAAGGTGATGCAGGAAAAGAGGTGTCTCCCCCTCTCCCTGCTACCTGCCTGTGTACTCAAATGGAGAAGAGTCTGTACCACCCAAACATGTAATTTCCCTCTTCTTGCCTTAATCCTACATACCTGCTGCCTATAGGAGTTTTTGAGATTTGGAAGCATCAGTAAGTGTGTGCAGGCACTGCAAACTGACTGGCTTACCTAGCTAAGATTCCAGGAGGCAGGATTTCTAAGTGCCATAAATTGTGCTAATTCTGGTGACATTTTTTACTCATTGTATTTGCTCCTAGGTAACAGCACTATAGTTAGAGCTTTTAAACTATGGAAGAATTGTTGTCATTTAAATAAAATACTTGGAGGATGAATGCAGAAAGGCAGTTATTGTTCTATTTTTTATTTTTGTCTAATGTTGTGTAGTAGTCCATAAATATGATGGGTACATGATGCTTATTTTGCATATTTCTATTAATGTGTAATGAAATTTGTGTTGGTTTTTGTTTGTGTTTCTTTTTATAGCTCAGTTCCAAGAAATAAAAATCCATTCCAGGAGGTAAGTCATGTAGAAATTATTTTTCAATGTTCATGTGTTAAAATTAAATAAATCCTGAAGTACAGTAATTTTTGATGATCATCATTAAGAAAATGAGAGATCTTATTTGCAAAAATGCACTTAGACTAATTATATCTAGTATTAATTATAATTAGCTGTTATTCTGAAGCTTTTCATCTTCAAAGGACTATGTAAGCATTAACTAAGAGAAAAAAAAATGTAGAAAATTCTTCTGAAGGTAATTACAGGGATTTACTAATATCATAATTGAGTGAGCAATTTAAACCCCCCATTTTTAGACCAGATTTTCAGAATGCTCTGTAGATTTAATCCTTTGTCCAGTCTTAAACTATAGTGTTGACCACTGATGTAAATGACTATTTAAAGAGTCTCTGCAATTAAAGGATAAAAGCAAAATAATGAATGTTACCATTTCATACAAATGCCTGTAACTTTCAGTGTTTTTCTACGTAAACAGTTACAGATAGTAAAAGTTGTATCTGATCTTACTACCAAGTTTCATAAGCAAAATATTTGCCTTGGCAATATACAAATGTCTCACATTTCTCATGAAATGTCCTAATTACAACAAAAGAAACAAAAGAAGTACCATATGGTATCATATATATATATATGGCTACAGATGGTCATACCAAAAATGTCAGTAGTAAAATAAAGTCTATATAAAAGTCATATAGTATCGTCAAACAACTTTGGATAATGAATGTTAACAACAATAATACAACTATGAAGTCTCCTTTTTCTAGTAATGAATTGTTCTCTTTTAAACATGGCCCAGAAAATACTGATGGCCTTTACCTGTAATATTATAAGTTATTACTGGTAGTAGGTGGGAAAAAATAATGAAAAAGTGTATTTCTTTATGACATGTTTTATTTATGAATACATCTTTATGATGTATTTTATTTATGGGCCCAAATGAATTCTTAAACATCCACAGAAGTATTTTAACTCTTCCTGTGGTCACTGGAGACATCTCCAGAAAAAAAAAGGAACATGTTGAAACTGTATATGTATCGAGTATGTCTTAATAGAAGAGACTAACATGTTAAAAGCTCTCAGCTTGCTATTCTGCATCCTGCCAAAACTTCAAAACTCTTTTTTCAGATAGGAAGCAGTGGTTCTGTATCCAGTTCTTATGAGACTGCAATGTGATTGTGATGATTTTTGTTATAGGTTTAACAATCAGATATATCACCACTGAAATTTAAGAACTTGAATGCATACTCTGATAATGTGTCTGTTTCCTTTTAGGCCATAGTGTTTGTAGTTGGAGGAGGCAACTATATTGAATATCAAAATCTTGTTGACTACATAAAGGTATGTATACTTCTGTCAGTTGTAGTCTTTAACTTACTGACAGAAACAAGATAGAGTTTTCTGTAATATTTAGTATGTAGAAGACAAAGTCTATGAAATTAGCCTTAATATCCTTATTCTATACAGAGTCTGGGAAAAAAGGAATGTAAGAAATCAGTAGAAATTGTGGATTACTAATTCAGACCAACAAAGACTTACTGTTTCTGGTATTTTGCTCATGTTGCTCTTTGGAGTTGAGTAAATAAACTGCATTCTCTTTTATTTTGTGTTCAACGTGGTTGAAAACTGTCAGCAGATGTAGCAAACTGAATTAACCTGTTTTAGAGTCCTGTTAGTATTTTTCATGTGCCAATGTTAAATAAAGCAGCTGTAGTGTATCATAACCTTGAAAGAAAGGAATTGCTCATAATTCTCTAGTTTCCATAAATCTTGCAAAGAGATACTCCAGTGCTTCTTCATATGCAACTTCACAATATGGAGTCAGTTCAAACTCAGACCTGCCAATAACAGCATTTTATTGTATGACAATCTTAGTTGAGCATAAAGTATGTTGTTGCAGAAGCCAACATAATGCAAATACTATGCTATCTGTTAAAGCAAATATCAGATTGGCATCAGTATCTAAGCATTTATTACTTACCCACATTTAGATGTTAATAGAAGCTCATTCTTATTAAACTGTATCATTTGATTCTGTGTAGAAATCATACAAGGTGTCATATGCACAAGGAAGAAAATATGTAACCAACTATGTAATGCTGGTGTAACAGATTTCATTTCTCTGGTTCCAGCTGGCCAGACTAGCAGAACACATGTATACCAAAAATCAGTGGATGGAGAAATACAATTAAATCATTACAGTTCCTGGGAGGCAGGAGTGGTATTTAAGCACTTTCCAGGAATTAAAAAAAAATGCAGGAGTAACCTTAGTGAAATTCTGAAGAAGGTAATAAATTATTTAACAGCAGTTGCCTACCATTCTTTCTTCCTGATCTTAGTTCATGGGACAGTTGTCCTGTCATCTAGTAGACTGGATTGAGGCTTTTCACACAAAAGAATAAATATGGAGCATTAATCATTGAAAAACACTTAGTCTACAAAGCACATGAGAGTTTTATGTCCAGGTAATTCTTGAAGAATGCAAAGTCAGAATATGTGTGGTGAGTTTCTCCCTGTAATAGGGGAAAGGATAGGAAGAGGAATGTAAATTAAAGAAATCATTTAGATTTGGCTTAGCACTCATCACTATCCTCGATAACTAATTCAGTGAGGCATCTGCCTGTGGCAGAGTGCTTTGTCAAACATTTAGCTTGCTCTTTAGTCTACCCAAAGCCACTTTAGGTACTATATCAATCCCAAAGATGCCCAGCAGCATGAGTATTTGTTACTTCCTGCTAAAAAATCTCTGAATTCCCTAGAGGTTAGTTCACTTGCATGCTGACAGAGGTGAGGTTTGCTGTGTGTATGTATATACAGGGCACTTGTGTGACGACAAGTTAAACACTCAGCACTTCATATAAAGTGGCAGGAAGCTGAAGTTTCAGAGGAATAAGAGGGCAAACAGGAGGTCATTTGATAAACAGATGGAGAGGACAGAAATAACTTAAAACTATGGAAATGGTAGATCTTATGAAGAGTCGGAGGTTGAACGTACTCTTTCTGTAACCTGTGAGCAGAGGTTTTTCATCACAGTTGTCACAGCTGAAGGGTGCTGTGTGTTTCTCTTCTCAAACTGTGTACTTGAGCAGTGGGAGTTGACCTGCCAAGGGGGAAGATTCCCTCACTTTTATTCCAATTAGCCCTTTGCTCTTAAAAAAACAAGGAAGGTTAATGAAAACCTTCATTCTCCCTCCCACCACCTGGAAACCTGTGTGCCTCTCCCAGGTGACACTTACAGTCATATCCAACAAAATTTGCTTTTCCATGTGGTGGACTTCCAGCATCTATTGTTTCCACAGATGTAGCTTATTAATTATTCTCAAATTCAATCAGTCTTCCTCCAGAATAAAGAAGAGAAAAATCAACAGCTCTGTTCTTGCAAGCAGATACCACAGATATTTTATTCACTGCTTTGTTTTTCTAAGCACTATCCGTTTTGCCAGTTTGCCTCTGAAACCACAGAGAAAGTATTTTAAAACTTTCTAAAACAGGAAGCAACATTCATTCAGCTTTGACATTCAGGATGGTTTTTTGTAGAAGAATTAAGAGAAACCCTCTTAATTACTTAACCCTCTTACTTGTAGTTGTGTGCTAGAATGGACTATCTCACAATGCCAAAAAGCAAATATTTTTAATGTCATTAAGGTAGATTGTGCCTTAAAATTACTGTGTTGTCCAAGTTCAATTCAACATGCTGAAAATGTGTCATCAAAATTGCAAGCCATAGGGAGCCTCCAAGAGGAGGCTAGCATACTGTTTTGTGCAAAAGAATTTAGTATATCCTTTCATTTCCTTCTGTAGATGTTTTAAAAATCACTTGTTAATCTTCTGCTACTCTCTTAAACAATTGATTTCTTATGGACTTTTCTTTTGTAGAGTAAACAAGGCAAACATGTCCTGTATGGCTGCAGTGAACTTTTTAATGCTACACAGTTTATAAAACAGGTAGATAACTTTGATAATCTCTATAATATTTATTACTTCTTTATCTGTAAATTGATTTATATAACTCTATGTCTCTATGGATTTTTACCAAAAAAAACCAAATTAATCTGTGAAAGATTAATACACATTCTTGTTACCTATTTCCATTTGCTTGAAGTGGGCTTTTGAAGTCATTATTTGTAATTAGTTCTTGAAGGCCTGTTGTCAGTGTGAGTTCACAGGTGATGCAGGTGAACAAGTTGATAGTAATTGCCTTTACATAAATTCTACTGAAAAAAATGGAGTCAGTTCTTGGAACTTTTGCAAACAGCATGTCTTTTCAGAGTATTCTTGCAGCTTTTTCAAGCTACAAGATCTTTAAACCTTTGTCCTGGTTTATAAATATCTATAGATATACAGATATAAATGTAGATATAAATGTACTGGCCTAATGGGAGCTTGATATCCATACCTATACTAAAATCTGTCTTTAAGTGCTGTTAAAAACATCATTACTCCTCTATGCCTCATTCCAATACAAATACAAAATGAAAATTACTCATGGTGGTCAGCAAGTAGCAGCCCTTCAGTAGCTGTCACCACCTATCATTTTATGTCCTAGTAAGATGAGAATTAGTGGTTATTCAAAACTAAATTTTAAAGAATTAAATTAATTCCTGTTGTGTTTCAAGGAGACAAATGGTACTTGCTAGCTTTTAATTCCTCATTCAGCTTAATTAACTTTTTTTTGTCTTTACTGTGTACACTTTACTTCATGAGATACATTCAAATCTGAAGATTTGAAGCTCAGGTGCTCTCCTGGGAGGGTATGCATTAGATATTCTGTTACAGGCAAACTCTTGATTCTCATAGACAAACAAAGCTTATAGGACAGAAATATTTGCTATATGAACTGGATATTAGTTTGACTGAAAGAATAAGATTAGCAATCCAATGACTTTTTGTCTCTTCATGTTTAGCTGTCCCAACTTGGCCAGAAATAAGACTGAACCATTACCTGGACGGCAGCGTGACAACAGAATTGTTACAGCATTCAGATATCTTCATATCTTTAATTTTGTCATTATATTAAAACTTAAACCCATTTCATTAATATGATAACTTTAAAAAAAAATCTGTAATTAATACGGTGTATATCAGCATTTGAGAAATAAAACTTAAAACCTGCTGTGTTTTTGGTGGGGGTTAGTATTACTATTATTCTATTTTAATTGCAGTGTTAGCTATGGTATATGACAGAACTGGCTGAAAAGTGTGGCATTTTCAAGTTCTTATATGTAAGTTCTGATACAGTAAACAGGGCAATAGCTTTAAGAAAAGGTCAAGTCTGTCTTTAGGAGTTATGTTTTTCTTGAAAGCCAGAGTATCTTTATTTAACAAAATGCAAAAGAACAGAACTGCCTTTCAGGGCCACAGACAAACAGCCTTAATGCAAGAGAACTGCTTCTAGTTTTTACCCTTTTGTTTTACCTAAGTCATTATTTGATTTGTCCAGTCTTTGCATTATGGTAAGAAGATGTACTGAAAGATACCTTCAGTATAAGTTTCTGGTACAGTAATTCAGCTTTTCTCTTAAGGGTAAGTGAAAACTGCTTGCCAACACAGTCCGTTTCAAACTGTAAAACTGAAATCTTTAATAATTTTCTTCTGCACTTTTTATTGTAACTGCTTTGACTGTTATGTTTGGGAAGAACCCAAGTCATACTCACAAAACAGCTCTTAACTGTTTTATAAGCACATATTTAAAATACAATTTTTAACAATTCCATTAGGTAGGGGCAGTTTAGTAGTCGAAAGAATCCAGTAATGATATCTCTGGAGGATGCATACAGGAATTGAGAGAACATAATAAAATTCTTTTTTATAGATGGAGGTCTCTGTCTTTCCTCTCTGGAAATAGCACTGCTACCGGTGAAGCAATAATATGACTTCAAAATGAGGCCTAACACACTCAAAAACTGAAAACATTTTTTGTGGGTTTATTAGCAAACTGTAAGACTTACTGTAAATTTTTCAGTAGTGCTTTTTGCACTGTTTTTCAATATTGAGTGTTAGTTTTGCACTAAACACAATGCCCTTTCCCCAGCTAGATTGTTTTTCAGAACATCTGTTCAAGAAATGCAGTTGATCTATTCCTTAAAAATACCACAAGAAAAATATGTGTAATCTATACCATGTTATCAAAAAGTAATAATGTTATTTAATTATCTAAGTGTTGTAAGCTACTCCACAATACTGCTATAAATTTCTAATTTTACGAAGTCAATAAATATATTTACTATGGTGTTCATTGTAGTTGTTGCATGTGAGCACTGTCCCAGATTTCAATAAGCAAGGGCTCACTGTCAAATGTAGTTTGTTATTCTAATTCCATATATATATATATATATGCTATATTTGGTAGCAAAAACAAAGTCAAAATGTGTGAGGAAAAGAAAATTACATTTAAAGTGTTTGTTGCTTCTTGTGGGAGTTTGTTCCAGGCTCTTGAAATAATCCCTCCTCAACTGTGCTTCCTGTGCAAAGAGCTTTAACCTTGCGGCTGACAACCAGCTTATGAAAAATCTCCCGATTGGCTTTTGTCCAGGTCTTGGTACTGCTCACTTGAACAAGAAGCACTCCTAAATCCCAGCTTACAGAATTTGCTTTTGCAGTAAACTGTGCAAAGACAGAAAAATTTACTTTGGTGGCTACATTCAAAAATCTGTTTTCTGTCTTTACAGTGCCTCTGGAGAGAGGTTTCTTTTGTGCCCAGCTTTATAACTGGATCTTCAGATCTACTGTGTGAGCAGGCATTGGTCGGTTTGGGGGTTGGGTTTTTAAAAAAAAAATAATAAATACAGTTTTTGTACTTCAAGCATTCTTCTCCTTCATCTCCAAAATAGTCTTCTGGGTTTGTTGTAGTAGTAGTCCTGAAGCTCTCTGTTACCTTTAAGTTATGTATGCACTGCTCTGTCCCTGTAACTGTGCTTACCTCATGCTTCGTCCTTGCTAATGCAACCTCAATTGTGGCATGCTAGTTTTTGTTACATGGCCCTTTTTCCCAAGTACCTCTGTGGATTTAGGAATGTGAAAGGTTGTATAAGAAGTCTCAGGTTAATCTAGAGGCAAACAACATTAAAAATAAGCTCTTTGGTAAAATTGTTCCATTTATAGCTGTCACAGTGGCCTTCATATCTTCAAAGGCCCCTCAAAGGCCTGTGCTTAAAGGAGAGGTTTTGCCTCACTCAGTGAGTCTTTTAAGTAAAATTGCAGCATTCACGTTGCTAATAAATATTTTAGGTGGCTACATGGAAGACCAGTGAGGTTTGGAATTTTTCTAGCCCCTTCTCTGTTATCAGACCTCAGATAAAGGTCTGACAGGGCCAGCTGGTGAGGCAGCATCAATGACAGTGCTGGCTTCTGGCACAGCAGCTTCAGCTTCCACATCTCGGGAGAGGCAATACTTCATTGGGATCTGCCTTCCCATTTAGGTAAGTAAAGACAGCAGAAGGGTGAGTGTCAAGTGCTGTACCTGTTCTCAGGAAAAAAAATTAGTAAATTAGCAGTCTGGTCTTCAGCTGTGGAAAATTGACAATCTTTCAGGAATTATGGACAGACCTTATAAACAGTTGCACATACTCAGAATACATTCACATTTTGAAATTACAGCCCTTTGCTTGCTTTCCTGTTTTAATTTGAAGGTTTTAGACTATTTAGGTGGATATTTTGTGACTTAATGGAGAATTTAGTGAAAATTCTGTTTTTTCAGAATTAGACATTCTAAAGTAACAATAAGAACTGAAATATTCAGAATAAAGGAAAGAAGCTTGTGGAGACGTGCACTTCCTTTAAATATCCTTATTTGTATGATGCTCTCTGATGCAAATCAGATAGAAATCTTTCTTAGGCTAGAAATAAATTTTGCTATTGATTGATGGTGTTTATATCAATCTGAATGGAATGTAGAAGACAGGGTTTTCGATAAATCCATAGGTTCTACAGAGAACAGGAACACTGCTATCAGTCACAGAGCCAGCACAGCTGTGCATGCACGGCTCCAGGACTAGAGCTAAACAAAGGGCAGCCATTCTCTTCCCACTTAAATGATATACTCCAAAATGGAATTGCTTAATGGTTAGTTCAGTGTGTTGACTAGAGCAATCCTATGAGCTTTAGGAGGTAAAAGGTTTATAAGTGGGTACATGGAAACTTACTTCAAAACCACCACAACTGCATTCTTGAGATCTGAAGTAGAAGGTGTTGGGCTGGAACAATGTCCTGTCCCTTATTTACTGACAGTGGCGACACCCACTTTCTCTCTCTGTTTGGATCGTTCATTAGCTGTGACTCGTTGCTGACAGATGGCTCTGGCTCAGAGAAAGCCAAGCCTGGCCAATGTTCTAGTGGTACAGAAAAGTTAGCCGCAGTGTCAGTGAATTCTGTGTAGTTTCAGAGATCAGAGAAGATGTTAATATTTCTTACTGTGAATCGGTAGATGAATTGACCCACTTCTGTTTTATTTGGAAGTGGCTTAGTAACCCTATTCTGTGCAGCAGTCACAGCTGTTTTCAGCAACATTCAGATGTATTCTGTTCCTTAATATGGTCACATGTCATTGCAACATGTACCATCCTTCAACGGCATACAAAAATCTGCATATTGAATCCATCAATGCATCATATTTTTTTTCTACAATTATAAACCATTAGGTAGTACAATTGCCACTAGAATTTTAAATTCTGATTATAAACTTTATATCTTTTCTTTTGTCTGCTCATGTCTTTCCCCTTATGTAAGCCAAGCAGGACTAAATTTTACATCCCTAAAATGTTATATTATTCCAGCCTTATAGTAGGTTGACTTGTTTGATTTGGTAATGGAGGAGTGATCTTAATCCTGTGAAACCAGACTCAAATGCCCAAGAGCCTCAGAACTATCCATTCCAGGTCCTTTTTCAGTCTCCCCATCTCATGTGTGCATTCCTATTTCTGGCAATATGAAAGGAGTAGATCATAGAGGCAATGCTTTTACAGAAGATTGATTTTAGCACCTCAGCATAGACGTGTAATATAATTATGGTTTACTGCTCTGAGTTCTTACCGGTATTATGCATTTATCATGAAAATCAATGGATGAAAATTAATGGATGAAAATGAAGTCCCAGAAGGCATATGAAGCTTTTCTTAATAATAGTTGGTGTGGATTCTTTCAGTAATTTCTGGCAGGTTTTGATTTGGTTTTAATAGCAGTGGTTTGATAGGAATACAGTTCTCCATAGCGTTTCCTACAGCTAAAACCATTCCCCCACCTTTTTCTACCTCCTCAAATATTTGTATCTTCTCTCTACATATAGACCTTCACAGGCTTTCAAATCATACTGAAGATACAGTTTTAACAAATAATACGATTGTTCCTATTTCATTTTGAAGAGTAAAACTACACAGGTCAGCTCAAATAATTTTTTGTGTTAGACTTAACTGAGCTGCTTAATTAACTCCCTGAAATGACCTAGGACTATTTGCACATTCAGCTACAATTGCAAACCTTCATGGGTTCTTTCTGTATCTCTATATATGCAGAAAGATAATAATTGCTTTGCCAGGAGAATAATTGCTACACCTTGTATAAGTTGCCAAATGATAATGGGAACTCTGTTCTGAAATGTTTATTACATTCAATCTGATATATGCTCTCAAAAGACTTTTAAAACCATAAATCAGCACATATATTTTATCTGTTTCAAGTGCAAATACCTATGTTTGTAACACTTTTTTCTAGACCACAATATGCATCATATAAAATAAATTGAATAACGTCAACTTTTTCTTCCATCTATAAGTCCCTTGTGATCAGTGTCTTCCTACCTGGTTTGTTCATTCTTTTATGCTGCCTGTTCTCTGTTATGTGTCCATAGCAAAGACTCTCAGATCAGGTCACAAAACCAAAAAAAAAAAAGAGGGAGAGATAGTGGATTATGACACAGAGTTTCACAGGCAAGCACACTTTTTTGTGTAGAGCTTGTGTAAAGCAAAGTTAATTGTATTGCCAGTTTTGCTAGAACTGAAATAAACCCTCTCTTTTCAAATGTCAATGAAGTGAAACACAGCTGGTGCAATTTTTTCTTCTGATTCCCTTACCAGTATGTTCCAGTCATCTTGGAGGATGTCTTTTGCTTCATTTTCCTGGGATTGTTGACAGTTAAACTGCTGAGCTCTAGCTGGGGTGTAAATTCACCCTTCAACTGGAAAATGAGTCCGTTCCCATAGATAACTAATCAACCATTCAGATACAGTTTGAATTGGTAACTCACAAGGGAGTAGGAAGTCATTTAGGATGACCTACTCCTAAATGTCATAGTCTGTCCAGCTATGAGTACTGAGGGTATTTTTTGTCTTCCCAGGGAAAAAAGCTTTGGCTAGCCAGCTTTCTCCCTCACTGTAACCATGCTTTGATGAGCTCTTTGAAAGCAAGCAATGTAAAGATAAACACTACAACAAAAGGAAGGGAACTATATAAATCTACCTTCTGTGGGTTTCATATCTCTGTCATGCTGGAAATCACCTTTATCATATGAGCGGTAAGTGATAGTTTGAAGGAGAATAGAGAAGAGAAACCCCAACATTATGCTGTGGGACTGTTCTGAAATTCTTACAGGGAAATTGTATAAGTCTTCACTGACCTCATTACCAGCTTTCTGATGTTTCTGCAGACCACACTTCTTCCCAGGGGAGTCATCTGTCTATCAACCTTGCCTTGCATAGGACAAGGAACAGCACTGAGGTTACCAGCCCGGGGCTCTCAGGGAGGAGAATGGTATCATACTCACTCCTCACTGGGAAAGTTGAATTTATGCCTGCTCAGGGTCCAATGTGAAAACAGGTGAACCTAAGAGGTCACTCTTCTGCAGAGCCAGTTTAAGGGGGTTTTTAATGATAATACTTCCCACTTATTAGTTAGAATTAATTTTCTTTTTCTTATCTCTCCCTCTCAATTAACTTTATTATCAATAATCCCACAGTCCCTATACTGTAGGATAGGATCATCAAACAGTCAGTGAAAACTTCATGCAATCTGGTGTTTTATAATCGTGGCAGTCAAATCATGAAGAGCAAATCAGTGGTGTTTTCCAAATTGTTTTTCCTCCTTTAAGTGTCATTAGTAATTTGTTCTGCTAGTCTCCTGGCTTGACCTCCCTATTGCAGTCCCTGTCTGGTCAGGATCTGGGCTTCAAGTGCCAAGCTCACCTGTATCCCAGCCAGGCTCCAGTGTCCCGACAGAGATGAGGATTCAGCCCCAAAATACTTGTAGTGATATCTCAAAGGAAACAACTAGTTCCCTTCCCAAACCCACAGAAATATTTGTACAGCTAAATTTCCTGAAGCAAAAATACATCACATTTAGAAGAATCCTTTGGCATGACATGACCTTGCTTTCTGTTACCTATTTCTAATAAACACACATTTTGGGAACAAAAACAGTGCTAAGAAAGTAAGTCCAACTCTGGCTACAGAAAGGACAAGATCTGGACTGCATTTTTTGGAAATTTTCACAGTAAGATATTAAGGACAAGTGTCTCTATAATTTAGTTAATATGCCACATTTTGATGCTGTTCATGTGCTGTTCGTATTTACTTTTTCTACAATGACTATAGAAAGGCTAAGAGACCTTTAAATGTATTCACTGAAAGGCAATTTTTATTGTGTGATGCAGATTGGTAAGTGAAGCAATTTCAGCCTGTCTTACAGAAGGAAAACGGGGAACGAGGCCATTCCTGAGGCATCAAGGTGTAGAGATCACTCAGGCAGCACTGTGTGAAGGGGGAGGGATCATAAAAAGACTCCACCACAAGTCCAAGGGGGAGATTCTCCCCTAAAATGGATGTAAAAGAGAGAAAGTAATCCTACCAGTCAGCAAACCTACAGAGGTACTACACAGGCTCCCATGCCCTTCCCACAACTGTCATGAGGAGGGTACCAGTAACAGTGGGCTCCATCCCAGGGATAGTTCCAGGATAGAGAACTTCTCTCTCCCTTCCTTCTCTCTCCTTTACAGGAGGATGGCTAGGGGAAGAGCAAAGCACTAAGTCATTAACCTCTAGTGACCACGTGTGGCTGGTAACATCCATCACCAAACAGAGCCAGGAGGGAAAATCCAGCATCTAAAAATGATACCCTGCTGAGCCAGGTATGAGACCAGGTCCACGCTGGCATTCTTCATGAGAAGAATCAGTTACCAGGGAACTAGTGAAGAAATTCACATATTTAGGCACAGTACTGAATACCAGGAAAATACTAATATTGCCTAAACAAAGAGTATTTGTTGTCAACAGAAGCTATAAGCACAAAGAAAATTCAGCTCAAGTGTCTACAGGTGCCTCTGAAATCTTGCACATTGGTGCCATGTCTCCAGTCCCAATCTATAAAAGTTTGTGAATATACAAAATAAAGGTGGAGACGAAAATCATTAGGTTGATCCAACTGTTGTTTTATTGGAAAGCCTGGACTGGAAAGGAAACAAAATCTCAGCCAGGTCTGTACATCAGACAAAAGCTGGATATAAACTGAACTCATCTTTTGCTACAAGTACCACTAGAGCTATTTTGAAAGAAAGCACAAGGAAACATCAGTTTATGCCAGTGGGCTGCCTTGCAATGCACACAATCGGATTCCCAAGTCTTTTGGAGCGATTGGTACTCCTACAAGGATATGCAACTCTGTGAGGATCAAATTCTTGAAAAATAATGAAAAGCCAACTGTCAAGGAATACCTAACTGCAGCATTTTATGCTGTTTTGTGTGTTCTTTTGTTCATCCCCAAATTCATCAAAACTCATATGAAACATCAATATTTTGTGTACTACAATGGCAGGCCTGCAATATATATTTCCACACAAAAATTTCATTATTAGATACAAAACATGGTTTTAAGAATCTTAATATTTTCCATACCACAGTTATAATTAGATTAATGTGTTGCCTTCCTTACAAAGTGCTTTTATTTCATTACATGTTTGAAAAATCCCCACATCTAAATTTAAGAAGTTTTGTAATGGGAAAAATTGGCATGATGATATGAATTAAAATAAAGTTATTACTCATCAGATTATATCAAGTTATTTTGCTTGCTATTTGCTTTAAACCTGACAGGTAGGTGGGCATCATGGACTATATTTTAAATGGAATGCAATTAACTTGANAATAAATTTTTTAAAAAATAAATAATATAAATATAAAATAAAAAATAAAAAGTGTTTTTCATAACTCAGTGTTCCTTTTTCCTTTCCCCACTCTGATCAAAATGTAACTGTCTGAAAGTTCATCTGGCAGCGGAAATGTTGTTTCCAGTTTGCCTACAGATAGTCGTTTCCCAGGGGCTGGCTCATAGCAGACTCTTTTATGGACCGCCTTTAAACTTTGCCATTTCAGAGGCAAGCACTCTTGATCAAAGGATGAATAAAAAGAAAGGCCTCAGGAGATTCCTTCTCGGCTGACTACCTCCAAAGGGTCCTCTCAGGTTATGAGCTCTCTGAATCCCAAGGCTACCTTTAGTTGCTATTTTTATCTTCTAAATTTCTAGACCTGTAGACCTAAAAGCAGCTACAAATCTTCCTTGTAGATTAAGCATACTTCATCTCATTTCACACACTACTTTTGAGGAAAGAGGGAAGGGGAATCATGGATGGAAGCCAGGGCTGCAGTGTAAATACCCAGTTGATCTGGACATCTCCTCCATAGGATGGTGTTGCCCCGTGGACCACAAAAGAGGTTATGTTTGTAGGAAAAAGGCACGTTACTTGTTTTGAGGGCTGTAGATGTAGCACAGAACCCAGAGAGCAGCAGACATTTAGCAAAGAGCAAAGGGGAAATGCACCACAGCCACCCGTGTGAACGCTGCCCTTTTTTAGGCAGTGAGGCGACAGCAGTGGTACCACGGGGGAACGGGAATGGAGGAGAGAGCAGTATGCACGGTAGGAAAGAAACAGCTAAGAGGAGTAAACAGCCACTACTTGAGTTAGAATAACTCTTAATTGGAAACTCTAAAAGAAAAGATGTAAAAGAAAGAACTGGCATGCACGCATACAGAATTATCCTTGTAGAAGGAAAGTTTTTCCTACTTCAAGAGAAAAAGGCCCTATTCTACTGAAATGAAATACTGGCTACTTAATAGGACTTAACAAAAAAAGAAAAAAGGGTATGAGAACAATGTATCTATTATAGCCTTGTTTTCCAGCAGATGTTTTGAGGTGACACAGAACAGTTTAGTGGCTGGGTGTTCTGTTTTAAAGACCATGCTGTGAGTCGTTCCGGAACAGAGCTATTTTGGCTATACGGGGCTCTGAAATTACCATTTTTAAAGTGTACTTAAGCTAGTAAGCTATGTGTAGCTGAAGACTTTTGTTTGAGGAATAGGGGCAGGAGGCCAAATAAGGTACCTCCAAAAGGAAAATGGGCTTTATCAAATCAAAGTATACAAAAAATACTAATCTTACCTCTTTTTTAACACATTCCTCTGCAGCCTTAGTAAAATAGCATAATTTACTTGAATTCAAAACTAACATTTCTCACACGTAGAAAAAGAACTTTTGCCTTGCAAAAATATTTTTGCAACAATCAGGTGTCTGAATGCACTTCCCAAAGAATGAGCACATGAAATGAATAATGATGCTATAAACTATGTTTGACCTTTAAACAGCTCTCATTTTGAAACAGGCCTTCACTGAAGCAATGGCACTATTCACAATGAAAAAAATTAAGGAAGGTCACTCAGCATGAACTTACCTTCCAGAAGTTTGGGTAAATGAACTGTTATTTGAGTAGAAAGAAATCTGAGATATTCCCCAATCTCGTTATTTCTTCCTATGTGACAGCGGCCTGGGAGCGGCTGCAGGGCCAACCTGCCGGTACCTGCACAGTGCTCAGGCTGTGGGCAGCTGGTGTCCAACACCTACCCAGAGCTCCTGCCGGTTTGTGGGCAGCAAAACATTTTATTTTACTCTTCAGAGCCCACTGTAAATGTACTGTTGCCAAGCCTCTGTTCCTGACTGGCACATTTCACATCAATATGATTGAATTATTTTCAGAGCTGTCCTTGCCCATCACTGCCTGAAAAATCCTTGCCCAAAAACCTTGTCTTAATGCTGCTCCACCATCAATGCTTTTATAGAAAAAGATTAAAATAACATAACTTCAAACCTCTCTCCAGCGCCAGCAGCAGTAAAATATTCAAATACATATGCTATAATTTAAAATTAAAATATGTGTTTATGAAAAATAATTTATTATGGCCAGCAGCATTAACTATTGAACTGTTACTTCTGTCTGCAGCAACCACTTGGAAAAGAGCAGTTTCTTTCAGAGGTTAAACACCCAAAGCTCTTTAATATTCAAGCAGTGCCCTTATGAAAAGACACCTATCCAGGAGATGTAGAGCTACCTCTGAACCCAGTTTGTCTGAAGTCCTGACTTTATGCCATGAGCTTTTGAATGCATCGTGTTTCTCGTAGAAGTCCAAACATTTGAGAAAAATCAGCTGAGCTAAATCTATATAAAGTCCCAGAAATTTCAACCGCAACAAAAATCACAGGAGAAAGACAGATTTTTATAGTTCCTGTCTGAGGTGTGAAGCAGTACTGACACAAACAGGACATTGTCCAACTGCATATGCCTGTGCAGTGTCCATGCTCCTGAGCAAACCCAGTTTCCAGCAGCCTCTTTGGTAAGCACCAGCATGCACTGCAACAAGCTGACACACACAGCCACCCTATTCTACCATTTAGTCAGCTAGAAATGACACAAAGGCTTAAATTACTGCACCTTTTAAAACCTTTGATGGTCAGATTAATTATTTCCATCAGTAACGAAGAAATTACAGACACTATCACTACCAGATAAAACTCCAATTATTGGTATTTCTGCAAAGAGTTCGCTAAGAAAATTTTAACAACCTTAAATGCTTAGTAATAACAAAGAGCACTTAAAACTGTTTTCAGCCGAGTCTGTTTCAGGTTTGTGTTCATTGTCACCACATGTCGTATTCTAAAGGCTTGTAAGTTGAGAGGTATTTGCCAATTACTTTGATTTTACTAAAATACGCACGTTTTAAATAAAATTGGATTTTTCAAAAGGGCTCGTTGTTATCTTAATTCTGCTGCAAGTGAAGTCAGAAACAGCAACAGCCATATTATAAAGATCAGGCGTCCATTCAGTCCAGCACCTCCAGGTGCATCGGTACCAGCAGTTTCAGAGATAAAACATTTCTGCGGCCCAGAATTTGGTTCTTATGCAGGTTCACATCCTCTGTTGACTGGTGGCAACAAATTAGTCCAAGCTACTTGTATTTCATAAGACATACTCAATGATCTTAGGGTCTTTTACAGTCAAATTATTTGACATTTCTACAGTATTTACAGAATTTCCAGCCTTACTCTATGCTTCATAGCCAAAAACCTTGTCATTTATGATTACTCTGTTTGAACACTTGATCTCATTGATGTTTTGCAGAGAAGACAACTGTGCCCTAACTTGCTTGTTTTAGTTTTTTTTTAATCACAGTTTTAATGGTAACAGTCAAACTACAGTCCAACTTAACTCCTTGAAAATTTGTAATATACATGCATAAAACACACAGTCATTTTCTCCAAGGAGAACTACAATACCAACAACGAGTTCAGAGCTATGCATTTGCAAACATTGAGGGCAGCAAAAATCTCTGCCCATGGGACGAGGCAGTGGAAGACCAACACTACAATATCCCAATTACCTATCTCACTTCCTCATAGAATGAATAAAAGAACATAAATAATATGAGTCTTCTAAAAACCAAATGCATTGACAGCTGTGGGAAACAAAATTTAAAAGGATGCTGCCTCTGCTAATGGGTTACTGAGGTATTGTTCACAACCACCACAGCAAGAAAAAATATGCAATTTAAATGCAAGGAAATTCTTAGTGTCTTTATTTCCTTGAAAGTGCAAATTGTATATTCTTAGTAATAAGGTGACTTTTATAATTGCAGCTCTTATTATGATGCTTCTAGGAAACTAAATTGTAGAATGTTTTGGACTGGAAAGGATCTTAAAGAACATCTAGCTCCAACTCCTCTGCCATGGGCAGGAATATCTTTCACCAGGCCAGATTTCTCAGAGACACATCCAACATTGCCTTGAACACTTCCAGGGATGTGACATTCACAGCTTTTCTAGGCACCCCATTTCAGTGCCTCGCCACCCTCATATTAAGGAAGTTTTTCGCGATATCTAATCTAAGCCTCCCCTCTTTCAGTTTGTACTTGTCCTGTCTCCTACCTGCTCTTGTAGAAAGTCCCTCTGCAGACTTCTTGTTGGCCTCTTCAGGTGCTGGCAGGCTGCAGTTAGGTCACTCCAACCTCCTCTGAGGCTGAACAGCCCCAGCCCTTTAGCATTTCCTCACAGGAGAGGTGCTCCCTCTCTCTAAGCATCTCGTAGCCCTCTGTACTCACCCCAGCAGGCACACTTCCTAAGAAGAAGTACTAAAATTATTTCCCCATTAATGCTGATGGTATCACCCATTGCTGACTTGCTAATTTTCTCCAGACAAATGACTCCACCAATTTCTCTTCTCTCTTTTCTCTGCTCACTCACCAGATGTTTTTCACACATTTTCTTTCTCACTCGTGACAATGAATACCACTTGGTATTCACTAAAACTATGCAGGGCGTAGTCAAAAGCCAAAGGATGAAAATCTATTTAAAACAATTTGATAGAAAAGCAAGAACCTGAAGAGGTGGGATAGACATTGAACCGTTCACTACTGATCTGATGGCAAGTGTCTCCCCCTGAGATTTCAGGATAGAAAATCCTCCCCAACCCCCACACCCTCAAAAATCAGCATCCATGTAAGGGAATATTTTTATTTAGATCCCTACTAATATCTTAATTCAATCACATGAAATAAGAACCATCAGATATGGCAATCTTAAAATACATCCTCTGCCTTCAAACACCTCTCTCAGGCGAGCAAGTGCAACAATGCATTTTTCTGCTCCTCTTCTTTGCACAGCCATCCATGGAGATACACACCTACTCTGAGGCAGGGGGACCAGGCCATGCCACACCAACCTAATCTGTTTCAATGAAATTTTCACTGCAGTTAAAGCACAAATGCTTTGAGACTCTTATGTTTGAAGAGTGTTATGTGCCAGGAGGGTAAGAATTTTTTTAATTTCTAAAGCCTGAAAATCAGTAACATAATGAGGCCATAAAGACGGAAAGGCCAAGGGAACACTTTGAATTTTTTTCTTCCCAAACCACTTAAATATTGAAAAGACCAAGTGATTCACTTTGAAGTCACAGTTTAAAATCTTAAATATAAGAAGGTAGAATTCTAGTGGTAAAAACTGGTTTTATTTCTTCTTGACACTCAAGCAGTCCTGCCTTTAATTTAAAGTTAGGATAATATTCACAAATTCTAACTCAGAAAATAAGGGTTCACAATCTAGACTGAAAACTAATGATCAAAAACAACACACAGAAACAAATTATTTGACACCTCTACAGAATTTCCAGAATTTATAACTAGTGCCACAAAACCAGGAGTCCAATCACTGTACTACCCATGGCTTCATTCACAAGCCTTTTTGAGCCTTTTACATATGTGGAAACTGTTCTGTCAACAAAGTCATTTCAACCACAACTGCTTAACCATTATCAGTGAAAAGAGTCTGCTCAACACTACTAATAATTGCCAAAGCTAACACATTTAGCCAATGTACTCATCTGGAAGTCCTGTATCGAGCTATTTTGGAGATACAAGGAGCCAAAACAGAAAGTGTTCAAGCACTGAGTTAATCTTATTTTTCTGAAGCAGGAAAATTTCCCAAATGCCTTTTCCAATTTGTATCGATATTCATAAAATAAAATGACCCTTAGTGAAAGTTTACAGATATACCAGATTAATTATTTTGGTAACAGTGAAGTCAGTGAATACGCCAAGTAAAAGCATATTTTTAAACATGGAAGTAAAGCCAGTCCCTGAAAAGTAAATGTGGAATAAAAACAGAAGAAAATTTATTTATAAGCATAAAACACTATCCTCAGAAGTTTTCCATACCTACTACCCCAAACCACAGGAGAGAGAAAATAAGATTAATTTCTTAGCAAGTAAGCAAGTGGAAATATTACAAGAATAAGGTACTCTTTTCCTCTAATTAGCCAAGACCTTGAGTTTACAGAAAATTCAGGCTGGGAAAAGGGGAGAAATGAAAGGACTTTAAGTTTCAGGTGAGGAAATTTCTCTCTTCCTCTTCCAGAGGCCTATGACCTCTGACTTTTTTGGCCATCCCTGTGGCAAGGAAGATTAAGCCTAAAGTATAGCAAAAATAATCACAGAGTTGATAAAAAAAGAAAAGTTAAAAGGTGGGCAGAACAAATCTGAGAAGATCTGGGCACTAAAGGACAAAGGAATTGTTTAATTCATGGGTCACCTGACAGAGAGGTGTTAAATTTAAATCATGCTTAAAATAAAACAAAAGTTGTTTGGGGGCTAAGTCTGGGGACAAAAACCTAGTTACTAGATGTTGTGCAAACTGGTTAGCATTCCTAAACTTAATTTGAAAATACCAGGTAGTATTTATTACAGAAAAGGAAGGAATCTTGCTCAACACTTGCTGGAGGACCAGTTATTACTGAGACTGTCAGGCGAGAAGTATTCTTCACAACTTGCTTGAAAAAAATCAAGTATATTAGTAATCTAATAATAATAATCCCAGATCAATGTAATTTTAAAAAAATCAGTCATTGAGAAATAATACAGAAAGCAAATAAATAAACAGCTTGGCGAAATAGGGATAGAGGGCTACCTATAATTTTCCTGAAAGGTGATGAGTTTAAAATATCCTTTTTTTTCTGGCTGCTCATGAATTATCTCCACCTGTGTGAATCAACACATTGAGTAACCAAGGGCAACCATTAAACCACAGCTGAAATGTAACGAGTAGGTTTATTTCATTACCTCCCTAAAAACTCTGGGAGGCAGAGACATGGGGACACTGCCTCTGTTAGGCTCAGTTCATCCTTGCACCTGCCTGTGAGAATGTGTTATCTCTCCACAGGAGTTCTACTTCTCAAAACAGCCAGAGGATGAGCAACACTAGGCATAATAAATAGAGTTTTCCCACATTGACATTTTTAGCATTCCCAGCTTCAAGGTCACTTTGAGAGAAACTGCTGCCTCCTCCTCTTACGATTTTAATGCTTTCATCCCAACAACATCCTAAAATTGCTCTGTTTTCTGTTAAAGTTTATTTAGCATAACAATGGCAGTGAATTTTTAATAACACTCACAGTCAACATTGCAGCCACAGTCGGAGAAGCTACTTGACATTATGAGAGATATCAAAGACAGAATACAAAAAAAAAACCCTTTATTTACACAAATTTATTTTCTTCAATCCTAAATTTCTTCTATGGGCTAGTTATGAGGTTTAAAACATATTGGAAAAGATTTGAGAGGAAAGGGGGATTTACATGACAGTTCTTCTAGTATTGCCAGGGGGTAGTATTGGTGTGTATATGCATGTTAATACACACGAAAATCCAATGTTTCCACACTGCTCCTGTATCCAGATAAACCCTATTGCTGATGTTATTCAACACACCCTGGAAAGCCCTGTACTTTTTCCTCTAGTTTGTTTGTAGTTTTTCTTCTGTCTGATTTAGCACCAAAACAGCCAGTCACGTGCTCGTCGTGGCATTGCAAAGGATTTGTCATTTGCTACATTCTACATTGATTCCTCTTCCACAGCTGGCAGCCACTCAGAAGATAGCTGGTGGCAATCAGGACTTAGACCCTGTAAATCAATCTTTCTGGGGAAAAAAAAGGCAGAGCTGAGCTGATTTATGCAGGGCATGGATATCTGTGTTCAGTGTCTAGAGTTAAGGAGAGACCAGTGATCCTGCGCTCCAGACCATCGATCATTTGGAGCCCTTTGCTCTCCAGGGTGTCAGCAGCTCTGAGGGATGTGATTCACACCATAGTAACCAGCTGCAGCAATATCAGAATGCAACAAATACAAAGGAGAGTCTGGAAAACTGTGAGTGTTAGTCCCTTACCCCTCACTGCTGTGGTCACTGGGCACAAAAGAGGCAGGATAGGCTGTGTCAAACTAGGCTTTGTTGCTGAAATACGGCACTGTGGGACCGCCTGCATACTGTGGAGCACTTCCATCAGCACTAAAAGGCTTTCCAAGAAGGGTATAACCTAATCCAAATCACTTTCCTCAAAAACTGGCACATTCTTGAGAGCACATACCCAAACCCAACACACTTCAGGGCTACCCCTGAACTGATTAGAGTAGATCTGGTGACAGAGTTGTCTGGAGATCCCGCCAGAAGAAAAACTCAGAGCTGGTGATCAGAAAGGACTTTGGCTTGGGTTTAGCCCCTGGAACACTGAAAACTGTAATTTTCATTTTTCTTCTCTCTCAGTCCCACTGGTCTTATATTGATGTTACATTCTTATTTTTCTTACTCAAAGAGAACAATTAACTCTATTAAATACATTATGTAAATAGTGTGATGAAGGATGTAATTGCAGTAAAACGAAACATATAACTAGCATCATAGCATATCTGAGACTAATCTCATGAAACCTCGAATGAATATGCCTTTGATTGACTTGCAAAAACAATGAAATCTGTTAAAATATAGTCTTTGTAATGTTTTTGTTTTTATTTCTATGCAACCACTTTCAAATGGGAAGCTCTTTGGAAGAGTGTTGCTCC
Organism: Vireo altiloquus; assembly: GCA_013396875.1. NCBI lineage: Eukaryota > Metazoa > Chordata > Aves > Passeriformes > Vireonidae > Vireo > Vireo altiloquus. The sequence goes on along the minus strand of VZRF01014365.1, from coordinate 880,249 downwards.
ATAATATTTTGGCTGACGTCATGAAATCTGGTGAGGATGATACTAGTTGAAAAGTAGCTGGGAGGTCACAGGTAAAGCTTACTGATCACAGCTGGATCGAGTATTTGCCATGTGATGCAGATGTCATCTTTCTACTTAGTAAAGGCTTAACTCCTGCATGCCTCTCCCTCTCCTCGTCATCTCCCATCCATCCAAGCAAACTCTGCTATGCCAGCTCTGCCAATACACAAATACCTCCCAGCAGAGCTCTCATTCAGGTAGAGATCACCAGAGGTGCATTACATTTGGTGGAGCAGTCATCCCAAGAAGACAGAAACGTGGTTTTCATGGGTTTATAGCAAGACTTTTGCAAGGATCTGATGAGCAATGGACCTGTTCTCACACTAGGACGTATGGCTCAGATTGGTGATTTTTCCTTGTTCATGATGACACACCTTTGCCACACAGAGAATGCCTTTATTTTACAGCAAATTCCCTTTACCAACACTCACTCCTGTCTCTAGCTGGCTGAAAGAGAACTCACCCAACACACTCACTACTTCTTTTTCTTCACTAGCGCTTCTCTCACACCTGTGAATGTGCTGGTGAAATTCTTCATTTACCTCACCAGCCTGGGAAATGTAATAAAAAATAGTTGAAGATTATGTGCTAGGTAAATGTTCCAAAATAGGTACAGTTCTAATAAAATTCTTTTAATCCTTTAATCTTCAAAATAATCCAAAATGTTTCTTGAATCCTTCCCAAACTTCTCCAACAAAAAAAAAAAAGGACCAAAACAGCCCAGTTACATTCTGTCCTTATTTACAAGCACCCCTATCTCCAGTGTTATTTATTCCTGTCTTCCCAGGTATCACAGCCCAAGATATTTTCCTCTCCTCACGCAGAAGACTGTAGTCAATAATTCCAGCTGCTATTTAGCTGACATGCTAAATTGTCACTAAAAACAAAGCTTTATATAAGAGAATATGTCCCAGAAAACCACACTAGCAATTTGCTAACTGAAACCACCAAAATAAGTGACTAAAACAAAGTTAAGCTTTGATCTCATGACTTTTCCCACTACTCTTTTCTTCCAGTCCTCCTTATTATCCTGCCACATTACTACTTCTCAACCTTTTTTCTAAAATCCTTCAGTGTGGTTTTTTAAAGCATATGATTTCTAGCCTACATGGACTGAAATCTTTTGAAGGAATCAGATTAGCTATGGAAATTTTTAAGCACCAGAGGACCTGAAAACTCTGATAAATGTTTCTGTCAGTCACGAGTATCAGTTTGCCAAGTCATAATATTTGGGTTTTAACCAAGCTTATGAATGCTGTAAAACTATCATTTAAAATAAAAAATAGAAAGAAAAAAAAGTTGTATTTTTTTCTACAATATCTACCAAAATTAGCTGCCAATTTCCCTGGGAATGTTACATAATTAAAATAGAAATGGCATGAAGAAATACTAAAGCTTTTCATTCTGTGACCCAACAGGAAAAAAACCCAAACCTCAAGTATCATTTATATTTATTTATTCTAGGTATACTGTTTCACTGAAATACAACAAAATATACAACATGTTCTGGTACTTTACTACATGTTTTCCACCTTCTGCTTGCATAAAAAAGGGCATTTGGAACGACAAAGTGTCAACAAATGTAGTGCAACACGATAGAACACAAGTAAAACAGATGCCATGTGTTTATATCCAAATCTTCAGAATGTCCTTAGATACAGCAATTGTTTCAACAGACTTTCAGTGGAAAAAAAAGAAGTCATTTGAGACACAAAGCTTCAGTTTAAACCTAGAGATTTTCACTTGTCTGAAAAGAAAAAGTAACTAATTAGCCAAACTAAAGAAGGGGTTATGGGACAAACTAGCAGACAAATGGGATCCTCAGCTGAAGTAAATTGTTTCATTATCACATTACCTCAACCTGAATGAGCTGTGTGCCCTGAAATCAAGCACTGGCCTGGGCTGCTGGGCAAGGAGCAGCTGTGATGTCAGCACACTGGTGTGCTTGGACTGAAGAAAGAAAAAAGAGACATTTTCAAGGTCTGGAGGTGCAAAGAGGTGAGGTAGGGCACCACCATGATGCAGCTCGTGCTGGCTGTATCTGTAAAGCAGTTGTGCCTTAGGGCACTTCTTACCTCTTGTCTCGGTTGCACAGCCCAGCATTAGGGCAAGTGGTTTCCCACAGTCCTGGTCCACTGACTATCCAGAGGATGTATTTAGGGAGAACTTTATCTTCCTCCATGCTGATGTGCTTCTGATTCCTTCTGCAGGAAAACAGACCATGTCATGGGATAGTGCACACCCTCACAATCTGCCAGTGATAGACAGAACACATCAGAGGTAACGTGCAGAGATCAACTCCTCTCTAGTACCAGTGCAGCCATCTCTTCCCACACAAATTATGAAGTATTTCTGCTAATACTCAAAAAGCATGCCAATCAGTTTCAAGCACTACTGAATTTTCATTTTCTAATGGATTTTGAAACTAAGTGTTCTATATCCCTAATCATAATGTTGTATTCTTACACTGCCACATTAACTTTTTACATTTGTAGAGTGTTCTCATCACATGATCTAAATGTAGCATGAAGGTCCATTTGGACTTTATTTCTGTTTTTTTCATACCCAGACTTACTATGACTTACAATAATGATTTAGAGTAGGAAGCAAGCTATTTCTTTTGTTTGATATAAGTGCATAAAAATTGTGACAATTAAGTTAACAGTACCAAGTCCACAGCTATGAAAGGAATCAGAGAACTGGCACACCACCTGCCAGCAGGCAGCACTGCTCTGAACAAGCTGAAATAGGCTGACACACAAGTGATGGCATCCAGCTGATAACACATCCCTTGACAAGTCAGAACAGAGGCTAATCCTTGACAGCAGAAAACAATCCTTTGGATGAGGTAGATCTTGACCCACAGATCTATGACATGCTCTGGAGCTTGGGAGAGCTTAAAGCTTTCTTTGGAGTAAAGTTCTTGAGCCTTGCCATCTCAGTCTCAGAGGGAAGAATCACCAAAACCCCCAGAGCCAGCAATGTGGCATCAGGCTTGCATCATCGTATACTTAACGACTGACTAGTAAATGGGTTCATGTCTGGGGTTTAGTAGAGAATAGAAAAAAGTGCCCAATATCTGAGGATAAGTGAATGTTTGGAGATTTGAGGTTTTGCCTGGTTTGTGTCTCTGAGTACTCCCATCGTGCTGGTCCCAAACTCACAAACAACAGCAGCAACATATACACGCACTGCTGCTTTATAGCAGCCTCAACAAAAAAAGACCTATTATCCCTATTTTAGACATGAGAAAATGGTGTACAGGGAGGTAGAAGCTGACTTTTTCCCAAAACCACCAAAGCAGGTAGCCAGGCCTTGATCTCCCCAGAGCAGGCTGAGCGGTTCAGCAGAGAGAAGTGATGCAAGCTTTGCAAGAGACCAAGGCCAACAAGAGTAGAAGCCTCTACAGTGCTAAAGAGGATCTAGGCTCCCAGTCCAGACCCCACCTCCATCTGGCCTTCTCAGAAATCCTAGTTTGTCCTAAGGATCGTAAAAATCACAGAAACTAGCAATTTTCTGTATTCTTGCAAATAAATTGTTTCATCTCTTACTTTATACCTCTTACCAATGCATGCAAAGTAAACTATTGACCTCTCATGTTCTAAAATTTTGCGGAAAATTTCTAATTTCTGTGGTAGAATTTGTCTACATTGTAAGTCAAGACTTTCTTAGTAAAATTTCTTAAACTTCCAAGTACCACTTTTTTCCAGGCCACAGAGAAACATGATGGCAGAATGTTCTGTAAACCTATATGTATGTGTGTACATATGTCTTTTCTGCCAAGCCTTGTAGCTGTTGGACAAAATTCTGGCAGTTTGGCAGACATGAGGCTCTAGGATTAGTTACAAGAGGATATTTGCATATAAATCAGTCTCTATTTATGAAGACTAAGAAGAGAAATGTCACTGCATTTTACTTTTGAAAATGAAGTATGAAAATCTTTATATAAGCTGAGAAAATTGAACCTCTTTCTCTTAAGTTTAAAATCTCTACACAGTTTGAGTTAGGTCTCTGGGTATATAGACTATATCCATATTTTTAATGACTTCTGTTTGCATAGTTGTTCAGATTGTTTCTATGGACAGGAACAGAGCCATGTGTGTGAACACTGTGCAGTTTGAACTAGACCCATTCTGTTCCCCTTCTTCCTTTGCCCCTGATGGATTTTCACTGCTTATTGATCCAGCTGGCTTGCTACAGGCTGCAAGTCAGCTTGCTTGTAGTGAATAGTTTGGATTTGGCTACAGGCATCTAGATACAATTATAATTGTCTATTTTTACACTTAGTTACTACTTTCCAGGCAGGAAACTGGAGCAAGAGAGACATATGCAACTGATAAAGATGGGCCACAGGTTCTAACAAAGTAAGGTGAAATGCAGTGTTGAAATTTGGAGCATAATTACTCATGATACCACACCTGTGCTGCATTAAGTCAGTTTGCCTTATGTGAGCAGAAAGTTCACCACTCTGCTGAATCACCCCTCCATTGCTGCAGCGCTTCCTTATGACATGCTCTCAGACATCAGGCATGTAAATTTTTTATAAAAAATGCAATATATTTTAAACTTATATTCCATATCCTAGCCTACCATTGCAGGAAATTGTCTCAGAACTCAACCTTCCCAATTGCTAGCATTCCATTGGTGAAGTTTTCTTAATTTTAAAATATAAATTTGAAGGTTTTTCCAAGTAATTCTCAATATCAGAAAAAATATCTCAGATGAGCTTAGCATCTTCTGCTGGTTTGGATGAACAGATCAGTGTTAGAAATGTTTTAGAAGCAGTATTTTATAACTAATTATTGGCTTCTTCCTGTTCACTTTTGTGAGTGTCTGTCAACAGATTACTTTTGCAGGGATTACTGGCACTGTAATGGCCTCATCAAAATGGCAATGCCATAGATCTCTTGCTTCAACTGTTCTTTTAAAACACTTAACTTTCCACAGTTGGCTGGCTATCCCCGCTTAAAAAACACGCAATCCTTCTGTTAATATATACTTAAAAGTCTAAGGAAATGCAGCTTCCTGTATCCCTGCTCCCTCCATGAAGTAGCATCTGCACTAAGATGAGTAGCAAGCTGTCCCACTGATAAAGCTGTATCTGTCCTTGTACCAATAATGAAAAAACAGAAAAAAAACCCATTTTCACTGGAATGTCAGTAATTATTTTTCCAGGTATAGTAAAACACATCAAGTACAATTTTAAAGACTAATCATCATTCTGTTTGAATTTGCCTTTAGTATAGCTTTAATTTTTAATTTTCTTATTAAATGTCACTGAAGTGCAAGGGAAGCACCACAGAAATTACTTTAATACCCACACCAATACCCAGTCAGTTTTGTAGCATAAGGATCAGTTCTCTATCAGCATCTCAACTTCTCTGCACACAACAGACTTTACAGACAAGTCTCTGTGTGGATGGGGAATTCACATCTGACAACTCATTTCACAAATTGCTCTTCTTATTTCTGAGACAAATACCATAAATTTTGTTAGCTCCCATGGCACTTGATGGGAGAGATAGGTGGTCAGAGGGCTGGAAACTCATCCCTGTGTAGGTTGACACTTATGACACACCAGACTCTCTGTTTTTAATCCCCAGGATCAGTTTCTGACTGCTCTATACATATCACCAGGAGGATACAGCTGTTGCAGGTCTGAAAGAGCAGACATGATCAACCTGATGCCAGTATAGGGATACAATGGAATTTGTCTTTCCATGGAGAAGAGGCTGCTGTACAAAAATATGAAACAAGTCAATATGGAGGAGACAGTTGATGCAGCCACTAGTAGGAAAAATTGGTCTCCTTGGATCCAAGTTCTGGATGTGGTTGTGAATGACCAGTCTCCTTCACCACTGCAGAAAAAGGGCAGAGTAGAGGAAGGGGTTTGATGACACCAAAATTATTCAGAAGATTTTTATGAATTGAAGCTCATGAATTCATACAGTCGAGGTTTAGAAGAGAAAGTGTAACCAGACCTTGTAACCACAATACTATGAGACTTGGAAATTATGGCAGTTCTTAATTTAAAATAAGATTAATTCAAGCAGTATTTTCATTCTAAACTAATTTTCGTTCTAAGTAACTGAGAAGGGAAGAATTAAAAGACTACATCTTTTTTACTGCTCATAATGAAATGAAATGTATCTCCCTCTGCTGTTTTTGCTTCGGGCCCGAATCTTTTGATTTGTGCAGCAGCTTCTAAGTGTGCCCTGCTGGTCAAGTCAGAGAGCAGGCATTTCTCACCAAGGGCCCACACAAACTGAGTGAATTCATGTTTCTTGTTCTCACACATCTTCACAGGCCTTCTATTCCCAGCCAAGTGGACTATATATAAATATTCCCAAATTTAATATTATAAAAATAAAGTGTCCTGTGGCGCTTAAACAACATGCAAGCCATGAGTCACAGTTTAAGAGAAAAAACTTTAAGAGAATAAACCAGATCCAGTTAATTTAATAAGTGACCAAGTGAATATGCCCAAAATTTTAAATTTAAAAATTATATATTAAAAACTATTTTAAAATAAAAAATTTTAAAAAAAAATTTTATCTGGTCAATTTTGTGATTCAGAAATAGGAAAATATTGTCAACATAGGAAACCCATTTAGCTGTTTCAAATATCTTGAAGACATCCAACACCATCTAGTAAATTTTAACCACATATCCTTTAGATACGTACCCAAATCAGAAGTGAATTTTGTGTTGGTTTATGGAATATTAATATGGTGTTGGAATATTCTCAGTTGCTAAATTTTTGACTGCAGATTTCCAATTTTACATACAGATTTGCAATTGACACAAACAATCCAATACACAAACACACACAGGAATGGTTCGTGTAAGACAGTTGACCATTAATAACTATGAATTAACTAGTTGTTAAACTATTAATACAGCAAAGGATTCTCAGAGACAAAAAGCCACTAACAAGCAACCTTTGCAGCTCTAGGGAGCTGAGATGAGAAGACCAACTCCTTTATGCCCCTGGTTAACCCTATTGTTTTCAGCAAGAACAGGATCACAGCCGTAGCTCTCAAGGTGTTGATGGCAGCAGAGTTCATCCTGCCCTGCCACAGGAGGTTGGCACCTCCGGCTGCGTGGTCCTGCTCTTCCGCTGCAGCTTCCCCTCTCAGCTGCGCCACAACAACTGCCAGCAGGAGCGCAGGGTAAACCGGATTGCTGAAAATAAACCTTCAGCAGAGCTATTTTTAACCTGGGTCCCTTCAGATTTTGTCAGGGTGGCATCACAAGGCATTGTGCACATGGGGTTGTAGAAGGGCAGGATAATGAGCTGCAGAGCGTGGCCGGGGGAGGAGGACAGAGAGGATCCATTAATCTGGCTTTCCACCTGAAAGGCAGGGAACTGTGAAACTTCATCCAGGGTTAACAATTGAATGTACAATACACATAGCATAAAAAATACTGGTCTGTCATAGACATGAGAGAACAACAATTTTCCAAAATGCTTAAAAATCATCAGAATATTTTTCCTTTATTTTTCTGTTCCCATAGCTAAATATACACACTAAGATGTCTTGCAGTATTAAATAACTGTTTCCTCGCTAATTACTTAATTGCATCTTCTAAAGGACTCCATCAAATCTGAGTCCCAGCATGTCAGAGACATTCACAAGAGAAGTCTCTGCTAATAAACTGCATGGCCACGATTCACAGCAGAAGAACTTAATTCCAGTGATAGTGACACAGCACCTTCTAGACCACTTTTCTAACGATGGTGTCACAGAGAGCAAAGAGTAGTACCTTTGTGATAAAAGTCTGTGCACACTGATAAATATATGACATTTTCAAACAGGAATTTCCACTCTGCAAAAATGGGAGAGTAGAGCTATACTTGAAACCTTGTCAGTGCTTTCCCATCCACAGAGACCAAGAAGGTGGTCATGTACTTACATTACTTACAAGCACTGAGTAAACACTAGAGGGAAGAAGATAAATCTTTTTCCTAAGAAGTCCTCTCTCCTTTATTTGCTCTTTGATCAGTCCTACCCTTGGTTCTCAGTAGCAGCTCTCTTCTCCAGGTTTCTGGGAACTAGCTGCTGGGAGGAATTTTTTTAATTAGGAAGACATTTCCTAGCTCAGAGAGCAGCAACAAAGGAAAAACCTACTCCCTAGACCATCTTTTCTCTCAACACTTCCATGTGTTCTTTAATAGTCATTTGGCTCCTAGCTGCCTATTTGAAGGACTGGCTGCATGAACTGTTTTTCAGTTGATCCAATTGGTGCTTCTGTACCCAAACAGGACACTAATATTAGCTATTTTAGTATTTAATTTTAGATTATTTTGATACTTTCGCAACTCTTGCACTCTGAGACTGATCTGGGATTGATATTGCAGCCAAAGAGGATTTGGGATTTTATTTAATCCTGTTTCTTTGCCACGTAGCTAAAAGGCTTTTTTTTTGTTATCAACATTATACTCCAGTTAAATCAATAAATATTCACCATGTCTGCCTACTTCTTGTAACTCCTAGTTGGACAAAAGCCTCAAAGCATTTGAGGAGAGTACAATAAAATCAGTGCTTCAAATGGTAAGCATGGAAAAAGAACAAGAAATACAGCTATCCAGTCAGGTCTCTTTTTCCTGTCTTTTCTCTCCTTCTGTATTTCACCTGTCATCTTTTTTCAACACCTCATTCACTGCCTCTTCCTTTTTCTGGGCTTTTCTCACTTGGTCTCACCCTCATTCTCATCCAGCTGACATCTTGTTGCCACAGCAATATCAGACATAAAAAATCACTTCTGCAACCAACTGCTGTTCCAGCAGAAGATTATATCAATACAACTTATTTACAATGCTCATAACTAGTGAACTTGTCCCTAAAATTTTCAGTGCTAACATTTTCACCAGATGCTATTTTCTCTCTTATCCTTAACATGTTAAACCCTTCTGCTAACCCACCACATTTACCCTTGCAGTTTCCACACTTTATAAATACATGTCTATATATGGTGTGTAGGTGCATATATTTATAAATGTACGAATATCAGTTTTTCAAACACCCCCCCAAAAGAGCCAATCCATGTATATCCACTGTCACGTTCAGACTGCTTCCTCCAGTCCACTGTTACTGTGCAACACCTCTAGACTCATCTCTAATTTCCCTGACTGCTTCTCTACCCACTGACATCCAATCTGCCCCTAGCATATGAAAACTGTCATCAGGCTGCTGCTACACCACCGCCCTGATTTCAGCATTCAATGAAAAATCATCTCTCACATTCAATAGCCTTTTCCATAACTTTCATCAGCACTGATGTGTGGAACTCAGTTTAACACACAGTGCAAATCCATGCTTTACTTCCTACCAGTTGTGGCGATAGGATATTCATGAGCGCCCAGAATCCCTGGTTTTCCGTGGCATGGCATAGCAGGAAACAGCAAATGAGGTGCCAGGCACAAGACCACTAAAGGCACTTACTTATGGAAGAGAGGACTGTCATCTCCTGAATCACAGAATCATTGAAGAGAATCATAGAATTAAGGCTGGAAAAGACCTCCAAGATCTTCGAGTCCAACCTTTGACCCAATACCACCATGTCAACTAAACCACAGCACTAAGTGCCACTGTCAGTAATTTCATCACTTCCAGGGATGGTGACTCCACCACCTCCATGGACAGCCTGTTCCAATGCTTGACCACCCTTTCAGTGAAAAGTTCTTCATGGCATCCAGCCTGAGCCTCTCCTGGTACAGCTTGAGGCCATTTCTTCTTGTCCCATTGTCAGTTGCCTGGGAGAAGAGACTGATCCCCAGCTGGCTACAGCCTCCCTTCAGGCAGTTGTAGATAGGGATAAGGTTACCCCTGAACCTCCTTTTCTCCAGACTGAAAAACCCCAGCTCCCTCAGCTGCTCCCTATATAACTTGTGCTCCAGACCCTTCACCAGCTTTATTGTCCTTCTCTGGATATGCTCCAGCACCTCAATGTCCTTCTTGTAACGAAAGGGCCGAGAACTGAACAGAAGATTCATGGTGTGGCGTCTGCCCTGGGCCACACTATTGCTGATACAGGCCAGGAGGCCATGGGCTTTTTTGGCCATCTGGGCACACAATGATTCATGTTCAGCTGCCCTTGAGCAGCACTCTCAGATCCTTCTCCACCAGGCAGCTTTCCAGCCAGCCTGGCCCCAGCCTGCAGCACTGCTTGGGTTGCACTCGGCCTTGTAGGACCTCATACAGCTCACACTATACATCTCTGTCAGACATCAGTCACACTAGAGAGGGGTCCCCACATTAAAAGAAAGGTAAGGCTCTATTTTATCCCTCTGTTTTCAGTGAAGCACATCTGAATGAAATTACTCCTTTGCCTTTTGTAGTACCTGCAGAGAAAGTCAAAGGCAATTAACTTCCAAATTATCAGATGAGCTTGTAGTCCAAAATACGGGGGGAAATGAATATTTTTCCCAGAGAGTAATACCCAACATTCCCATTACAGTTTCTACTTGTCAACAGCATGGACATGCATCCTATTTAACATGGCCTGACATCATTACTGCATCATCTTTCGTTTGAAGTATGCGACAAAACTTATATTATGAAACACACTCTATACTTCCTATTTTCTTCAAAATTTTAATCAAAAACCTGAAGAAGTGTCTCTTATCACTGTGTTTCCCAATGAGAAAATGCACTTATCTAATTCAGCACTGTCCCCATGAAATTATACAGTTTGGATTTTGAATTTTCAGTGAGAGTTGAATCGCAAAGTTAAAAATTAAAACCTTAAATGTCATTAAACTTGTAGAGATTTTCAAACAAATCAATAGAATTGCTTTATAAAAATGCATAAAATATGTATCTAACAATTTTTCACAATGAAAAGAAAGCATTATCTCCAACAAGAAAGGGCAGAACAGGGAAACTCAGGAAGGGAGGGACAGATGCAGAACAATGTATTTTTTGTAGCTCGGGTTGTGAGGGGAGGTAGTTTGTTTTGGTTTTTTTGTATTTGGTCTTTTTTCTCCTGGAAGCAAAGAAAAAACCCAAAACAGTTAGATGTGGCTTTGCATATGCCAGATGTGACAATGAGTTCAAATCCCTGTCTGGGGAAAGAATTGCTTCATGGAGTGTTTGATTTTGAAAGAGCAAGGATTCATTGTCTCTAAATTTTGCTGGATACCAATAAATGCTGGCATTAGTGTGACATTTCCCTTTGAAAGTTAGAGTACAGAATTAATCCTAATAAACAATGCAAATCTGCAACTCTCACTAAGGCAGAACAGGGCTCACTGTCACAGATTTCAGAATGACTCATGTGAACACGACTGTGGGCTGCAGCCCCTGGCTCTTTTACCAACCACACTTTCATTTGCCACCTAGCAGATGGAATTGGGTTTTTTGTATATTTGGATTATCTTTCAAGCAACTAATGCAGTATTAAAATCTTCTGATGAAGTACAGCATTCATAGTGGTAAGTTGCACATATTTAATTAGTTCAGCTTACCTCTTGTGTGTATCATTTGCTAAATGATTAAACATTTCTTCAGACACATATTACAAAGTAACATCATAAATTTAGATATTTATTTCTTCCATTCTATCAACTGCTTCACTTACGAAACTTATTTAAAAGTTAATATGTTTCTCTACAATGTGGCATAATAGGTTATTTTTCACATCTCTCGGATTGGACATAGTTGTAAAACACCATTTTCTTTCCTTCTCTATGGTAAATCACAATCTACAAATAAAACTGTCTAAACATATTTGCAATGACTCAGGCACATGAAAGAAATATTCATTTGTGATCTATTTGTTGGTGGTCTTCTTCAAACTGCTTTCCCCAGATTTTTCATACACATGCGTTTCATAGATGCATTTATATTGGCCTTAAGTCCTGCACATGTATCAGCCAACTTGTATTTGTTCTACATTGGCCTTATCCCAGGTCTTGTGGGCCTTAGAGAGGCACAGAAATGTTTATAAAACTGAAGAATGGACCTCCTACTAGTGTTCTTTGAAAAAATTGTCTGTATTTGGATCAGAAACATTAAAAAGTGTATTTAAGCATTCCTTTAGCATAATTTCATGGAAAACATTCTTAATTTTAATGTAAACAATTAATGTTAATTAAATGTCTGCAATACAAGCAAACAAAAAAATATTGAGAATTTAATCTTCCCCTGTAAATTTTAAAAATATGTATACTACCAAAAAATAAAAACAATCTTTCCCAGCAAGAAGCACTTGCAATAAATCAACTTTTGAGGGTTGCAGCAGCCCTTTTGTGACACTGTGTGACATAAACAAAAGATCTGAACATGAAGTACCATTCTTGGGAAGGAATTTAACAAAGCTGTAATGTGGTCACCTCATTAGAGAGAGATCAAATGCCGCTAATAAAAGCAGATATCTTGGAGAGACAAATCCATGGGAAGAAAAAAGTGAGATTGCCACATCTGCTGCTGGTAAGAAGTACCAAAAAGGACTTGGTGTTGTGGACCCTTGAGTCCCACAAATGTTAACTATGGATTATCCTATTTGTACTGACCATTAATTCAGCTGCCAAATGAGGATCCCCAGACCCACTTTCCAGTGGAGAAGCAGAGTTTGGTTTCTCCAGCACAGGTGTAGGTCCAGCCTCTCCAGCAGACCAAGCACACTGAGAGAGCCCCAGCTCCCACCAGGACAGGGCTGTGGGTGTCCGGGGAGGGACTGTCCTGTGCAGGGTGCACAGACACCCAGCAAATGTCCACCCCTTGCATGGGGCTGGAGAGGGCTTGGAAAGGGAAAGCCAAGGGGCATCCACCAAGGAACCTTAATTCTAAGTAACTGCCCCTTTCCGTTTATTTTTTTATCCCTGGGCCTCTCATATCTCATTGGTTTTTTCTTGTCTTCCCCCTTTATTTTCATGTCTTTGAGACCCTTAATACATAAATACAGTTTGTGATAGTTTTTATGTTCCTGTTAATTACTTCTTCAGTTTTGAAAAATAAAATTTTCCTTAATGATTTAAATTTTCCATCTTTACAAATATTGAGTATTTCACACGTTTGAAAATTCATCATGTCTGGTTTATTTTGTGCATTAAAATCACCTACTCTATCAAGTGGTATATGTAAATAATTCTTACAGAATTGTTTCACAGACACAAGCAAATGCATAAAACTCAAAAAAACCCTGAAGAACTATATTTTTTTATGAAGAGTGAATTATTCAGAAAACGGAACTGCAGAAAAATGTTCTGCAAAGAAAGATTAAATCTGCTGAAAAAAATCTGATTTTTTTATCTTTAACTTGTAATATTAGATCATCCTAATACATCAAAATCAGATATGACATTTCAGAAAAGCAGGGGTTTTACTATGCTTTAAAACTGCTCACATTTTTAATCAAAATTCCATTATTTTTAATTGAAACCCTGATGTGAAAAAAAACCGAATAATTATTTTGTGATTAAATTGAAATAAAAGGCTTTAATTTTTGGTTCAGATATAAATTTTAAAATCTATTATTTACTCTTCTAACAATAATGAAATTGTGTCACAAATGTTACTACAAAAAGAAATTACTTACATCACAGTAGCAAGCCGTGTTATGTACAAATAAATGTGCAATTCAGAGACAGTGAACAGTGATGATACTTGAGGTAAGAATTTAAGAACTTTAAATCCTTTGCCACACTCCCATTTTAAGAATTAACCAATCCCCCTGCCAAGCTGGACAATACAAGAACATACTTCCTCTCTTTTGATATCATGATCTGAGTGAGATTTTAAGAGCCAACACAGACAGCAGTGTCAAAAGAAAGGAAATAAATATCAGTAAAACCAGAAGGAATTAAAACAAAAATCTGAGAACAAAGCGTACGAGTTTATGGCCTTTAAATCCTTTACAGGGTGTGAGTCTCGGAGACATCAAAGTAAACATTGTCATCCTAAACAGTTCCAGGAATTCTATCATAACCCATGTTACTCTTAATAGTTTTCCAAGCTATTCTGAACTTAGGAGCTCAGAGAGATCCTCGTCCTACAGAACTACACTAGCTATATGTGAATAAAGTATCTTGAATTTCTATTGCAAAGGGCTAGAGCAACACCTGTTTTTAGAAATTCTCTCTGTGGGAAAAAAAAAAAAGGAAAGGCCATTAATTTCTGTACTGCTTCTTTATTTCAAAATATTTTATCTCTTTCAAACTGGCAATAGCTGACAGGGAAAAAAAAAGTTTTGCACCAAAGTGAAAATCTCTATTCATCATTCAGCATGACTTTTTAAAATAATAGAAGCATTGTTTTTTTCTATCTTTAAGTCTCTGCTGTTTTGGAGGGGAAAATATTTCCTCTCTTTGATTTCATGATCTGAATAATTTTCAAGACCCATTTAACAAGACAGAATACAGTGTTAAAAGACAGGAATGAAAATCAATAAAACCCAAAGGAATTGATCCAGAAAACTCTGGTAGCTCAAAACTATCATTCACTTGATCAAGTTTTAAAGAAATTAATTACCCACTCCAAGACTGTGCCGAATACTCTTTGTACAATGAATCATCTCTCTGAATTGACCGGAACTGGCAGAGCTAAAGGCCAATATACTGTTTGCTTTCTCCTCTCAAACTTGTGTTCTTTCAAAAGAAATCAGGCTTGTCTCTTCCCATAAATGCATACGCTGAAATGGCTCGAAGAACAACCTCACAAAAGGCCAAACATACATGCTCATAGAGCTCAAAATATAAAAAGCCTTCGGCACATCTTTAGAGGACCTAAAAACCATCTACCCTCAGTAATAGGCGTTCCTCTGACAAGCAGGGTCTCACCACCAAAGGTACCTCACCACCAGAGGCAGGCTGAGGCTGTGGTACTCAGCCATCCGGGGTAAGACCACTGCACTTCAAGGAAAGCATCACTCTGCACATCCCTGAGTAGGAGGCACCTTTTCTCTCTTACCCATGGCTGTCCTCCAGTTATCTGCCCAAGCAGAGAGGAGGGATGAACCGTGGCTAAGGATGGGTTTCAGAATAGTTCTAGTTTTAAACTATCATTTTGTCATACAGGAACTGCACAGGGTGAAGTCTTTTTGCCTGATTCAAGAAGAGTTAAACAATCTTACCAAGCACCCATTCACCCTTACACAAAATCAGGCACCAGACAAACCCAGTCATCCTCAACCACCATCCTCTGATGCCACAAACTGTCCACAGCTCCTTACTTCTGCAAGAAGAAAAAGGTTGACACTTGCCATTGCCTTCAGGGGAAGAAAAATTCAAGCAATTTGCTTTCACCCTTTCCATACCTTGAATGCAGTTACTGGAGAAGTTGTGGTTTTAGCAGTACATAACTTGGAGTTAGAGGCAAATTAGTGTTGTGGTATATAATTCCCATTTTAAGAAAATATATTCAAATAACTACTGAAGGGGGAAAAAAAGAACAATGAAGGACTAAAAGAGAAAAAAATACTTACAGCTCCATCTGTTGCTGGAGATGAGTAGTAATTCAACTACAAAAAATTCAAAAGCCAAGTGTACCACCAACTGATAGGAGTTCTGGCTAAAAGAGCTTCAAGTGTAAAAATTAATGATTTAACAACAAGTGTCACTTTTTTTTTTAATCGTCAAAATAGATATTATAAAAATATTTTAAAATCCACATAAATGCTTACAGTTCACACCAAAGTGAAATCTGAACTGAAATTTCATACCTATAAGTGATAGATGATAGTGCTCTTGATTTTAAAAAATAGATATTTTATCTCTATAGACTATAAGATGCTCTGGATCAGCAATTATTCTCCTACAAGCCTATATTGCATTGAACAGGACAGAAATAGAATTATTTCTGAAATGTCTGAGTGTTATCAGAACCTCAGTATTAAATAAAAATATAATGGTACCTAAATAGATACCATAAATCTGTTTACTTTGCTGTCATTAGAATTCTGCAAAAAATATTTCAAACAGACAATTATAATAATGCAGAGGTATAGGCATCATAATGTCTGTTCTTTCTAGAAACTAAAAAGTGGCTCTTTTTAACTGTCTGTGTTAAATTTAAACTGTCTGATTAAATCATGCTCAGCAAAACCTTGGGTTTTCTCATTCAATTAATGAAATACATCTAGGTTTCACCTCCCTTAGTTTATGATACTCAAAAGCCCAGTGAAATAAAAGAGTTACAAATGGGTTTGCATGATTCTGATTTTGGGCAATCCACCAGTGACATATTTCTGCTTGTCAAAATGGCCAAGTACTGGCTGGTTTTGGCAATATGTACTTTTTTGGACTAGCAATAAAAGAATGTTACATAGGGTCTTTATGCGTCATGCACATTTACAAATATTTCTCAATTATCTCTTTTTCCTGGATATTTCACAGCAATCAAGAGAAAAGGTAACAATTCAAATTCTAAACCACAGATATTGCTTGTCCCATTCTACTCCAATTATTAAGGGGTTAAAGGGGGTAAACTTATCTAAAGTGAACCATATCTTCACTTTATAAACTTAGTCAGAAAATGTCTTTTTCATTTATGACAATTTGACAATATTGTGGACAAATATAAGTGTGCATCAAGGAAAGACAAAGCATTCATGTTTTTAAGAATGGTTGCAGTGTGTGTGTGGTGCCCTGGATTACCCTCAAAATGTGCTGATGACCGTTACTGAAGGAAGTGGAAGGAACAGCATGTTCACCAACTACAGAGCCAGGAATAACAGAAGCCACACATTCAACAGCAACCATATGACAACAGGCAGGCTCTGATCGGGCACCTCCATTCAAGATTAACATAATGTTTATATGAAACAGAAAAATGCACCTTGCTTACAGAAAGAATCATATTTCTCTATGAAATGCGTGCCCATGAAACAGGAAGCAGAACCTCCAGCCTATTGTCTGAACAGATGGATGAAACCTCAGACTACAGGCACTAGCTACAGAAACAGGATTTGAAATTCTCTTTCCAGAAAGTACACACCTTGGATTTCACCACAGAGGTCAGCATCCCCAGTTCTCAGTGTACAAAAGAGATTTTCTGACTGGCAGTTTACTCTTGCACATGATGGCATTGCTGCAACAAGTGAAACAGAAAAGTGAAGGGGCAGCAAATGGAAGCAGGGCCCCATCCTTGTCCTTATTAATTATTTCACAGTCCTTTTTTTGAAAAAGTTTTCAAAATGTTAATAAAAATATACCTCCAGGCTAGCAAAGGTCTTCATAACATACTGAGCTAAGCATCCAAAGATGAATGCACAGCTATAAGCTACTTCTGAAATAATCATTATGATTTTGCGTGATTTTAAAATTTGTATGTGAAGTAAATTTAATCTATTGGCCCTTATCTATGTTATTTTTTCCCCAGGCTTCACTTTTATGCTCATGTCAGTGAAACACAATTATTTGAATTAATACAGTAATAAAACCCACTGTAACAAACATAATTAAAATTTTATCTTGAAAAAGAAAATCTCTTCAGACATCATAGTGAGGACCAACCTTCAGATTACTCCGGAGAGCACACAACAGGACAGGACAGAGGTGAGATCAGTACTGATCATGGGTGAGAGATGGGGGGTCTTCTTTTTCATGGGGAAAGCCTCGATAGGAGAGGAGACAAACTCACATCTGGCCCCTTCTCCCAGAGCTCTGCAGTTATTGTATAAAATAAATTGCTAATCTAAAAGATAAAAACTGCAGATAAACTGAAGGTTTGCTGCCCTTCAGGAACTTTTTGCTAGCAATCATGCTTGAATTCCTGCTTGAAAAGGGAGGCCTGCATGCAGCCACCTGTCTTCCCTAGTGCTCAGGCTGCCAGGCTGGTGCGTTGGAGGGAGGTTCCACACTGCTTCTGGCCGTGGTAAAGAGCCCACTCCAGAAAAGTCATCCTGGAGAGGACTCCAGGCTGTGCAATGCCTGCTGTCTCTGTAGCCCCTGCTGAGGTGTCCCCACGGGCCTTGGCCACCTGCCGTGCATGTTGGTGCATGTGAGCACTCTCTGCTCCAAGGCGGCAACATTAGATTCCAGGCAGGAGTAACCCCTGTGCTGAGAGCCCAGAGGGTGACAGGGGACAAAGGGCTGCCAAGGAGCATTTCAGCAGTGGAACAGTAACAGTGGCAGAGCTCCAATGCTCCAGCCTCTGCCCTGGTGCTGCTTAATACTCTATATCTGTAGGCATGCACTTATATTTATATAAGCTAGCTCTTCCCTTGCCATCCAGCACAGAGGGTATAAAAAAATCTCATGTTAAAGTCTTTGCTTTATGTGCTGTTTCCACAATCATTTCCTTCCTTCTTCTGGCTTGAATGTTTTTATTTATTCAATGTGTTTTTCCTAAATGGATATGATTTGTTTGTTTTCCTATCAAGCCAGTAATTTGGGAGCAAAACAAAAACTAGTATTTTATCAAGGAGCCTAACTAAGATGATGGTGTGGATTAACAAATTGAGCCCCACGATGTCAGGAAAAGGGCTGTGTCCACAGGCAATGTAACATCTGCATGTACCCCTCTGAAGTCCCTTCAAATCATGTGTCTCTAAGGTATCAAACAGTCTTGTTACTAATGGGTGCCCAGCACCAGGCACATGGGTGTGTTCTGCCAACCTGGCATCAGTTTGCCTGTCTCATACCAGCATTCCTGGCAACTCTGTAATTCCCTTCCCAGGACAGCATGGTTTCAAACTGAAAAATTCAAGCACAGCTCAGAATCTCTTGAACACAAAATTGAAAGTGACATGCACAAGTCAGTGCCAAGCAGTTCGGAGAATGATCTGAGTAGCCCTTGGGAAGAAGGTGTCAAGGAAAGCATTGTAGGTCTGAAAGGAATGCAGGGACAAGCCAGAAACACAAACCCCTGGAAAATGAAGGGAATCAGAGGAAAGAAAAATGTAGAAAGGAGGTAACAGAGGGCTGCAATGAGGATGGGTGAATGTATTTTCCCAGCGAGTGAACTACAAGGCACAGGAAGGGTCCTTCCTACCCTAGTGGAATATAGGGCTTAAAATTTAATTAGTGCTTTCTTCTGTCCTTTTTGATCTTTGCACAAAGCCTTTCTTCGCACAAAGGACAGAGAGGTTTCTGTGGGGCCGTGTGGCAGGACAGCCAGTCTCCCTCGGTTCAGGCATTTCCCGGCATTAATGGGATGCCTCTCCCTGTTCTTCCTGTCTGTCCCTCGACCTCCAGAGGAAGGTATTCCCGGAACATTTCACTGCGGCAAACACCCCAGTCCGTGTAATAAAAGTTTTTGCGGAGCAATTTGCTCTTGCCACCGGAGAAATTGAAACATTAGCCCAGGACCAGCCAACATCGCCTCCCCCGCACCGGCCGGGCTTGAGCTCCGCTTTTGTGCCGCCTCCGTGCGCCCGGCTGGAGCGGGGCTGGCGGCGGGCACCGGGAGCGGAGCTGGGATTGCCCCGCAAGCGAGGCAGGACGCCAGCGCTGCCAGCCCCATGGCTGCCACGGCCCCCTGCGCGCCATTTGGTTGCCCAGAATTTTTACTTAAAAATTGAGCAAATGTCCCTTCCCTCTTAAATATCTCAGCTCTAAGGAAATGGGACCGACGGTTGCCACAAAAACTGTGCCGAGCAGACTGCGCCTGCGGGAAACCCCGCACGGGAGGTGACACACCATTTGTCACCGAGGCGAAAGGTGACCAACCCGGTCGAGGGCACCTCTAGCAGAGGAGGCAGCCTGTTGAAGAGCAGGAATCTCTTGACAAGATCTCGGGATCCTGAGAAGCTGAAAGAAACGCCAGCAACAGTTCCTGATAACTGCATATCCGCCTTGCATAATTTTGCATTTGAGATGCTCCCGTAGGTGAAGACCATGTCATGAGGAAAGCATGGCCACCTTTATCCTGCGTGGGAAGCACAAAAATGTGTTTCTGGGACGATCAAAGCTGTGGGGGAAAGGGGTATCATGTTGTCACCAATTCTGTGCTTTGCTGGAATTAAACTCCGGAAAAGCAATAAATTACGAATAACTTACCCGGTCATGCTTCCTATTTTGCTTTTACGGGCAACATATCTCTGACCGGATCGCAGGGTTCTCAAATATATTTCTTTTCAATCCTACGAAGAGATGTTTCACAAAGGGCATTTTTGTGCGACCTTAAAAGAAAACAAAAAAAAAAAAACCAAACCAAAACCAAACAAAACAAAACAAAAAACAACCCTAAAGCGAGTTGTCCTGGGCAGTTGTCTCCCAAAGCCGGTCACTCTCACGGCTGGCTGCAACTAAGTCCGCCCGCACCTAATTTTCTGCCCCGGCAAATCCTAATTCCTATGAAGTCTGAAAGCTTATTTATATTTAAAAGTCGATTTCGGGAACAGCTGTCCCAGCAGAAGTCAAGGGGCGTACGCTGATGGCCGGCACAAAATGCGATTTTAAGGCATTCGTTAAAATACACGCACCTCTGCCCACGATTCCCAAGCGCCCTGTCCAGCGCACAGCAGCGCCAGCCGGTGCTTCGCAGCACACGTGCGTGTGTGCATTAAGCTGCGGAAACGGATTAGGCTGTAAAGTGGAGGGTTTAGTTCGGTTAGTTTGGTTTAGTTTTCGGTTGGTTGGTTGGTTTTTAGGGGGTGGTCGTTTTGGTTTTGCTGCTTTTTTTTTCTTTAATTTAATTTAAGCAAAGTTTTACTTGAATGAAAAGTAGGCACCTGCAGTATTTGCGCTAACATTTTAGACCAAACAGAAACGATACCCGAATCGTCGGTTCGGGTATTTCCATCTCCTCGGACGATTCAGTTAACTCCCCGCTTCTACACGGCAACGCCCAGGTAAGGTCCCCACGCAGGGCTGCGGCCGGCGGGCCCGGGGCGGGCGGGGCGAGCTCGCAGCCCCTCGCCGCCCCTCATGTCAGTGCCCATGACAGCTTTGTCCCTTCCCTCAGCTGCGAGGAAGGGGCGGATGTTGCGGCGAAGTAGCTAACACCTCGCTCGCATTTCCCAAGGTATCTGGAGTAAAGACACCTGACGTGAGGTGTTGGAGAGCCGTGGGTGGGGGGGATATCGAGGGGTGCGCGGGCAGGATCGGGAAGGCAAACCTCAAAGGCGCTTCGCCGGGAACAGGAACGTCCTTACAGCTCCACTGCCCGTCCGGAGCGGGCGAGTTACCGGGCAGCGAGGCGACTTGCTGCACCCGAATGCTCAGGAAAGCGCTGGGCCGCCGCTGCCGGCGGAAGAAGCCGGCGGGGGGCGCGGCGGGGGAGGGACAGCAGCACCTACCGGGCCAGCGGCGGGGCTACTCAGCCCCGTGCCCTCCTTCGCTCCCGCCCGCCCCAGTGCTCATGCGCCCGCCGGAGGTTTAAAGCGGGAGCGGCGGCTGCCGGCGGCTGTTGGGCTCGGCGGGGCAGCGCGCAGGGACGGCGCGGTGACCGTGCGGTGACCCGGCCGGCACGCCGCTCTCCGCCGCTCTCCCGGCTCAGCTCTGCGCCCCTCGTGCGCCCCGCCGCCATGTGGCCCTCGGCCCTGCTGCTCGGTGAGTGCCGCGGGGAGCGGTGGGGCCGGCGGGGCGAGCGCGGAGCAGCGCCCTGACCCGCTCCCTGTCTGTTCGCAGGCGTTTTCCTGCTCTCCGGCCCCGTGCGCGGCAGCGATGGCTCGGGTGAGTTGGCCGCTGTCCCCCCTCAGCTCCCCGTGGGGGTTTCCCCTCGGAGCGTCTCTGCCCGG
>VZRF01014365.1:768550-858528 GCA_013396875.1 Vireo altiloquus | reverse complement strand
TACTTGGCCGCGGGTCCCGGCTCGGCCCTTCCCGGCTGCGGCCGCCTCTCGCCGGGATGCGCAGGGATGCGCCGGGAGCCCGCGGGGAGCTCCTGCCGGGGGCGGACGGGCCGCGGGGCCACTGCCGCCGGGAGGGCTGCACCGAGCCCGCCGGTGGGGAAGCTGCACGGAGCATATCTGGGAACGCTTCCAGACGGGGGTGAAAACTCCTTCCTGGCACAGGTTGAAGCAGCGCCGTGGTGGCAAGTGTCCCCATCGAGGGGAGTGCCAGTAGCGAGAGTGAGTGGGGGCGTGTTTGTGTGTGTTATACAGGCACTCGTACAGTGCTTGGCAATTTGAGGATCTCTGGCATATTTTAGACCATGGAATTGATTAAAAACCTTTTAAACTTGCCCTGCCATTATTTCGACCTGGAAAGCAAAAGAACAAACTTAGGATTCCTAGCAAGGTATGGCAGGGGCTGCCTGTTGTACCATCCTGTGTTGGACTGCATCCATGCTGCTGGAGAGCAGGCTCTCCTGAAACCAGAATAAATCCATGGGAATCAGAAGCCACGGGAGTTGGAGAAAGAATGTGACAGAAGGACGCAAGCAGTCTGTCTGCCCCTTTCAGTGGAACCTTTCACCAAGGGAGGATAGGAGCCTCCGGAAGAACATGCTTCCAGATGCAGGCTTGGCCTGCAGAAGGTGAGTGACCCCAAGCTTTTCTGAATAGTTTTTAACAATTTCACAGTTATTAGGAAGCGGGATTTGCTGCTCGTTTTGTATTGAATCAGGGATTTGGAAAATTCTTTTGTGCTAAACTGATGAAAACTCTCTGTGACAAAAGTGCTACGGCTAAAAAAAGGAAAAAATGCACAGCAATAGAAAAGCTACTCTAACCCCAGTTCCTTTCCTTTTTTTATTTTGCAGGTGCATTATAGATGAAGTGATGGCAATCTGGCAGGAAACAAATGAAAAGTTTTCTGCAACATTTCCTTCAGGGCTGGAGAAGCCACTGTAACCTGAAGGTACCTGGAACCAGCTCAAATAGCATTAATATGAACAGTTTTTGTAAGATATTGTCTCTTACCATTAGTCTGAGCCTAAATTTAGCCACATTTGGTTATTGAACTAGAAACTTACAGGAGCATTTACAAAAGCGCCTAAATTCTGTTGTTCAAAGTAATGAAAGAACATTAATTTCCTAAAAAATCTACTGTATTTAGGCTCATAATGTTTGGGAAGATCTCAGAGGATGTTAACACTTTCTTTATACTCCCACTGGAATGGATACAAATGCTGCCAAGCTCAATAGTTGTGGTTGCCACACATGAGGGTGTGAGGGCAGGTGAACGCTGCCATGTGTTGGCAAGGGGCCTCAAATTGATGAGAAAAGAGCAAGTCTCAGATTGAAATGAATGACATAGCCCTGACCAGATTTCTGAAAATCCCATTGCCCTTGTCCAGATCAGGATATGTACTAAAGATTTACATGAATTAGTATGCAATCTGTGAACATGTTTTCCAAAATATGAATAAGGCTTACTAGCATGTCTGGTTTTTTTCAACTATGGATTAGGTACATGGGAGCATTCCTTGCATAAGATAGAAAAAGGCTTGTTTGATGACTCAAGATAAAAAAGGACCTAAAATCTTTCTATTTTGAAAAAAACATTAAATACTAAAAGGAATGGGAAGCATAATAGGGGTGTACTACTCTATTTTTTTTTTGCTGGCCAGCCTTCGCATACGAAGATCCGGGGAAGGTCTCTTTTTTCTTTCAGACCTTCCAGCCTGCGCACTGGATTTTTTAGGTGAGACACAGGGCGCGCAGATCTGAGCCCACCCTTTAATCCCGAGGTTCAATCTGCCAGGCCAAAGCGATTCTGGACAGTGGCAGCTGAGGTCCTCCTCAGGACGTAGGCAGATTGCCCCCTTGCAGGGCTAACGAGCTCTGCCTGCCCGGGGAGCATCCCCGACCGGGATTCGAACCCGGGCCCCGGCAATTACTGTGCCGTATGCTTAACCACTACACCACCGGGGGCTCCCACTACTCTATATTACAATCCATAAAGCTATCTTGTAGGAACCCCTATTTTCTTTAATAATATACACAGGATTTCTTTTTTCCTTTGTATAAACAAACTGCTTTCCTGAAGCAACGCATGGAAACTTCAAGATGTGAAAAGATCAGATTCTGCCTATGGATTTTATTTCCCTAGAATAACTTAAAACAGTGGCTCCTGCTAAAAATTCAGAACTTTTATAAATGGACTTAAGAGGCAACTATTCATGGCAAAATCAGAGTATATGGGAAGAGGCAAAAAAAAGATGGAAATTGATGGAATGATTGAAAACATGGTTGTTTTAAGAGACAAGTGAGCCTTTGCTTTTTTTCCCTTTTTCTAGATTGACACCGATGGAAGACATTCATCTCTACCCTTTAAATATGGCTTAAATCAGGAAGAATTACAGTTCCTTTTCTTTGTACTTCATTTTTTTCTGATGTAGTGTGTTTCTGTGAAGCTTGAAGGGTGTGTGTCTTGACAGGATGGGATGACAGTCATTTTATTGTGGTTCTAGAGGCCTAATTGAATGTAACATAGCATAGATCTCACGTCTTCACCAGATTCCAGAATGGGTCAGAGTCTAGAACTGAATCCATTCCTCTAAATTGTAAGCTTGTATTTATTTCTTCCAAAAATACTTGGATTTAGAGTATTGCACCACATAAGTATTGAAAGAAATACCTCCACTACTACTGCTCTTGCATTCTTCAGTTACAGTGATTAAAACATACAGGTTTTATCTCAGTTACTTTATATATAGATATAGCTCTTTTTTGCCATATTGAAGTATCGCAGATAGACTAATGAAAACAAGCACTTCTTCAATTGCAGTAATAATGTCCTATATGAAATTTGTGAGAATGAGTATGTAAGCTGTCAAAGAACAATTTTATATATTCAGACCTCATTAATACATTTTCATGTTTGCAATGCAATGATTGAAGCTTTATGGGTTGGATGGCTGATGATGCATTAATGAACAGGGAGGAACAAAAACTCCTGCAGAGCTGATATTGTAAGTCTTAATTTTGGTAGCCAAAAAAAACCTGGTTTTCATTTTCATACTTCACCAAACATTTCTAATGTTAGTTTCTGTTTAAGAATTATGGCTTAGACAAAACTGTATCTACCTGCAGAGAAAACCAAAATGAAATTGTTGCTTTTAAATTAACAGCATCATTTACTTCAAAGTGTGTGTTTTTACCTCAGTGCAGATCCAGCTGAGGTATAAAGTGCTAAATCTTCTAGCTACAGAATGACAGCTCTCAGTTCACACAGCAGCAACGTGCACCCTTCCCTTGGAAGCCTGCCTCTCATGTAGACAAGGATCATGACAGTCTTTAGGCTGCCAGTACAAAAAAATCTTGCAGCTGGGCTGCAGTGGATTTCTGTGTTTTCATTACCAGGGAAAACACAGATTATTTTCTCCCCCCATCTTCTGTGCTATGCAAAAGCCTGCCACATGATGGTAATTAGTAAGTACTTGGTGATGAGGGAAATACAGATCTCCAAGTGATACAGGGTTTGTTAACTAGACATGTCTAATTACTGTCTTTGTATGCACAGCCAGCCAAGGAAATCAGTCAAGTACAATAGATAAGAAACGACAGGAATTAAAACTTCCTGTGGAGCCTTGCACTTTTAGAGGCTGGAAAAATGTTGCAGGGTGAGAGGCACAAGCTGCTGTGAGAGCAGAGAATACCAGTGGTGTTTATTGCAGTGACTCCTCCAAGGATTTCCAGCATTCCAGCTGGTGTTTGATTTTGATGGTCTTGCTAGGTGTCATTTGGTGACTACTACTCAATCAGGGCCCAATAATTAGCAAACACACTTGTAGAACTTCCATGAAAGGATTAGGGGACTCAAACAGCAAAGCAAATCGACTTCTTTTAGCACACCAAATAAAACACTTTCGATAATGAAAATATGGAGCTTCTAGGTATAAGCACTGGTGATTCTGCTTGATTTCTCTTTTGTTTTTAAGGCAATTAAGTAAGACTTAGTATGGAGAGGATGTGAGCGGGTAAGACTGAGTCCTAAAAGAAACGTCTTTACTTCTTAGAATACTTGAGAATCAGATTAAATCACTTCACAGTGTCTTGCTAGGTAGATAACTTCTATTATCTTGAGAAGGGAAAAATATAAAGTGCTTACTGCTTTCTTTTCTTCTTACTCAGGACTATATAGACAGATTTAGCATATGCAAGTCCCGTATTTGCACTAACAAGTAGTAGCAAAGATTTTTCAGGAAGATGTGATTAGGTAGTTTAACACAGTTTCAGCATAGCATTAATGATTGTTGTATATAATTAAGAGTAAATCTACATGCATATTTGATGAATGTGCATGTTCAATTTACACAGTCAGAATGAACAGACGTGCCTCCCTCTGCATCTCTGGATGCAACTGTTCTGCTTTCCAGGTCTGAAGTGAGATTAGCTGGAAGTATTATCTTTTCCATCCCCTCATGAAGAACAGCATATGCTCCCAGTACTTGCATTTATAAGCAGCATATGTTGGGGTCAGGAAACACCCCAGGGTAAGAATGAAAATTGTGGGCAGAAAAGCAGTTGAGAGACAGATCACTGATCCCTGAAACATACAGTCCTTGGCATATCATGCTGTGGTGTATGCACTGATACCTTGGCCAGCCTCTGCCAGTTTTCATCTTAATACTGTGCAAAGGTAATATTTCCAGTGCATTTAGAAAAAGTTCTTGCACCTTCTAGGTGCAAGGGCAAGATGTGCCTTAGGAAGTTCAGAATAAACAGCCAGGCATGGGTTGGACTTAGGCTGCTGAACTGATAATGAGCTAAGCCAAACCTTTAATTTTCTGTGCAACAGACCAGCTGATTGTGCTGCCTAGTGTCGTAGAAGGATGGTAGTTACCATGCAAGATAAAGACCTTTGTGTTTTCAAAAGAAAAAACCATCAGTTTGCCAAGCAAAATTGTGTACTGATGTTAATCTGTGTCTGCATACCTTCATTGCACACAGGCAAGCACAATGAAAGCTTAATGATGATAACCTGAGGAGCAACTTTTGAAAAAAGGCAGAGCTCTATGTAAAAAATGCATGTGCCTCAGCTGAATAAGTAGCTTTTGTGTCACTGTGTGAATCTGACAGTCCTCTGCACAATGATAATGATGTAAATCTCACTGTAATGGCTTGATACCAATGTTCTAGATGTTACTGTATTACTGGAACAAGGAGATGGGAAGATGAGTATTCCTGTTTTTTATTTCATTGGCCTCAGTAGAATTTATTGCAGAGGCTAAGGGAAATGCCACTGTCAGCCTGCTTCATGAATGCCACTGGAGAGAAGGTTCAAAATTTCCCAAGTGACTCATAGATGTCTTATGGCTGGAAGTTACTGTGGGGATGCCAGAGTGATTTAATTCCTTCCTTGAAAAGTGCCACCTGGGTCTGTGGCCTATCAGCCCTCAAAGGTCTTTCCCTTGCCCTTCTGTCTCTGCAGTGAACTTACAGATGTGAATTGCTTTTCCTTGTGTAATGTTCCTTGGATATTATTTTAATGTTGTGTGTTCATGGGTTGATTTTTTTAATTTTTTTTTACCTTTTCACCTTTTTCTGCCACTTTTTCCCCATAAGTAATTTTGAAGTGTGTGTCCTTGTCATAACCATACATTTGTAAGCTCCAAAGACATCTCTGTAGGCATTGTACCTAATTTCAAATTCAGATATTGCTTTAAACTTGGAAACTGTAGAGACATTAAAAAAAGAAGCCCCAGCAAAAAACCCTTAAGATTTTCAGATCAAAAGTTCTTCTTTTCTCTTTAGCTTCTACTGCTATCACATGCTTTACAAGAGGACTTGACCTTAGAAAGGGGACAGAAGATGTCCTTTGCCCAGCAAACTGTCCTCTGTGGCAATTTTATGTCTTTGGGGATGGAGTTTATGCCTCTCTTTCGAGTGTCTGTGGAGCTGCCATACACAGGTAAGTCAATGATTGCTAATCCATGTGCTAAGCAAGTTTAGATAGTCTTTGCCACTTTTCAAAACTTAGCCTTTTGATGCCATCATAGTAAAAATCTCTCTGGACTTTGTGTCCTATTAATTCAATAGGAATGTCATTGGGAGAAGAGAAAACAAGGGAAAAAAAGAATGTCTGTGCAGCTCGCAGGTTATCTGAGTTGTGTTTAAGTGTTCCTGAAAACCACTGTAACTTTCTCTGAAATGGCCCAGCATTGTCCACAGATGAACTTTCACTGTAAAATCACTTGTGTGACTAGTAGATATAGAAGGATACAGTATAAATAGTAACTAACTGAAGAACAAAAGCCGATTCTCTTTCTGACTTTCTTAAAAGCTTGAGTCAAACAAACTATTTAAAAGAAATGGAAAAGAAATTTTTTTTAACATCAAGCAACAAGAAAGCTCTTTCAGAATATATTGATGTGATGCTGCAGCTATCAGAGTATTTCTGTGCTAAAACCCCCGAATCTATAAATTTAATTTTTACAGAAATATAAATGGCTAGAAGACAAATGAGGGAAATAAAACTTTGAATAAGTATTCATTGCTTGACACTTTAAATGCCATAAAAAGACATGCTAAGCATTTTAAATAATATTTAGGGGGCTATCATTAGAATCTAGAATCCTATTTAAATCCTATTTAAAGTATCAATTAAAATTCTATAACTTTTAACAAGACTTCCAGAATTTGGGCTATTTGTATAGTATTTAAACTCCTAAGTAAACTAAAATGAACTTTAAAAAAAAAATATGTAAGGAGGGGTTTTAAATAGAAACTCTGGAATTTCTCAAATGCTGTAGAAGAATCTAAGGGCTAAGGTACTATAGGAGGAGTTAGAAGGAGCTTGGAGGTCTGTTTCTATTTGTTTTTAAAGCTGAAGGGTTGTCTCATATTTACATGTTTCCATGTGCATTTTATTGTTAGACAGGCTGCCTTCTGATGCTTCTGTAAAAAGAATTAAAGTCTCCATTTAGTGTGTTTTAAGTGTCTTCATGAGTGTTAAAAAGAAAATTGCTCTTCAGTTCTTCACTCTTCCTAGTTAATGTGTATAAAAAAAGTTTGTGAAAAAATGCCTCGATCAAATGCAGGTAGTGACTTTGGATTTCCTTTTCTTATTGTTTTTCCTTTTTGAACTGAGGAAAACTGAGATTCTTTCCATTGTCTTTTTTTTTTTTTCTGAGGCAATGTTTGTATTTAAAATGACGTAGCCATTTATTTTAACATTCAATTTATTTTAATATTCCATTTCTTGCAAAAGATATCTTTAAAGAGAAAAAAGCTCTTGCTGTCAAGACCTTTTTTTAAAGAGATTAAAGACTTGAGCATTTTGCAAAGACACAGAAGTCCCTAACCAGTTCAAGTAGGCAGTGTTCTTGAAGCTCCTGTGCCAGTGACTGACCCTTAGGAAAGTCCCACCACACAAGCTGCTGGGGCTCAGTTCTGTCACAGCTGGGAAATACTTCTACAAAAGGAAGAGGTACAAGAATGGAAGATGCATATTTCTTTCCATGATTTGCATCGTCTTCCCCTAGGTAATAAAGCACACACTTTATTTTATTGGATATTACTTAGTTCTTCACTGAAGTCTGTAACTTATAAGCTATGTGTACTATTGTTCTCCAGTCCAGAAGCATGAGACTATAGAAAAATCCATACTTTTCCATACAGTGAGAGTCAAGATAAATTGTACTACTTGTGAAATGTGCAACCCTTTTTGTAAAACCTGCATCTAACAATCTCTCTCCACAGGCATTGTGAGAATAATGAGGGCTCAAATAGCAATAAAGTCATTAAAATATACTCACCTTTCTAATCTGTGTCTTCCGGAATGGATGTAAATTAATCTTGTTCAAGTCTTCTGGGTACGGTAGACTCTAGTAAGGTGTTTTGAAAAAGCAGACCAAAGGTGAAATATTATCTGTTTAGGAGAACTGCTGTTTTTGAAGACTGCCTGTAAGTTGGGGGCTGTTAGTTCAGTTGCCTCTCATACCCGGAACAGAATTTGCTACATGAGAACATTTTGGTGGCTTTGCTGCAACTGTTAACAGCCATAACTAGTCCTGGCAAAAAAGGATTGATGTATAGAGGAGGGGCAATAGCTGCTTAATTCTCAGCTAATTGCAGGGCAGGCTGCAAAATCCAACAAAAACATAGAAAATACTTGCTCCTTCTTGCCCTTTGTCGAAATGTCTAAACTCCATATTGGCATGAAAGAAACTTCAAGAAGACATTCCCAATAAGTGATTGGAGTTTGCCATTATTGTGGCATAAGTAAATTTGTGCTTTGAAGATTTTGTGCCTTTCCTCCAAATAACTGAACTCACCACTGGTTTCAAACCAGGGGTACCCTGGATTTCACTGCCTGGTGAGGGCAGACAGCTCTGTGCCTTTGGCACTGTTGGGTACTGGCCCTGTGTCACCTGCTGTGGCTGTCGCCCTTGTCTTACAGAAAGCACAGCCAGACACCTACCCAGCATTCCAGGAAACATCAGTCAAGGGAGCAGGGCTTGTTTAGTCTTTTAAACCAAAAATGGTTGTGTGAGCATGGGTCATTCCCCCTTCCACAGACACTTCAGTTTGCGAGCTGGGTCAATATTGAGGCTGGATTCCTTAATTTTACATAAATCAAGTAATGCTTAGTCCTGTGAGTAGCTCTGTTACTGTGAGGCAGTAATGCAAGAAAATACTATGTAATACGTGAAAATAATTTAGCAGAATTCAGCTACAAATAATTCTGTGTACTACAGATGAATAAGCTTTCTGCCTGTTTTGGCTTGTTATATTTGGCTTTTTCTCTCATTTTATGTGTAATTACTCTCAGGAAACAAAATATTTATTTCATATCATTCTTTTTCTGGGCAGAAGAATAAAAGATTTATTTGTTGAGGGAAGAATGGAGAACCTCCTACCAGGCTGACACTATGTAGGCATAGAACTGAGTTAAATCTACCACTGAGTGATTAATTGGATTAATAATCAGAAGGTCAAATGAAAGACTAGGTTCTCAGCTTGTGCAGTTCTGTTCTAGTGCCAATTCCACTAAATGGAGACCTAGCCCAATGTGGTAGTATTTAGATGTTAAATAGGCATGTAATTTTTTTTCATAACCTTCCTTACTAATCAGAGGGTGAAGCCATTCCTCACTAAGCATTGGGGTCCCTGAACTCAAGTCTAACAAAAGCGTATCATGGTGTTACCAAGCTGGCCTCAAAGTGCCCATAAACACAAATGGCACCTGAGCTGCCCTGGTGTTTACTAGAAGAATATTGACAAAAAGGTTGTCTGGCCAAAGGGATTTCTGAGCAGCTGTAGGTCCCTGGAAAATTTTGGTATAGTGCCAGCTTCTGTTGCTGAACTTCTTTCCTGCCAAAAGCAGTAGGGGTGCAGAGAAGACAGAAAGAAAGAAAGAACACAGCTTAGGGGTCCAGAGGATACTGGCATGAAATCCTGAGCAGCTCTGTATCAATGACTGGTGGCAATCAGGCAGCACCAGGAGACCAGTTTGGAGATGAGGAGGATACTTCTTGGAGAGATGGAGAAAGGCCAATTATTTGGAAGGAGTTTGTGGATGGTGATAGTAGGAAGGAAAGATGGGAATTCAAGTAATTCAGCTGTCTTGTCTAAAGTCCCTGAGTGTAAACTGACTGCAGTTACATCTGTAAGGCTCCTCTCCCGTGGCCAGAAGACTCACTTTGTGGTCTAGGCATCAGTTTTGATGTGTAAGCTCCTTGAAAAATTCATTCGAAATTCAGCAACACCCTGTATCTCTTTCTCCAAGAGTGCAAATAAACAGTTCTTGCACACTGAGGAAGGGCATGGGGATCTTTAAAAGCTTCCATTTAATCCTGTGATTTATCTCAATTCAGTTCAGATTTTTGAGTATGTTTTAGCTGAAATTCCTGTATTTTATAAGACCTTTCTGCTACCCTTGGCTGATATACTTTCTTTCATGAGCTGTGAGCAGTGAGGTACTGGATTACTGCCTTGTGTATTTGCTTTTCTGTTTGTGTCCATTTTTGAGTGAAAAATACCATTTAGGTATAAATTTCAGGATGTTGTTAACAAGCTCGGCAAGAGAATGGACTGACAGCTTTTACATAAAGTCCCTGTGAAGAAGCACTGGCAGTAGCATGTAACATAATGAGTAGGGAAATGAAAGCTGTTCCTGGAAAATCTGCTGAGTTCCAATTCAATCAAAACA
This sequence comes from Vireo altiloquus, assembly GCA_013396875.1. NCBI lineage: Eukaryota > Metazoa > Chordata > Aves > Passeriformes > Vireonidae > Vireo > Vireo altiloquus. Next base: position 848,279 of record VZRF01014365.1, on the reverse strand, counting down.
GCCACGGCATGCGAGCCAGTCACACAGGAGCAGAGCACAGTAGCAAAAATCAGAGCAGATTGCAGAGACATAAGTCATTCTGAGGAATGCACAGGCACTTCTTCACTCTTTAAAAAGTACTGCAGGCCCACACAGGATGAATCCTGCTTTAAAAGTAAATCGTAAATGATCACAGAAAGGGATTTGCCAATCTGGTTCAGAATACAAAGGCAGACTGGCAATATAGGGTTTGCTCCATGTCAGCATACATAAACATGCTCTCTGAGTATTGCTTGAAGAAACATCTCAGGTGAAACTGGTGAGATTGTAAAAGACAGCTTTGAAGTGTTAGCTCACCCACAGAACAAAATGGTAAGGAAGAAGGAATAACTTTCATAAGGCTACAGTTCATGTTATATTCATATCTAATATCAGCCCCCACTTGCATTAAAAATAGCAGAACTGTTGTATGGAAAGAGTGGATCTTCAGAAGGCAGAATGGAACTTTGACTTGTGTTTAAATACAGAATCAAATGTTTTCAACAAATAGATGAGAAGTAAATAATTCTGCTTCAGCTTCACTGTAAAGCTTCCAAATTCAGCAGAGACTAGGTAGGTTATTATCTTTCCTCTAGAATTATTAATTAATTGATTATTATTGTTGCAATTAAAATGTAAAGACTAATAGACAAAATGGAACTATATAGACAACACTGATCACAGTGTGTCTAAAATAAGCTGAAATTATTTTTTCCAGGAATACTTCTTAGCCTGAGCTTTTAATCTGAATGTTTTCTTGAGCTCAATTTAACCAGGCCTTAAAGTTGTGAGTCCACAACAATGGAAGTGGGAGACATACTGAGCTCTTCTTAGGAGCTAACTTGGGCATGGATCAAGTTTGCTGATGTAAGCCCAAAGTAGCTTCACTAAAATTGCAAGTACAAACTTAAAATAGAAACTGTTCCAATTAAACACATTCTATTTGACACATTTCCTTATCAATTAAGACTGAGATATTAGGGAAGGCTTGAATGCCTAAGACAACCAGGTACTGGAGAAGAAATTTATATTCTAAGTAGACTGAAATATTATAAGTGCATTTATGTGTCATTTTTCTCAAAGATAATTTTGATTTACTGTTTTTTCCTATCATTTAAAACTAACCACTTAGTAGCTCTGGCCTGATTTTTCTCTCACTGTTTTTTAAAAGAACCATAAAGTGCTGTTTGTATTTGCCAACTTTATAATCAGATTTGAAACTCATTCGGGGTAACCTTACTAAAACTCCCTTGTTTATATACTCCATAAAGTATTCCTACATGAGAATATATCTGTATATTATGAAACTGTTATCATAATTTTCCAAGTTACAAGAATTAAATATATATAATCACAGTTCAGTTTAGAAATGCAAGTCACATCCATGAAGAATGAATGTGTTTTAACAGCAATCCACATAAAATTTTATGTGGAAGTTACCTTTGCCACAGAGATCCAGGTTTCATATTCCCAGAAATATATGCAGAGTTTTCTAAACTCTAGTCTTGATTATTCTACTTCCACAATGTTTTAAATCAGATTAGGCCAGGACATCTTTTCAAGCAGGAAGTCAAACAGAATCAAAGAGTAAACAGAGAAGGCACACATTGCTGTGTTTAAATAGTCTTGAGAGGATTTCTTGTCTCCCACAGAACTGTACCTGCCTATGTACTAAAAAGCATCAAGATTTTGTTCCCACTTAGAGAAGTCCAACTTTGACTTTTGGCCTCTAAAAGGAGTAACTGTTCTTTCAGTAGCACAGAAAGAGAGATCTGACAGGTCTGATGCTTCTTATTGTCACTTAGGAATTTATATTGCCTGAAGCACTGCTGTTTTGCATTAGTCTAAACACTGCCAGAATTTTATGCTTTCCTGACTTGTTTTTTTTTTTTTAATAAAGATGTGTGATGCTCTGTGGAACAGTTTCTTCTGAAGTCTTTTCAGCAACTTAGATTGTTCTAGCCTGAACACAACTGCCTGCCTGTATCACATCTTTTTGAGAAGGCTGACAAAAATTCTAATGGTGGTACACCTGTATTGCATTTTCTTGTGACTAAAATGTCTGATTTATACCAACTCTTTTTGAATCTTAGCGGGGTGATTACCAATGCAGGAGGAGCTGTAAGGGTACAGACTCTCCCCGGACAAGACAACTACCCCGCTGTGAATGCCAATGGGATCCAGTCTCAGGTGCTCTCTAGATGGGCTTCATCTTTCTCAGTGACTGGTAGGTGGATCACACTTAGTTTTGCAAATTGTATTTCAAGCACTTCCTCAGGACCCTTTGTGGGACCTTTCCTCAGTGCTTCTGTATGCATAAAGAGATTGTTATCTGATGCGTAGCAGCAGAAGTTTTCACTTCTAATTCATTATTTTAACTTCATTTTTCCTCAATTATCTAAAGAAAAACTATCTTAGCTAGAGTAGCTAGTCTGTAACAGAAGCTGATACATAAAAATGGATCAGTTATTTAGAATATAATGGCATGATAGCAGGCAGTTGACAGTTCCATGATAGTTTAAGCTGATCAAGGTCAGTCCTTCGATCCTGCCATTGCAGTCCAATCCTCCTGCCACTTCCAGCCACTTAGTTTTATGCCTTCTCTCCCTCTGCCTGCACTTGTGCAGGCAACAGCACTTCGTCAGGCCCTTCAAATACCTTGTGCAGTGTTCCATGCAGAGAGAACACTGACCCTCCAGAAATAACAATAACATCAGCTTACATGTGATGTGGTCATTAAGCTACAGTGCAATGTAGCTTAATTTTTATCCAGAAGATTTTGTCCCCAAAATTGAGGTAATTGTTAATTATAAGTTGCCTAATTGCAAACCAGTTGTCATGCCTCGCCACTCGGGTGAGGTTATACTGCCCTCACAAAATCAGCAGAAGCATATTGGTTGTACATGTTGTTGTGGTTTCACAAATATTGAAGCATGTGTGTTTGCTGGTATAGAAAGTTTGTGAAGCAGATCTCTCTAATGTGTTCTTACTGTTTACACAGCTAAAATACAGCCTGCTATCTCTAAGATACTAGTATTCCTTGTGTAGTGCCCATTGCAAGTTGCTAGCAAAGAACTTGGAATTACAGGGGCTTTGGGTGAGGGTGAAGGTGAAATCCAGTTCTCCAGATCAAGTCCTCACTTTATCTGCTAGATATAATGGCTACTACAGCTCAAAACCTCTCATCAGATAAGCATGCTGTAATTACTCATCAGCTGCTGTTGTTTCAAATGCAGAAATTAATTACTTGTAAAACAAGGAGTGTAATACTGGATTACACCAGTTTGTCTAGGCTCATATCCTACTCCCAGAGTAGCTAATGGCAGATGACAAAGGAAGGTTATTGGAAGTACAGTAATTCTTCAAGCACTTGTAGCTTCCTCTAAATACACTAAAATCCAGTAAAAGTATTCTTATTTTAGCAGGTCCCAAGAGCACAGCACTTGAAGCAGTTGGACGAACAGTGTCAACAGCACGTCCTTCTACAGGTATGCAATCTCCACAGCAAGGGAAACCCCGTGAGATATGAGGTACTGCAGTGCCCGAGTCCCTGGCTAAAAGAACATGTTCCATATGATTCTTTTATTTTTAAAGAAGAAAACATATGCAGTATCTGGTTTTGCAGTGTATCTTTCACCAGAAAAAAAGAGGAATCATATGTAATCTCAGAGATTGATTCTGATCTCAATAATGTTCGTGCAAATTAAAAAAAACTTGAATGATTTTGGAAAAGTAATACAGATAATATAAAGGAAGGTAAGCGTTCATGAGCTCATGGGATATTCATTCTTTTTAAGTGATGGAGAAGACAGTTAATGCATTCCTTTTTACAGAACTACTGAACAGCTGAGTGCTGTCAGGACATGCATAGCAGAAATTTAGTTGTTATGTGAATTTCACCACAGAAAATGCTGCATTAAACACTTTTTATGAAGGTTAATGCTCTATAAATACCAGACTTGGATGTTGTTTGTGTATAGACCACTTGGTTTACAGTTTAAGCTATGGTTTGCTTCCAGACCATTAAAACTGCCTTGTACAGCGGGGTTGCTTACTGAGAAACAGTAGCACCAGGGAAGGTGAGGTATAGAAATCCACCCGGCTTTGTATGACTTAGTAATCAGTCAGACAGGTGTAGAAAGGAAGGTTAAGCTGTTTTGTTTGAAAAAGAATATTCTCCAAGGACCAAGGCAGTAATAGCTTGAGTTTAATGATTGAATTGATTGACAGTTCCTACTGCAGATAGATTGCACTGTAATTTTTGTAGTCAGAGCTTTTTCTTGTCTTGAGCCGTTCATCGTCTTGTTCTTAAATGATCCATGCTGTTTTCTTCACTGAAGGTAAAAGACCTAAGAAGACTCTTGATAAAAAGGCTGGAAACAAAGGTAAGAACACTCAAATTTAACCTTTGCAAAGCAGAATCCTAACATTTATTTGGTGTTAATAAGTATAATTATTTTGGATGTTTGCAGATTGTAAAGCTGATATTGCATTTCTCATTGATGGAAGCTACAACATTGGCCAACGTAGGTTTAACTTGCAGAAAAACTTTGTTGGAAAAGTAGCTGTAATGTTGGGAATTGGAACAGAAGGGCCTCATGTTGGAGTGGTACAGGCCAGGTAAGAACAGATCTACACAAAATACAACGGAGTAATTGATTAGAGAAATCAATTGATATATCACTTCTTATGTTGCAGAACAGTATCACTCAATAATGAGTAGCATAGATGAATAGCAAGGGAAAGCAAACCCTTCAGCTGTAGTGCTGTTTGATCTGTGCTATACTGAGATGTGCATGTGAGGGGACATGACATATGTGAACATCTTTTGTCTCTGATATTGGATATTTGGGTAGAGGGCAGCTGGACTTTTCACAGCCCCTCTGCTGCCAACAGCTCTGCATCTCATCTTAGTAGAACAGCAGGAAAAACCCTGAGAAGGAGAGATGCCAGTTTCTAAAAACTGTATAGAGAGAATAGTCCCTAATGGCTATGTACATGTACAAAACAAAAACCTGCTCTTACCAACTGGTAAAATATTACAGCAGATATTTTCCACATTGTAACTGGTCAATTCTTTTTGCTTTTTACTGTAAATTAAAAGTGAAATCTGGACACAGCATACTTCAAGCCTTTAATTTCTTAGTCAGTAGCTAGCATACCTTGAACTTCTCAAATCAAAAGCTCAAACTGCATTTTGCAGGAATTTTTTATAAGGATGGTATTTCTTATACAAATGGTAGAAAACCTGCCAATCTTTAATTACACAGATACATTTAGTTTAACATCTGGCACGTTCATTTTATTTCCTTTATGTATTTTCAACCTAATGTTTTCAGCTGTTTGATAAACATGAGGATCAGGCTGTCCTCAATTTACCCATTCAGGCAGATAATTCCTCTTGCTAAAGATTGTGAGACTTACTAAGGGATGACCATGCTTCTATTTTAGTATTAAAATACAGAGAAGAATATGTTTTACCAAGAGCAAAATGATTCCAAGTGTGTTTTAGCTTGCTAAAGCAGTTATGAAAAATGAACCTTATTCCTCTGTTTTATTTTTCCACAGCGAACACCCAAAAATTGAATTCTATCTGAAAAACTTTACTGCTGCAAAAGAAGTTTTGTTTGCCATAAAGGAATTAGGGTTCAGAGGAGGCAATTCCAATACAGGTGAGTTCATACTCCACCTGAAATAGAAATTACTTCTTGATGTATTTTTTTTTAATATATGTGTATGTGTAAATATATGTATATATGTGTGTGTGTAAATGTTGAAGTTCTTATAATTCACATAGGTTAGAAAGTGTTTTAGATGCCACACTTACCTTAATCAGGTTCAGTGTTTTTCCATGAGAACATTGCCACATCTCACATTTAATTTCTAGAAGGTAGGGGTGCTTATTACACATTTATACTGGTATAAATGCTTCCTGCATTTCAACAGTAATTGACTTTTCACTAGTAACAGAATGATATCTTGAGACAAATTCATAAAAGGCTTAGTGTTTCTTTCTTATTGGGTGGCTAATCAGAGAGCTAGACTAGGAGTAATTAGTGAGTGCTTGTGAAAAGATATTAATCCATCGTGGTTTAGCCCCAGCCAGCAACCAAGCCCCTCGCATCTGCTGGCTCGCTTTCCCCTAGAGGGATGGGGGGAGAATTGGGAAGAGGAAAATGATGAAATTTGTAGATTGATATAAAGACAATTTATTTGGGAAAGCAAAAGGTCCTCACACAAGCAAAGCAAAGCAAGGAATTCATTCGCCCTGTCCCATGGGTAAGTAGGTGTTCAGCCATCCCTAGAAAAGCAGGGCTCCAGCTCACGTAACAGTTCATGCCACCAAATGTCCCCTCAGCCTCATTCTTCTTCCCTCAACTTTATATGCTGACCATGACCCCATATGGTGTGGAATATGCCTGTGGTCAGTTGGGGTCAGCTGTCCTGGCTGTGTCCCCCTTGTGCACCCCCAGCCTTCTCACTGGCAGGGTGGCACAAGAAGCAGAAAAAGCCTTGGCACTGTGCAAGAGCTGCTCAGCAGTAACAAAAGCATCCCTCTATTATCAACACATTTTTCCACACAAATCTAAACCAAAGTCCCATACTAGCTACTCTGAAGAAAATTAATTATCACAGACAAAACCAGCCAAAGCAAGCATCTAATGAGATGTATTTCACAAGCTAAATTTAGGTAGCTCCTGAATTTTCTTCCTTCCAATCCATTTGGCAGGTACTAATATATCTACTTCCTAGCAGAAAACTAGACCCATGAGCAAAAAAAATTACCAGGGAATTTTACCTCAGCTTTATCTGTGGGGTTTTTTTGGTAGGGAGGGGTGTTGTTTTGGGGTAGTTGGTTTTTAACTTAGACGTTGCCCAAGTTTCATTGTTATCAGATTCCTGGGGCACCAATTCAATGGTACACTGGCTTAGTCCTGTAGTCATAACATAAATCCTGAACAATTTCAGATGGGAGACTGATCCCAGAATGTACCATCATTGTATGCATTATTTCTCCATATTCTTTTTCTGTTCAAAACAAGGCAAAGCTTTGAAGCACACAGCTCAGAAATTCTTCTCTTTGGAAAATGGAGCACGGAAAGGAATTCCCAAGATCATTGTAGTGTTTCTGGATGGCTGGCCCTCAGATGATCTAGAAGAAGCTGGCATAGTAGCCAGAGAATTTGGAGTCAACGTGTTCATTGTGTCTGTAGCAAAACCCACAACAGAGGAGCTGGGAATGGTACAAGACATTGGTTTTGTTGACAAAGTAAGAAAGAATGTCATTATTTGGTTTTCAGTCACGAATATCATTCTGGAGAATTTACTTTACAGTAAAATTCTAATGAACTAAATTCTAATGAAAATTCTAATTATATATGTATATATAATAACTCATATAGGTGTACAGATATAAAAATACTCTCTCAAACCAGCCAATTAAATTATCCCTGCTCATAAGTGATTTAAAAGACTAGCAGAACAAAGGCTAAAGAAATACTGGAGATTTCTCTGTGCTAAAGGGGCCACACAAAGGTACCATTGTCCTCCCAGTTCAGAAGCTTGGCCAAGTTGTAGCTCCTGGTATTTGTAATTGCATGAAGACTCTCAGTGCAGGAAATTCCCCTATCTCAGGTATGGTTGAATGTGCCAAAGCAATGAAATGCTGATACGATGTATTTTCTCTCCCAAAAGAGCAGACAGGGAGGTGCTTATTTCTTACCTGCTTGGTGGATAATTATTTACTAACTTTCACTACAAAGAGGACAGAAAATGGGGAAAAACATATCCTAGCAATTCTGTGTACAAGACTTTGATCTTGTATGCAGAATTTTGGATCTTGATCCTTTTGAGTTAGAGCAGGAATTTAAACACTGATCACCTGCTCTCACATGAGCTTTCTGATAGTAGATCTTTACTTACTCTTCAGTGAGAAAACCACTCATTTTCCACAGGGAGGTTAGAGATGTCTAATTTCAGCAGAAAATGGCATGAACAGAATGAAGCTCTGCTTCTTCTAGGGATATCTAGCTGCTGCTACGCACTTACAGAAGCACCATGGAGTGGTTTGGGTTGGAAAGGATCTTAAAGGTCATCTGGTTCCCACCCCCTTGCCATGGGCAGGGATGCCACCCAACACAGCAGGTAGCTCAGGCTTGGCCTTGAACACTCTTGGGGATAGGGCATCCACAACTACTCTGAGTAAAGAGTGCCTCACAATCCTCATGGTAAAGAATTTCCTCCTAATACCTAATCTAGATCTCCCCTCTTTTAGTTTAAAACTCTTCCCCCTTGTACTATCACTGTCTGTCCCTGTAGAGGCACAGAAAAACATGACCTTAAGTGGCTGAGGCCTGTCCTCCCCTTCTGCATTTTGATCTTAGCCAGATTAGTTATCACATCTTGGAGGGCTGATTTTAAATTTAACCACTTTCTCAGTTGCCTTGTACTTTACATGCATCTGAGGGAAGCTAGGGGAAAAGAAATTTTACTCTGAATGACCTGGAGTTATATTTCAACCCAACTCTGTCTGCATTTATGGCATATTATAGATTAAAAAACCAAAGGTCTTATCAAGTTCAAAGAGAAAACACAGAAGCTAATTTTCAGTGTATAGGCAGAAATACAGAGCTTTCAATCCTTTGGCTATGTAGTATCATGACAGTTCATGTACACCAAACACAATTACAATTTTGTTGCACTTCTTGTGAATAAAGTTGAATCATTTGAAAACTTTCAGAGCCTGAGGGCAGGGTTTGCTTTTTTACTAGATAAAATAAGCTATATTACAGCTTTCACTGACTTCAAGTGCAGATGCTTCAATTTCTTTAAAGACAAACACACTAAATCCACCCTAAGCTCCCACCATGAGGCTTCATTTCTAACCTGCCTTTGAAAGAAAAATCATAGGTGTCTGAGTATTACCCATTCAACCGCTCTGCCAGCATTCACCCATTTGTGTTTGTTTTCCAACAGGCTGTCTGTCGAAGCAATGGTTTCTTCTCTTACCAAATGCCCACCTGGTTTGGTACTACCAAATATGTAAAACCTCTTGTCCAAAAACTGTGCTCGCACGAGCAGATGTTGTGTAGCAAGACTTGCTACAACTCGGTCAACATTGGTTTCCTGATAGACGGTTCCAGCAGCGTCGGAGAGAGCAACTTCCGCCTCGTGCTGGAATTCGTGAGCAACGTGGCCAAGGCTTTCGACATCTCTGACATCGGCTCCAAGGTGGCAGCTGTGCAGTTCACCTACGACCAGAGACCCGAGTTCAGCTTCACAGACCACGTCACTAAAGAGAAGGTGCTCTCGGCCATCCGCAACATCCGCTACATGAGCGGCGGCACCGCCACCGGCGATGCCATTTCCTTCACAACCAGGAATGTGTTCGGGCCCGTGAAAGATGGACCTAACAAGAATTTCCTCATTGTTCTGACTGATGGTCAGTCTTATGATGATGTTAGAGGACCTGCTGCAGCTGCACAAAAAGCAGGTAAAGTACATATTTTGAAAAGTGGTGGAAGTTGATCCATCCTATTTCTGCCACACTGCAAATGTTAAGATTTTAAAGTTTGCCAAGTATCATACTTGCCTTGAATTCAGCAAAATGTAAGTTCCTAGGAACTGTTTCCCATTAGGATGAAAAAAATCCCAGCAACCAGTATTACAGAGTCACTTATGGCACCTTAGGGATCAGCATACACCCAGTCATTTCTCTAAATAGTAAGGGAAAGAATAAAGAACCAAGTAACTCCATCATCATCTAGGAAGGGAATAAGCAGTTGTGGCCAAAAAGCTCACTGGGCTTAGGATGCTTGAAGTATAATTATATAAGGCACTAAGTATACACAAAGGAGCCAAACTTACTTTGAAAATAATTTTACACAGTGTTACTTGTGTTTCAAGACTGACATTGTAAGTGTGCCACTACAAGAGCAACTTAGACATTAGCTTGTATCATACTTCATATTTCCTTCAGGATTTTTCTTTAGACAAATCTAATTCTTGATATTAAGTGGCAAAATCTAATTACCTCTGACAGACTGTGGGTATTGAAACATGCTTTTCATATCCACATTGATTCAATATTGTAGAAATGGCTGGGCTTTTTGTATCTACAGGAAAAATGCTTCTTTTTTATTCTCTTTTTGTAGGAATAACAGTCTTCTCTGTTGGTGTTGCCTGGGCACCTCTGGATGATCTGAAAGACATGGCTTCTGAACCAAGAGAATCTCATACTTTCTTCACCAGGGAGTTCACAGGATTGGAGCAGATGGTTCCTGATATTATTAGAGGCATCTGTAAAGATTTTTTGGACTCTAAACAATAAAGAAAAAAATCTGCTGTTCACTATTACTATTTGAAACTAAAAATCATAAAATTGAAATGGTCCCTGTAAAGTACAGATGATTTATTCTTATAAATGCTATCATAATACAGAGGAAGAAGAAGGGCTACTTTTTGTTTCTGTAGCCAAAGATTCTTTTGAGCTTATTAGAAGTTGTACTTGGTACTGAAGTGCAGAATTTGGCCAACAGTTAATATTTTCAACAAGCATAGAGCATCCCGAAGTTAAAAGCTTTGCAAATTGTGCACTTAAGAATAGCAGATACTCAGAGCAATTAATACAGCTCTGATATTTTTTTCTGCCACTTGCTAGATACCTTCTTACAAGTTAAAAATAATATAACTTTTTATACAAGGTACTGTGTTCTATAAGCTTTCTGTAGCTTACAATCTTTTCAAATAGTTCTGCTGCTAAAATGAAGTACTTTCAGCACTCCTGTTGTGCAACATCCATTATTGCCAGGAAGCTTAAGAAAAGATATGGCAGATTGTAGCTGAAAGAGTCTATTTTTACTAGTTGGGGTTTTGCTATTGTGAACGATACTGCCATCTGGTTGGCAAATTTTACATCAAAAGTCATTTACCTTCCACCCACAGATTTCCGTGGATCTACTTGGTTGGTTCTTTTGGCGCAGAATTTGAAATGTATTTAAGGCACAATAGTTCTTTGAAGATCTGGATCCTAACATATTATCTACTACTTCTGATTTCTGCACTACTGAAGTCAACAGTGATATTCCAAATATAACTGACAACCGGATATTTCCTGTCTGCTGCCTTTTACTGTCCTAATTTGACAAAGTTGTTATTGGCCAGACGGTTAGAGACAGGAATCTTGGGCCAAGAGATTAAATTAGACCACACACTGGGAACTGAAAGCATTCAAATTCAAGTCCAGAGGTATCTCAAACCTTGAAACCTAACTGATTTATAAACTATCTGATTTATATCAGATTACATGGTTAGGCAGACACATTAAGTGGGATTTAGTAGTTCACAGAATAACAACTTCATCATGGTAGTAAAAACATCTTTATTGATGTGTGATGTTTTCTGAAGATGAAAGAATAGTTTTCTTGAAAAAGGGTTTCATTTCATTACATACCTAGTAATGTTGATATATTTATATGCACACACATGTGGTTAAAATGATGTGATATTCATCAAGTTATTCCAGAGTCCTGGTGTGAATAACATACGCCAAATATTCTTTAGAAAATAAAGGGGGTTTGCCAGTAAAATGTATAGTAGAAGACAAAACAGCACTTTACCTATCAATCTGGGGTTTCCCTTTTTTCTCTCCCTCACTATTGATTGTAAAATTTCTAGTAGTCATGGAGTGGCACAGAAGGGATTGTATTCATTGGGCTTTTGCTGCACACTTTTTAATAACTTATAACTGGCTATATACTCTAAACATAAATGGCAAAGATGCCTTGTATTTTTCTAGTAATTGTTATTCTTAATTTTGTTACGTGTTTATAGATAAAAGTATTAAGCTTTTGCTGTATAAATTCATATGCTGTATCAACTTTGTGCAAAAATTTAATTCATTTAGTTTGTAAACTTTTTATAGAAATACATATTGCAAGAAAACTGGGACTGCTGCTATCTGTTTTAATATCTCATATTATGGAAGTCTTTTTATGATTAACCTCATGTAGTATAGCTTGAGTAAATTCTGTGTGATGCTTCCTAACTATTATCTTCAATCCCAAATAATCCTCAAATACTAAGGGTATTATTTTTACAATTATTTTAATTTGAGTGAATCAATGTCAGCATTTTAGTCACTGTTCATATTAGGTATGATGCTAGTTCAATCTTCTGAATGTAAATTGTGTGCTGGCTGATAGATTCACATTTCCTGCCTACTTTGTTTTCACTATTGCAAAGAAATAGGCAGTTTTAACTCATTCATTCACCAGACAAAAAGCAGGCTTGCACCCTTGCAACACTGAAAGCTAAGTGTCCACATACTCCCATTTCCCAGGAACGGTGATGCCTTGTTACCTGCACCCTTCACACACTCCTATTACACTCAGATAGGGAGTACAGAAAATACTTTTTTTAAGATACAATGTTTATGTGCCGGGAAGCATTTGTGAGCACAGTTTCAATCTCTGGAAAAACATCAGTGGGATAAGGATAAAAGGATTGAGACCTGATGAGAACCTTGAGAGAGGCAGAGTGGAAATGATGTGGACTGTGCTATATGTAGAAGGGAAATATGGAGGAGGAACAGCATGGTGAAGGGTAGCAGACATGGTTTGAAGCTCTGGTTTGTTTAACAAGGTAAGTAAAGCCACAGAAAAGGATTCAGTTTTACCCTGCTGGACCAAGCAGTACAAAGAATGTGAAGAGAGCTGCAGCTACCATCAGTTATGCAAACTCCAGTGGGAAAAACTGCTGCAGATTTAGGTCTGCAGGGGATCAGTTCTGTTCTCTTGTGAGACTGATGAAACCATTGTAAAGGGGCTGGACTACATGATTTTTTAAAAGGTCCCTTTCAACTGAAACCACTTTGTGATTTTCTATGCCCTATTTTCCTGAACAGTACTCAAACTCAGGGGGCCTCAGATCTGCAATCCCAGCCCTGATGACATATCACATCAACATTAAAAAACGAAAAAAATTAAGATTCCTTCATTTACAAAAGATTAGAAAACCCTGAGGTTAGGGATTTAGGTACTTAACGGTAACTCCCATGCAGCTGTTTTGAATTTTACATGAAATAGTAATAGCTCAAAACTCATCCTTCTCACTTAGAGCAACCTAAATTTACAAAGTTTCCTAAATAAAGTGTCCTAAATAAAATGAAATCCCTTTTTGTACCATGATAACTTCCAGGAAGAGCTACAACCCACAGCCATGCTTTGGTTAGGACATATGTCTGAACACTGGAAGCATTCCCCACCACAAGATCTTTCCTATATTCTCCACTCACAGGCTATTTTATAACAGAAAGGAGCACGACTTCCTTTGTCAGTGGCAGTATGACTTTCTCAGTCTTAGAAGGAAACTCAGGCCAGTGTCTCTGACTGATTACAAGTTTTCTGCACCTCCAGTTTTGCACCTTGCAAAAATCTTAGGCATTTAGGTCCTCTCTTTACCATGAATTACCTTGTATATACACCTCGAAATAGCATGGCTATTTCTAGCTCTGACAAATGTAGTATATATGAAAAGCAGGTATACAGCCTAGGACTGAAGGTCAGTAAACTGGAGAGAAATCTTCATACAGTCAGACCTGCAACCTGGTAGCAAAAGTCTTCTATATTATAGCCTCAAGCAGAATGCAAAACAGGTCTCAGAAGTTGATCAACCTTTATTATCACTGGGAAACTATTAATATTGAATCAGCAAGGAATGAGAAAGACCAAAAAGAAAGACCATCCTAACATTCTTAAGAGAAAACAGTCTCTTTAAAAGTACGTTGCCTTTTAAAATTAATGCCAATAAAGAGCTATGCAGAAATGAGCCAAAATCATTTGCATCAAAAGCCAACAATTATAATTCTCTACAACTTATAAAGCAATTTTGAACTGGGAAGAAAGAAAGAAGAACAGGGTTGGGGTTTTGGCACATTAGTATAGTCTCATCAGAACAGTAGATTCTCCCATAAATATTTGTATTCCTTCCATTTGCATTTCATATTAGTGTTGTCACATAAGCTTTCCCTTCTATGAGGCATGGCTCCATAAAATACACATATTTTCACCTTCCCTGTTCTGAAGAAGAAAAGCAGGGACAACTCCTTATGTCATGCTTTTAAGCCTTTTTTCTTATGGGGCTACTTTCAACCTAGCTCCAGCAATTTTCAGCACTTTCATTAGGCTGAAGGGTAAGTCGGCTCCAGATAGCATCAAAGCCACAAAGATGACAGAAAATTTCTCTGTTCCATGCAAGTGTCACAGAAGGCCTGAGCACATGGTCAAGGATGATCTACTTTATTCTTAAACAAACTGCCTGGAAACTGGGGACTTAAATCCTCAGCCTAATGAAATTAACGGTTTTGGTAAATGGGTCCTGGGACACTAAACGTAAGTGGTATTCTTGAGAAGTGGAAGCAGAACGTGGTTGAATATCTTGTGATCACTTGTCCTCCAAATAGAGACACCATACACACAGAAACTTCCAGTGAACAGTTTATAACTGAAGTATGAGCAACTTTTCAGTTATATATGTCTACCAACTGGAGCACACATTCCTTTGCCCTCATTGGCTTCAAGAATTTTGCCTCTAGCTTCAGCTGAAGGAAGAATAGGTCTTGAAAATTTGCTCTTTATGATTAAATCCCAGGTTTTAATCTCTGCTTTGAAGCAAATGACCACTTTAAATTTAATCTCATTAGGATCAAAATTTCCTTTCCCTTCAAACAATCAAGTCTGGTTAGTGAAGTGTCCTTGATCATAAGCAGCTTTCATGAAATGAAGGGTATTTATTATTACTATTTATTTATCATTTGTTTACATCCATCTGCATCTATATACGAACAAATACTGCGCCCTAGCTGTCTCTGCAGTTGCCCATAAGCAGCAGCAGGGTCAGCTGATCTTTAGCCATGTCAGGAGGGAAGGAGCCTGCTCTGGCTGTTTGGTTGCCACAGCACAAGGAGCAGGTAGCATCGCTCCCCGCTGCCAAGAAGCCAAGGCTGATGCTGAGGGCACTCTCCTAGGAGCCCAGCGCTGTCAGCTTGAACAGACCCTCAGCCTCGGGGTTGAACTGAACCTACAGCTGAACTTCATACTCGACCACTTCCTAAGGCACCAGCATGGGAATCCTGCACTGCTGTTTTCGCTAGCAAATGTTAACTAAACTTTTCCAACCTTTGCTGAAGTCAGATACGGCCTTTACTACTTAACGGCAATTGGAGTATGGCAGAATATAAGCAAAGGGATATGAAACTGTTTTTCTGCCCTGGTGGATGTGATCAGATTACAAGTATGATAAACTATTATTTGCCAAAGAATACAAGTTAGAGACAACAAGAAGTCAAAAGACTGAGAAAAAGACTGGCAAGATTTAGGAAAATACTTCAAATTAGATGGGAAAATCACAAAAATTACTCCTACAAAAAGCACTATCAAATTTTTGGTAAGTTCTAAATCAAGCAAACTATATAGTTAAAATAGCCATTTTTTCAAATTACAAGAAAATTCACAGTTATGTAGCTCCTGAAATTCTCTTAACACCCTTGGGTATTTTAAGAATATACTACTTGTTCAGAAAAGGTAGATGGGAAAACAGCTTTCTCTCATCTAAACATTCTGGTGAGGACTAGGAGCCAGTTTAGAAAAAAAAAATCAGACCTGTCTGGAACAGCATGTTGGTAGCAAATACACCAACAAGGAATTTACTCCCCCACGGTCAGATTTGCTCAAATCTAAACAGAGACTAGACTAATACAAGCAATTAGGAGAAAGTGACCACGATCAGTTGCTTCTGTTAAGCCCAAGTATCTGTCAAAAAAAGGTTTCCAACAGAATATAATGCATGTGCACCATGGAAACTGTCAGGTGCTAGGTCAGTTAAGCTGGGGAAAATATTTCCAGCCTCTAAGAAATTCTGTACAGCATCTGTCAGCTAAATCTTAACAGAAAACTATGTTACATTAAGATTAGCAGAGTCAGTCACCTGGGTTATCTCAGGCAAGGGAGTCACATCAGTAATTCAGGAAGCCAACAAATTTCCTGTTTCTGCAAACATCTACCCTAGAAATGAGGGTGCATAGTATTTTAAAAGACTTGCTGTCGTTAAGGAGCAATAGTGTTTCTAAAGAAACACCAGAAAACTCCAGCAGAGGGAACTCAGGGAAAACCTCTGGCTACCAGCCAGTCCACCAAAAGCAGCGGGCATGTAAGACAGAGTCATGACTCAGACTCCAGCACAATGCCAGTGTATGCAAGAGCAGCTGCAGGGCCTTCCAAGAGCTTCTGCCTCTGAGCTCCTGCCCACAGCTGCCCATGGCCCTTCTCGCAGACGCCTGATACTTCCTAACAGCTGAGCTGCAGCAGCCTGCTCGGCACACCCAGCACCCTCCTCCCTGCCTGCTGCACACAGGGTATTTCCCCAACAGAGCTACAGGGTCTGGTTTCCTCCTAGTCATTGTTGAGATTTCACAAAAGGAAGATACTACTTCTGCGTGAAGCAAGAGCTCTTTATTCTCACTGCATTGTTAAGTGTCACAAGAGCTTAGATGCAAAATGCCCCTAATCAAAAAAGCAGCTCTTTCTTTAGTAAAAAAGCCCAATACATTAATTAAGATACAATTTAAAAAACAGACACCCACTGCTCAACTCCCAGTACCAACACAGGCTGGGGATGAGCAGATGGAGAGCAGCCCTGCCCAGAAGGACCTGGGGGTGCTGCTGGGTGAGAGGTTGGACATGACCCAGCCATGGGCACTGCCAGCCCAGAGAGCCAAGTGTGCCCTGGGCTGCATCCAAAGCAGTGTGGGCAGCAGGGAGAGGGAGGGGATTGTGCCCCTCTGCTCTGCTCTGGTGAGACCCCACCTGCAGGGCTGCATCAGCTCTGGGGTCCCAGCACAGGAAGGACAGGGACCTGCTGGAGCAAATCCAAAGGAGGGCCACAAAATGATCAGAGGGATGGAGCACCTCTTCTGTGAGGAAAGGCTCAGAGTGTTGGGGCTGGCCAACCTGGATAAGAGAAGGCTTTGGGCTGACCTAATTATGGCCTTCCAGTAGCTGAAGGAAGCCTGTAAGAAAGCTGGAGAGGGACTTTTTACACGATCGTGTCATGCCAGGACAACGTGAAACAGCTTCAAACTGAAAGAGAATGGGTTAAACTAGACTATATAGTTATATAGACTATAGACTATAGTTATATAGACTATAGTCTATATAGACTATACTAGGACAAAATTCTGTACTGTGAGGGTGGTGAGTGACTGGCACACAGGTTGCCCAGAGAAGCTGTGGATGCCCCATCCCTGGAAGTATTGAAGGCCAGGTTGGATGGGGCAATAACCTGTTTAGTGGAAGCTGCCCCTGTCCATGGTGGGGGTACCAGCTTGGAATTAGATGATCTTTAATGTCCCTTCTATCCCAGGTCTTTCTATGAGTCTGTGAAACCAAACAGAAAAAAAATGCAAGCAGTCAGCACTGTTTGACCAAGGGGCTTTCCACTTTCGTGAGATGGGAAGTGCTAGAGCAGAGTGCTATCAGTTTTAAAGCACATTAAAGCACATAATAATAAGAGCATGCCTGGACAGAGCATGCTATCAGTTTCAAAATAAATTAGCATACAATATGCAAAATGCATGGCTTCTGTTACCCATTTTCTCCTGGCAAATAAATTGTCCTTAGTATTTCTAAATTAGGGAAAGTTCTTAATTAAGGTTTGTTACACTCTTTTTCATGTATATTTGCTATTTATGTGAACTGCATACTACTATTTATGCTATAGTTGACTACAGCTACCACTGATCTGCTTAAAACAGTTCCTACAACAAAAAGCAAGATGGAGACTAAGTCTGTTAACATCAAGCACACCCTAAAAGCTAAACAGATTATTAAACACATTCAGGTATCTTTCCATTCAGGTTCTGAGCACCATCCTTTGAGTCTCACAAAAGAGAAGTTAGTCAGTCCTTCCAAAAGTTGAGGTGTTTTTGCTAAGTAAAACCATTTCTTTCAGCACTACCATTTTCCCCATCACCAGTACTACAGCTCTTCTGTTCTAAAAAACTCAAAACCAACAAATTTTAGCATGTTATACCCCACAGCAAATAAACCAACACTGCATTAGAAATTATTGGTAATAGTCAATAAATGATTCCTCACTGCAGCATTTCATCCACTATGCATTAGTGAACTAAGATGATCATTACGATTTCAATTAAGGAAAATAAGCAAATATTTTTGGTTTTATCATTTCAATTTTAATACAATTAAAAAAAAGGTAAATGTTATGCATGGTAATGTTTATTAAACAATCACATTTTATTTAAGCATTAAAATGCAGCAGTCTGGAAAAGCTGCCAGAAACAATGTTTGGCTTCAGAAAAGGCGATTATGAAATTACTTCCATTAAAATTCATATACTCTCTTGTCTGTTGATTAGTTGAATGCTTTAGACTGGAAAGAACAAAAAGTGCAAATCAGCTGAATGTTACTTTCAAAAGTAAAGTCTTAGTGTCCTACAAGCAATTACTGAAAGGCCTCACCTCAATCTTCATGATAAAGGACAAAATTCTCCAATTTCTACACAATTATAATTTACTGTAACATTTCAAGCAATGCAACATTATTACTAAAACAAAATTAATTCCAAAATATAACTGCAGTATTCTGCCTACCATGAGCACCCCTTTCCTTTTTTTTTTTTAAATTCTAATTTGCTTGACATGAGATGGCATGAAATACAATCTTACTGGAAAACTGGAAACTTACATGGAACAATGCAGTTAAACCACTTATAGGAACATGTTCTAGCTTTAGTTAACTTATACCTGAACCTACTACTTTACATGAAAATATTCACATTGGGGTATTCTGTTTCTGCCAATACACTTTGAGCAAAAGTGACTCATCACAGAATAGGTAAATGTCGACCTTCAGTTTAGTTTTTTGTGCATCATCTTTATGGGAGTACTTGGGAAGAAATGGACAAAGGTAAGATATATGGGTGAACTTTAGGCATTTAGAATTTTTTTTTTTTTAATTCAACACAACAATTCAGCGGCAGTTTGAAACAAAAACAGAGTACCTTTCTGGCTCCTAAATCACTTCAGAATGACTTCATATGCAAAGATAATGAAAAACGCTGTGATTATCATCTTATAAGGGCTGTAAAAATATACTAGCAATTTTCAATTTTTTCTTGTAAAAATCTTTTAAAACACTGTGGAAACATGTTCTTATATGTGGGTACTGCTGCTTGAAACTGAACAGTTGGTCAACATCCAGACAACTATTACAATCTTGCAAAAGCAAAGCAGCTTATAAGCGTAATAAACAAATGGTCATTTTGCTAAAATGGAGACCTAATTTAGTAATTTGTAGAATGACTTAAACTGTGCAACACAAAATAATGTAGCCAACAGTAACATACAGGTACACCATTTAATATTTATTATATGCATTTTATATACATTATTTTTCAACAGCTGTACTTTTGCTATGTGGTACAATCTTAAAAATTTGCTGATTCATAGTTTGTAAAACAGAAACCTTACAAAACTCATCAAAACTCGCAAACTGATCAGAAAAGTTTTGTGGAAGACTAGAAAAAATACTTTTTTGTATTAATCATGCATTACACAAACAAAATTTTTAGTTACACCATAAACTGAAGCACATCTGAAAAATAAAATAAAAGCAGGGAATAACTAGTCAAAACACAGCAGATTTATGAATCTTGAATTAACTACTTTTGTATTCTATTTGAAATGCAAATAAAAATAATTTTCACTCCAAAGGTTCTGAAACAAGATTGTTTTTTTGGAATTAACTCCACTCCAGGTACTTAACCAGAGGAAAAAGAATTTCTTGGTTTGCAACTTTAGAATTATCAAATGTCCCATTTTCTCATCTATTTTAGACTGTTCAAAGAGTGCCATAACAGATATACAGGGCCCTTTAACACACTACATAAAAGGATATAAAGACCAACAAAAAGTGAAATAAATAACAATAGGCCATTAGCAAGATGGGTAATCCTTGATAAATAAACTCGTAAATACAGTAAGATGTACAAAATATCACATAGTGATAGGATGCCAAGATTAATTTTTTTTTTAAGAGTTCATTCAGGGGTGTTAACCCCTCTGTGTTTCATTTGAACACATTTTACAGTCCTTTATTTATGAAGACAGTTATGCGATGATGATGAATTAGCATCCTTAAGCAAGGACTTAGCTGAGCTGTATTAGGCAAAAGAAGGGAAGATTGTGGTTACACGGCAGCGGGTCAGTGAGATCTCTGTGTTTTAGGGTTCTATAATGCAGAAAAACATTATCAATACAATCTTGAGCACTGTTGTGACAGGCTAAATATATAAAAAGACTTATAAAAACTAGAATTTTATCCAAACATTTTGTGCAACTAATGCTAAAATATTTTAAGTTAAATTTCCTTTTTTTAAAGCAAAATAAAAGTTTAAAAGGGGAATCTGTGGCATTCAACTGATAAACAGAAGATTACTAAGAGATGAAAAGAAAGCTACTCTTGGAGCTCACTTCCCTCCACAAGAGCACCACATTCCTAACCCTAAGGCAGCACACAGAGTCCAAAATAAAAGTCTTTTGTAAGATCAGACTCCACGTTTGCTTAAAGACACCTAAAGAACAGACATACGCTCAGTTCATATCCAGTCAAGGCTACAAATACTGGTTTTCTTTTTTGTATTTGTCCCCACCCCCCCAAATACAGTAATTACAGTTAAATGAATGAGCCTGACATTGTTCAGGATGTGGTGACTTTTCACCAACTTATACCTGCCCCACTTAAGAGCCTTCACCCAGGCAGATCAGATGTAGTGTCTTATTGGTAACCTTATAATAGATGGCAGTGACGCATTCCCTCTTTTTTGTCCAAACAGACCTGCTGTTATGATGCAGGTTTGTTCTGCTATGTCACACGAATACTTTGGCAAGGGCATCAGCTCCTGCACTGGCAATATATGCTTTTGAAGGATGAAATGCTACATCATAAATTGATTCATCCAGCTTTTTCCTATGAGCTGTTATTTCTTGCACACAGGTCTTGCTGTCCAAATTCCACAACCTAATGGAACAATCATGGCCTGTTTAGGAAAGAAAGGAAGGAAAAAGACAAAAGACAAGGTTATATTTGTCAGAAATTCAGTGCATCATAAATGCAACATTTATACAGAACATATAGAATATGAAAAAAACCCTTACTTCCAGACATTAAATAGATTCCATTAGGATCTACAGCTAGACTCGTGACAGCATCCAAGTGAGCAACCATAGAATGGATCATTTTACCTAAAAGAAAAATAAACAGTAAATTTCCTGTGAAGTATTGTTTATTTGAAGAAAACCGACCAGTTCCCATTAAATGCAATGTAAGATAACATGCTTATTTAGATTCTGGTAATATGCAAATGGTCCTATTCTGTTAGAAATCATGAAGTTTCAACTGCAGACTCTTGCATAAACATAAGAGTAAAATGACACACAACTCTTAAAAAGGTATTCTCATTGTAAGCAATCTTTTCATCCACTTGGCATCTTTACTGGCAGCAACAACAATGAAGACCTAAAATGACTGGGTGAAAACGTCAATTTTTAGTCCCTTAAATGTCCTAATAACGGCCCCAGTAGGAGAGAGTGTTGATGAAACTTTGTAAAACAAGATTTACTTAGGCATATCAACGGTCCATCTACCTCCGTCATTGCTAGGAGAGAAAAATAAGGTAACTATAGGTGATACTTGCCCAAAATACTCTCCAGCTTTTAACAATTAACTGTTTGGTTATGTGACAAACGAGAAGGGTTAACTCTGCATTTAACTACTCTTAATGCATTTCTTTTCATAGACCTCTGTTCCTGGACTCTTAATAACATCTTTTAGCACCTCATGATGCTTTTTGGATGGAGTTTTGGAATGTTTAACTTCACAGAAGAACCACAACCTCTTTTCTGGTTTGAGCCTGTTACTGAACCTCAGTTCATGTGTTGAAAAAGAGAGCAAATAAATCTCTGTAAGACCATGACCAATATGAAGACAGTATATCAGCTTTGTTCAGTTGTTTGTCTTCCTGAAGAATCTAAGTCTATTTAGTTTCTAAGATTCTTCCTGAAGAAGCTAAAAGCTACTGAAGATCTTTGATCATCTTTATAGCCATTTTTTGTAACATATTAATTTGGCTATATCCCTTTTGAGATGAGGAAGACTTCATTCAAAGTATTCATACAAAGGTATTAAAAATGTTCCCTTTTGTTTTTGATTCATTTCCCTCCTTCTAAAATGCATTTTGTTACCCTGACTGCTAAGCAACAAACTGGTATTTTTATCCAACCTCTTACTATAACTCCAAGGTTTTACTTTGGAAAAGAACAGTCAGCCCAGTGATTATTATTTTTTATTACAATGTTTATTTTTTCTTACATGTATCATTTCCCATTTATCCA
This sequence comes from Vireo altiloquus, assembly GCA_013396875.1. Classification (NCBI taxonomy): domain Eukaryota; kingdom Metazoa; phylum Chordata; class Aves; order Passeriformes; family Vireonidae; genus Vireo; species Vireo altiloquus. Next base: position 825,793 of record VZRF01014365.1, on the reverse strand, counting down.
CATGGAATTTAATTTGCCTGCTTTTATGTCTATTAAGATCTCCAGTTCTTCCTTGTCAGGCTTCATGTTTAATAACCTGAATTAATGAATGTCAGTTAACTGCCAATATACTGCTCTCTGTTCAGATGACTCATTACGTTGAACTACTGATGATCTCTCCAGACTTGCTGATACTTTATTCCACAAAAAGACCATTTACTTCTACCCTCTGTTTCCTGTTTTTGACTCAATTATTTTTTCATGCAGATTTTTACCTTATTCTTTGTTTCTTTGAAGTAATAAATCTTAATTTCAGCAACATCAACACAATGCATTTAACGACCTCAATTCAAATACACACGTTCACGGCAGGTGTAAAACGGAAAAAAATCCAGCTTTTTTCTTTAGAAAACAAAAACCCCAGGAACACCATCCCCTTCTGGGCCCAAACCAAACACACTTCAAATTGGGGTTTTGCAGGACCTTACTTTAAAGTGAGCTTGACTTTTTTTCCTTCCAGCTTTGATAGGATAACATGTAGGAAGTGACAGGTAATTTCACAAATAGGAAGTTTAAGTTTGTTCTTACAATTATTCCAACATTTTTACATACAGACAGTGCATTTTTCCCCTATAGCCTTCTTTACCCTCTTTCTTTCAGATCCTTTTCTGTTTTATAAACTTAATCAACAACTTAAATATAACACAGGATTTCATTACCACAATGGATTGAGGATTATTTCTTGCTAATAGGTACTAAGCAATCTTTTTTACTACTAAGAGTTGGAAAACACAACTGACACATGCTTAAGAGTTAACTCTCAAAACAGGCAGAGATAGTTGTGAGGGCCAAGAAAGTGGTCTTTCATTTAGAGTTTTCCTAATTTATAGAGTATGTCTGCTTTGTTCCTTCTTTCATCGCTTCCATGCTTTTTTCTGACTTTTGAAGTCACAATTACAACAGATATTACTATTTCACAGAGAAGGTACTGAAAAGGTTTAATCTTAGAAATACCAGAAGTTCTGTTTTGTGTAAGACTACATCACTAGTAAGTTTTCTACAAATGGATTCACCCTATCTCATCCAGATTTCTTTAAACATATTCAGGTGTACAAATTAGGTTCTCTTTATCCTTACCCGTTTTGTTGTCAAAAAATTTGATGTGTCTATCTTCATGTGCTGTAATAGTTACAGGAAGTGTGGGATGACTTACTACCTTGTTAATATGATTATTTGATTGTACACCTGAAAATAAAATAAAAGAATATTCATTTGCCTTAAAGAAAATGTTGAAGTTAAAATGACAGTATTTTAGCATTACACTTTAGATTACCATAATCATTAATATTATGTAAACAATATTTTAGGACCAACAGATCTCCTAAGAAATAAAGCTTCTTGCTTTACAGGATGGGGCAAAGTGAGGTAGACTCTAGTCAAAGTACTGTAAAGTTAAAGCTTACAAGTAGTTTACACCCATGAAAGATTCTTGAGAGTTAAAACCCAGCAAGTATAGCAGGGCAGCAATAGCCAAGGAGAAACAAACTGTAGCATCTGTAATATATGTTTAGCACACAGCTTTTACAGCTCCACATCAAAAAATATTTAGCTGGGGGGGAGAAAAAAAGACAGAATCACAGAATGGTTTGGGGTGGAAAGGACACCTTCTACTAGACCAGAGAATCCAAATAACTGAAGTCAACCTAACCTCTTAGATTCTATCAGATAATTTGTGTCTTCAATTTCAACTTAAACAATGAATGGTTTAAAATCTCTTTAGAAGTCTTTGGGATACTCTTTTTAAAAAAAAAAAAACTTTCTCATCTTGGTTCCTAATTTCTGTGCCTAAATTTTCCTGATTCCATTTAAAAGTCTCTCTTCAGACTAGAAAAGGTATTTCTCCAAATTGTGATGTTCTTTCTCACTTCAATGTCAGGCTTAGCACAAGATGTCTATAAGACAGCGTTTACATAGTTTTGTAACCTGTGTTGAAGTCTGTAAGTTTAATTCTTAAGCAAATTACTTAGAGAGGAGAAGCAAATTCTCCCCTTGCATTACTCTTTTAACTCGCATTTTATGGGAAGGACTGAGCAGGAACTGGAGGTTTTCCTTACAAAACCCTTTAGGAGGTTCACAAAAAGAAATCTCCTCTATCTAGAGTTTCATCAGATACATGCAATTAATTCTTGATGAGCTACTTTTCTGTAACACTTTATTTGCAGCAAAAGGATTTCTAAAAAGTACCACAAGAAAGGGTGTTTAATCCCAACTTGTGCAGAATTCTACACTGAACTAAATACTCTGTTTAGTTCACCTATTATTCACCTACTTGTCTTAATACCCTCCATGTCAAGGCTTTATAATGAAAACTGTGATTAATAAACAAATCAGACAATTGAATCTTAAGAAATCTTAGAGAACAATGACTGTTGTTTTCGCTATCTCTACTTTCAAATCCTGTTAGGAGTCGTAAAATGGCTTGGGTAGAAGGGACCTTAAATATCATCTAGTTCCAATCCCCCCTGCCACAGGGGGGGCACCGTCCACTAAACCAGATTGTTTAAAGCCACATTCAACCTGGCCTAGAACACTTCCTAGGGATGGAGCACCCACAATATCTCTGAGCAACCACTCACACAGTAAAGAACTTCTTCCTAATATCTAATCTAAACCTACTCTCTTTCAGTTTGAAGCCATTCCCCCTTGTCTCGCCAACCTACGCCCTTTACAACCAAGTTCCTCTCCAAGTTTCTTGTAGGCTCCTTTAGGTACTGGAAGATCACAAAAATGTCTCCCAAGAACTTCTCCAGACTGAACAACCCCAGCCCTTTCAGCCTGTCTTCACAGGTGATCATCACCTTCACAGCCTTGCTCTGGACTCAGTCCAACGGCTGGGACCCCCAGAGAGGGACGCAGCACTCCAGGCAGGGTCTCACAAGAGCAGAACAGAGGGGCTGAAACACCTTTCCACAGTGTTTGTTCCAAGCACCTTTAAGCATCTAACCATCTTTCAAACTGAATGATGCAGAAGAGGAGTAAAATTTTTCTATTTACTACACCATACAATGAGGTACCACATAATGTAGCAGGTACCTCATCCAAGATGGGTATTTATTACAGAAGAGCTCTACTTACCAGATTCTACTTGTGATGAAAACATTACCACTGACTGGGATGTTTCTAAATCATAGATGACTGTGCTGCCAGTGTTAAAAGATGCCACCATATGAGCAGGGTCACAACCTATAAAGTCGACTGATGTGGGTATTCCATGCTCTAGAAAAAGCAAAAAATATCTTTAGAAATAACTAAACACTTTAAAAATTCCTGACAGTTTAAACATTTAAGCTCACACTTTAAAAAAAGAAATTTGCTCCTTTCTTTAATACTACAGCACCATGATTATTTTATTACAAGTTCTTCCTTTAGCTCTGTTACCTAGTTTGGATAAATGGCAATAATGAGCCTGGATGCATCATCAGCTGCCTCATAACAGATTTTCAAAACCACTGCAAAAAGTTACCTTTCTCTCCATTGTAAGTGCAAATACAGGGAATTTTTTCTGGTGGGTTCCATAACCTAATAGTGCCATCTGCTGAACAAGAGAGTAAGTGATTCTTTACACCACTGTAAGCAAGACCCCAGACTGCATCTGCGTGAGCAATTAATGTGCCAGCTAGAACGTTTGGCTCTGGAAAAAAAAGTTCAGAAATGAAACCTTTTTAGTGAAGAAATATTAAGTATTTATTGTACCTCAACATAAATTAAATTCCACATAAAACAGTTGTATGTTCCCCCTGCCCCTCCTGTTTAAGCAATAGCTAGAATATTATACAAGCCATTTTGCACAACCACTGCCATCCTTCTCAAAAAAATCAACCAACCAACCAGGAAAACAAACAAACAAAGACTCAAACCAAAAACACCCTAACAAACCAAACCAGCCAACAAAAAAAAATCCACAAACAACTCAAACAACACCTATCTTAGTTTTCTGGCAAATTTCCATCAGAAGAAATAATCATTAAGAAGTCGTAATTCTGGTTCAAAATTTTTTGCTTCTCAAAAATATAAGTTATGATTAATTTTTTCTTAACTGCATAAATCTCAGGAATTGCTAAGTCTCCATATTACACTTCAACACAAAGTACATCACCAGTGCAAGTGGGAATAAATAACTAATGTTTGCCACACATAAGTAGTTGAAAACACACACTGTAGCTGATAAATGGCACTAGTATTTCCCAAAAACTCTAGAAAACAGATTAACATCAAGTGGAAAAATAACGTTCAAGACAATGGTCTTAAGTTGTTTATCTTTTAAAAGGTACTTACCATAGGTATCATATGGATCCACATTAGGGCTAGGCATGTTCCACCACTGGATGGTTGCATCAATACCACCACTGAAACACTGTTCTCCATTGGAACTAATTGCCAATGACAATACAGGTCCACTGTTCAGAGAGAGAAAAAAGCTGATTGATAACTGCCAATGGGATAGGAGTGAAAATCTGGCTATCTATTTTCAAAAAAACATCTGGCTTGTCTTAAGCAGTTAAGAACCCCTTAAACTCCATAGAAACAATTCTATTAAAACATTTTTTAAGTCTCAACAAGTGATATCAACGTCTATTAACATAATCAAAAGTAATTAACTAAAATTATGAAAATTGAAGCAATTCAAAGAATACCACCTTACTTCTCAGAAGGAACAGTAACTACATCTACAAATGGTGAGTTTTTACACTGCATCTATGTCAACTTAATAGCTAGCTATTCAGAAAGAGGTGGCTGTAGCCCCCCTCCCTGGCAACTATTTTCTCATCCTATTTTTAGGAACAGATAGTAACCTATGCTCCAGGAAACTGGTTCAGAGAAACAATCCTGGAAATTGTACCTTTTGGCCAAAGTTAATCTCCTATTGGTTTAACTTCTTCAACCTGCTTGCTGTGATACCACACAAGCACAAGCTGTAACCCAGGAAGAAACAGGTCTACTCCTTTGGATACACTACTACTACAAGTTTAACTGTACTGTAAAACCATATCCCCACAATTAGGTGTCTGGGTCATTTGACGGCCATGCTCATGATAAAAATGAGTGCAGATAAACAAACTAGAATTACATATTTGAAGATGTTGAAAAGGAAGACTATTGGCTGAATCCACTTATGTATTTGGTAAAGTGAAGAATTAAGATGGGCAGAAAGGTAATGTTGCTCAATAATTGCCTGAGGGGAAAAATAGTAAAATTACTTTATTACATCACACTAGAATCAGAACTTTCCCAAACCTCACCTCTGGATATTCACTAACAAATACACAAGTAACAGCTTAAATTTAGACAGAGATCTGGAAAATTCAATTGGTCAGTGACCCCCTATATCACTCACAAGAACTTATATTTCAACATGAGGACAAATTGGTCACCCAGTCCTGAGGAAGAGTGTTTTATGCTTTAGCTTTTAAGTGCAAAAGTCAGACATTACGTTCTATCATGTGGCATAAGGGAAGGAGGAGGGTGATAAAAGCATGTCTAAGTTTCCTAATACAAACTACGAATTCAATTTCTTTTTTGTTGTTTTTGAGGCCAGCACAAGAAGTGTCATCCACTTCCACGCTTATCAAAGAACTCTCTTGAAGCTTACCTGCTAACTGGGTCGGAGACTGGATCTTTACTTATATAAGCAAAGTACTACTCTGGCTATCAACTGTGCGTTTTTATCTTGCCTTCTTATTGAAAGAAAGCAGAATTCAAAATTAGCAAGTGAAACTCAGGCAGTAATAAAGCAGTTAACACAAGCTGAAAAAGCACTAAGACTCAGACCTACTTTACTCATCTTTTCCACATATTACATATAAAATCCCCAGACTGAGACATGTCTTAGATGATTACATCATCATCATCTATAATCTCTTCTTTCCACTATAACTAATGAAATTTGCCACTTTCTTGTTCTTGTGTTATCATTGGCTCTACAATTCATGACAGACACTTGCTATTAAGCTGCATAAGTACAGTATAAAGTATAATGGGCGTTGTCTAAACAATGTAAAAATAGTATAATTTGTGGCTTTTACATTGAAGTTTTTTATGAATACATGAGATAACAGCAATATATTTATCAGCCATGAATAATGTCAAACACTTACATGTGGGCCCTAAATGTGTAGATGGGTTCTACATCTAAAGAGGCACTCCTGAAAGAGAAAGAAAAGTTATTACACTACATGAAATCAATACTAAAAAACGCTGAAAATATAAGAGTTTAATCAATTTCAAAGGCATTTAAAACACAAGTGATGTTTTATAAAAACCCATATACTTGCTTTTTGGCAGGAACCGTTTTCTGCAAATTCCAAAGTTTTAGAGTATGGTCCTCAGAGGCTGTAACCAGCACAGGCTCTACAGGATGAAAAGCTAATGCTCGCACTCCATCAAAATGACTGCGTAGCGTATACTTAGGGTTCCATGTCTTTCGGAAGGCATCTTTATTAGCTGGCAACTTCAAAAAAGAAAAGCAAAGAAGTAATTTTATCTTGGATTTAAAAATACATATTTTATATATATATCCCCCCATATTTTTGGAAAACAGCCTATGCTTGATTCAGCTAACATATATTCAATCTAAAGTTTGCATTTATCTATTTATCTGTCCATACACATCTATAACCCCATCTGGCCAGCTAGACAGTCTGCAAATTCTTCTGTTTCAACAGTTTCCTTTGACCCAGGCTGGAATGATATATAATGTTAAATACACAGAACATAAGACTAGATTTTCAAAACTAATTTCAATTCTTTTGTACAATGACACTAATTCTTCTTCCTTGAAGAAAGAGAAATGCATCATTGCATATCATGTTGTTTGCACCCCAGGAAGAGATTACTGCTATCAAAAGCTCATTTATCACTTCAACACAATAAAAATCAACTTGAGGTGCTTAGTGAGTAATCTTCCTCAGATGACTAACTTGATTGAGATTAAGAAACATACATAATTCTTGAATACTTCTATGGGTGAAGGTATGTACGCAGAAATAGCTAATCAAAATTTCAATACACATTTGTCATGATTTTAAACATAACATTACACAAATATTTTTTAAGTCTTTAATGAGTTTTAAATATATTTGTGAGACAATAACTTAGCTGCTTTGTGAAGCAATATATGCGAACTATTATACATTTATATATTGGGAACATCCAATTCATACTCATAACCTATGGACTGTTAGGCTAAAATACAATAATTACAGCTGCTTAACATTAATTATAGGTAACTCAGAAGAGTTACCAGAAGACTTCAAGCCCTTCTAGACTGCAATAAACTAATTTACATATTTTAATATAATTTATATTTATGTAGCAAGAAGACCCTTAGAAGACTACATCCCATCCTAAGCCTCCACCATAGAGAGATAACACGTTCAAGTACTTCTCTCTTCCCCTAAATGCAGTTTAGAAAACTGACTTGAATTAGATGAACAAAATAAGCAAATTAAGAATGAATGGAAACTAATTGTATCCTTATTACACATTATCTATTCAGCATGTAATTGTTAAGTATGTTTATTGACCTGTAGGCCCCAATATCTTAATATCTCAAGCTAATTTCAGCAACACTAATAAGAAATTAAAATCTCCCACAGCTAATAAAATCTTACTACCTTATATCTGTCAGGACCGAAAATAATCAGATAATAGTGTAATATGTATTGCAATAAGTATTCTTGGACCAAATCTATACCCTGGATTGAATTATCACTACTCACTCAAACCAAACTCAGTTCTATCCAACAAAACAAACAGGCTCAGACAATAAAATTTACTGTTCTGAGTTAGAGATGTGCAGACATTTCCTTTTCCATTATATTACTGTAAATTTCTGTCCTAAGTGCAAACTTTACCTAACTCAAATCAACTCACAGAAACTTGTTATACCAGACATGTAACCTGAATTTTTACATTTTTTTTTAATACCAACCAAGAAATACATATGATAACAAAGCATTTTGTTTGCAATCTTCCTACTTCAGAGTGCACTAAATACTGCAATACTTTTATTGAGATTTAAGTTATTTAGCACTACACTGCATATTACATACAAGTTTCATAAAAAGAATAATCTTTTGCTTCAGGAAGCAAAGTAGAGTGGAATCCTAGAGTTCTGCATTAAACAGAATAGATTTTGGACTAAACTCTTGATTTAATTAATCAAATAGATAAGAGAAGGAGGGGAAAAAAAAGAAAAAAAAAGGTATTTTCCTAGCAAATAGAGCTCCTTGATATTTTAAATCCTCATTATCTAGCGTATTCACCCACCCAGCTAACTTATGTTGCCTCGTGTACTTGTGGTGATCTGGGGCTTAGAGAAATTAAAGCCAAATTTTGAAATACTAATCCTTGACTTGAACACATGAGTCTCAGATTATACAAAAAACTTTCCATTTTTTGGGTGCAATGTGTGTCCACACGATGACAACTTCTATTATAGTTGTGATGAAAAGTCATTCAAGAAAATCAGAACTGGATACAGCCATCCTTATTTTTCAAAATATGAAATGGGTTAATTATATCTTTTTTTTCTTTCTTCTTAAAAGGGTTGTTGCAAGGGTAATTTTGTTTTCAGCAGTACAGAGACATCTGCTAAAACGCAAGGTACAGAATTTACACAAGTTATGATAAGTAAGCTATAATTTTATTTTAAGTATAGCTTTGAAGCCTTAATTTTTTAAAAATGGACTGGAACATCTTGGTTCTTTTAAGACACCACATGCACTTTACTAGAAATCTAGTTATATATAAACCAATTTTTAAAAATTCTTTTCCCTATCCATGTTTCTAATGAATCCTGATATCCTTACTGCAAGAGTAGGAGAACAACTGATACATCTTTAAAAAGCTAACCAGTAATGTATTTCCAAAAAAAAAAAAAAAACCAAAAAACTCAACTCCACCTCAGAAAACACAGTTGAGGACTTGGAAAAGGATTTGATGATTACCAAGGATAAATGTGAGATTATTCCACAAAATGAGACAGAGGAATAATGTAAAAGTAGTAAAATGTGACAGTACATATCAGTGTTCTGAAGTGCGACATCTCAAAAGCCTCTCAAAACATAAGGCATAGATGGACGCACTGCCCCCCTGAGTCTTGATGCTCTACTCTAAGTGTGTATATATATATATATACACACACACATACTGCCAAGATAATCAAAGTCATGACAACACAGGCTATGGAACCATACAACTTCACTAGCTGCTCCGCCCTTTTTACATGAACTTTAGTGGACTTTACTAAAGACCAAGAAGGATCAGCTGAATCCTTGATCCTCATCCTTAGCTGACAAACACAGAAAATAGCACGGTCTCNNNAAAAAAAAAAAAAAGTAGTTGTCCCCCTGCCCAAATCACCCCTCGAACACTCAAACAAAAACTCTACCTTGGTCCGGAGACACAAAACACCTTATGTGTCCTAAAATTTACTGGAAAACCTCCTTAAACTTGGACCAAAATGAAAAAAAAAAACTTATAAACCATACACCACAAGAAATTGCTAAACAGATGCAATCAGAATTGGAAATGCCTACTTTATTATTCTTGCTCAATCTAATCTAATAAAAATCTCTTTTTGTCTTTGTATTTTTTGTCTGTATATGATCACAAACAACCCATTCATTCTGCCTTGTAAAGCGCAGGCAAACCAGACTGAAACTACACCTTAGCAAATCAAATACAAACAAAAAACAACTCCCCCCCCACCAAAACAAAGGCACCAGGGAATGAAGATCTTCTTTGCCTCTGCAGTCAGCAGAATCCTAACACACAGTAAGGAGACATGCATTTCCCTATCTCAAAGAAATACTCCCCAACAGCAAACAGAAATTTTAGAAAATAATAATTAATAACTGCAGTCAGTGTCTTTCTATATTTTAATGTTCCTTTTTTCTTGATAATGTTGTAACTTATTGGAGATTTCCAAGTTTACATGCTCTGATGAAAGAAAGCTTTCCATTTTACAGTCTGTCCTACTGCAGAAAAACACCATTCTCTGCTAAAATGGAATATAAAAATACACAAATGGAAGCATTTCACTTGGCAACATTATTCCGTCAGTGTACTAATAACTACATGCACTGAGGTCAATATAAGTAACTAGAGAATGAGAAAGACATGACTTGAGATGACTGTACTGTTTAACAGATGACCAGTCTTGGAGACAACCTGTGCATTTAATCAAATGTATAGAAATTTTTGAGCTATAGCTGAAATCCCTAAGATCTATACTTAACCCCCATCCTGTATTCATATCCTCTCCTTTCCAAAATACAACACTCATCAAGGAGTGATACATGAAAGCTAAGTGGAAGCCTGTTGTGGGTTTATTCATGTACCCTAATGGCTCACAAAAGCTATTTGAACATGGAACTATTGGGAGCAAATGCATTAAGTGTTCTGGTTTGAGGTTTTCTTGAGGTAAGTTGTCGTTTTACTTACACATTAACTTGGTGTAACACCTACTTGTCTGGAGACACACTGGAAAAGGAGGTGACTTCAGCTAAGCTTAAAAGGGCATCAGACTAAAATGCCCTACAAGTACTGTATTAGAGGTACAGGGTAAGACATGGTCTTATTGTGCTGCAAATCCATAGCTATGAGGAAACAACTTCAGAAATTAAGAGCTATCAAGGAATTTTTAGCCTGAAGAAACATTGTGATGAAGAACTAACAGCACCTGAATTTCAGTCTCTTCAAATTCATGACAGGACAGTGTCTTCTTAAATATAAAAAAAATTCTTGCCACCTGTGCTATTTTTGTTTTTTCTGACACATGAAGTCAGAAGCCACTGTGCATTTTTCAGCTATGCTTTGAAAGGAAGAAAATATCCTAAGAGTACTGGGAAAGGAGGACTGGACAAGAAGCAGGGAAACCAAGTAATAATTGTGGTCAATCACATCTCCTATGTGGTGAATGGTCCAGTAAGAACATGAAACCCTACTTCTGTCTTTTGTTTTCTGTATATACCAGATATTACAGCATGAAACAGCCTCTTTCCACTCACCTCCCAAACCAAGCTGAAATTAAATAACTTCTAATTAAGGGTTTCAGTACGAAAACTTTGAAAATTCAACTACATTGAAAGAGTACAATCAACTTTATCTACAGGATGACTAACACCTGCGAGGTACTGCCTTCTACTGCAAATTTCTTATTAGCTCAGGCAGCACTTCATATTTGTGTATTTATCAGTTACTCTTTAAGTTTCCCAAGAGCAAAGCTAACTTCTATTCTGCATCACTCTTCACACCACAAAAACTGTTTTGTCAGGTTTGTCACAAGTAGCACAGAGTCTCATGTAACAGTTTGATCAGTTGGTATCAATTATATTCATTGTGATGCTTTCTGAGTTTAGACCTGGCTTGCCTGTAAATATCCCTCCATCTCAGAATAAGCAAAATGGCTACATACTGTTTTACAAAGAAATTGTACTTCTCAAAAGGAAGGAATACACTGCAAAGTTGCAACCTGCAGTCAAGCCTATACTACAAGACATTTGAAATACAACACTGCATGCAAAACTTACCTGAACACTTCCCTAACCAGCCATCCAATGTTAATAGCCAATGAAAAAGTCATTTAACACTATTGGTAGAAGCTTAATGAATATGGTCAAATGAATATCAGAACACTCTAGATTATAACAAAAATACCCTCTAAAAGCTTATAGCTGAAATATACTACTATATATATAGTCTACGCTGTTAACACTATTTACTCACCAAAAGTACAGCAAATAAGTAAGTTAATACCAATATTTGTGTTTCATGTCATATCTACTCATTACTCCATTTCAGTGTACAACTGTAGTTTTTTGTCATGTTAAGACATTAATAAGTATTTTATGTCGTAACACATTACCCCCCAGTGACAAAATCTGAAATAAATAATTAACATAGAAAAACCGCAAGTCATCTCGCTTAATTCTGGTTACCCAAATTACTAAGCTCGTTCACAAGGTGCTCTCTCCTTCCAAGTAACAGCTTTTACTAATGAAGTGCATCAGTAATATTCATGGTGGAGGAGAGGGGACCCAACTATTATTGGTTAAACTGTAGAAAGAATTTTAAAATAAAATTGCACTTACATCATAACTATAGTCTGCATCATTTGTTACTGTCAAGTCTGCAAGGTCTCCAAGGCCCAGAACACTTAACAACACATCATCAGAACCCATAATAAATGACTTGCCTCCTCCAGGTGGAAACGTTATTGGCTCAGCTACAAAGAACAAAACAGTTTCTTTAAGTCTCAATAAAGTAATTCAAACTGATGAAAAGCTGCATTATTCATCACTTAACAGCAAAGCAGAACTTAGAACTGAACTTGTATGTACTACATACAGCCCCAATTAAAAAAAAAAAGGTATGAAGACAGGCACACATGTGCAAACACACACACATTATATACACAATTCTTATATCATGCTTTGTCATTGGATTTCATCTTACTTTACAGGAGTGTTAATATTGACAAGTGACTTGACTGATGTTACTTTACACTGCAATATCAAATGTACATCCAAGGTCTCCAAATTCTCAGTTGAGTTTTTCATTCATTGCACCATTCTTCCTGCTCTCTATCCACTTGCAAACAAGTCTTTGTGTTTTATACTAGTCAAATATTTCTACTTGCATACTGAAGTATTTTTTAATCGCTCAAGTAAAAGACTACTGCAAAACATCCCTTCTACCCTAAGTTTTTTCAGGCAACTGAAAAAATGAAAACATCTATGATTTACCCATTTCTTGGCATGATTTTGGATTCTAATTTTAAAGTATACTCAACCGATACCCATGTTGTCCAACTAAGCCTTCCCCAAATTAAAATTTAACATTTCTGTTAATTATCGTTTAGAATGAAAAAAGTTATACATAGCGATTCATTATGAATTCACATCCAAATAATAAAGTTTAAAATATTCACCCATATTTTTCACACTCTTCAACAATTCTGCAAATCTCCCTCAACCCACAAGTATCAATTTATAAGCAAGGAACAGGAATGAAGGCTTTAACATTGTAACACTTCAGCACATTCTAGAAGCTACTTTTACTTCTCAGTTTTCCACTTAGAAATAACAACTCTTGTTAAGAAGAGTATGTAAAATTAAGGTATGTGTGAACTTTAGCTAAGTATAAGCATCTGCAAAATATGTTAAATGATAAATTCGACATCTTGAAAAATTAAACTGGCTTGACTTTTGAATTTCACTGATCTGGCAGAGACAGTTATGATCTCACTTTAATGCTACTCCGTATTTCTGATCCTCCTAGAAAAACCCTCAATCTCAGAAAAAATAGTTTCTAGTTTCCCGGGGTTTTGTCTCATAAAGGAAGTTCCAAACAAGAGGACTAATAATTAACACATTCCTGTTTAGAACACACATCTCCATTATTCCATACTGCCACTACCTGAATGGTAACCTAGGTCTGTTCCACTCCCACTGGAAGTGACTGAAATCAGGTATAAATTTATGGATATCTGGCACTACTGCTAGGGCTAGGCAAAAAGGAGCCAGCCCAGCTAGATCAAAATACATCACTTCTCAAGAATCAAACAGGTTCTAATGCTTCAGAACTATTGTACTATTAAGAAAATTAACCTCATTAGCACAGTCAACCATTTGTGAGAATCTAAGAACATAATCCATATAAGAATAGAGACTGCTGTTCCTACAATTGCATTAAGAAAGCAAACAATATTCTAACTATGCACAATCACCCATTTAAAAAATATTCACAATTCATACAGAGATTTGACTTGTAAAAATGCTACATTACATTAACAGCCCAAAATGGCTTACCATGCCTTTATATGATATAAGCTTTTCACTTCCATTAATAATTTACTAAAACTCTACATTTGACAGTCTGTTACGAACCATTTATATTTCATAAAAAGCCATATTCCTACAAAACACCTATTTACTTTCCTGTTACTCCTATTTGGTCTTTAGGACAGGCTCATAAGGTTCAGGTAAGCCCCATAGCTTGTGATCCTAATTCTTTGAGAAATGAATGTCACCTGACCTTAACAGATCAACTTTCCTATGCTTTATAGTAAAAATTAAGGACTACCACATGAAGAACTTATACTACAAATTCATCAAACTTTGTTTGCATGCGTGACTATCTCTTTATTTAAAGCTTCAAAATTAATGCTACTCGAAATTCAGAACAATATTTCTCAATATTAAAGTTGCCAGTATGTAGGCACAGTGTGTTCGACAATTCATTTGCATATTTTATATTTTAAAGTGAGGCATATTTGAGAAGTTTAAAAAATGGTTGCAAACTGCTTTTGTAAAAAAGGCAGAATAGTAACACAATGAAAAATGCATGATGTTACAGCTACTAAAAATAAAGACCCACATCTTCACATATCAGAAACAATGCATCAATAGATGTATGCAAATGACAGTTAAATAAATGACTTTTTAATGCTTTTCATCTAGAAAAAAAACCCAAGTATTTTTCTAACACACAGTACAATATTATTCTTGTAGCATAATATAAATGTTTAACTGAGTATGCAATCAATAAATATAAAGCAAAAATGTGATAGTACAAGTTCTTTTGTAGGTGAAATGGTGAAATAAATATTGAAATATAAAATTATATTATTAAATATTTGCTTAACCAATCCTAACCAGCACTTCTTACCTTCAAGTTCTTGACATTATACATAATTAAGTCAAAATCAAGCAACAATATTTGTACGAACTGAAACTACTTTAATCTCTGATCAGATATGTATGTTCATATAGGCTCTTGTTGTCTACTGTACAACAGGGACATCTTAACCTTGCTTTCCACAAAGTTAATATGTCAGACACCAAAAGCAGCTATTCATACCCAAGCAATTAGCTGTTACTGCTTTTTTCTGTCAATCTCTAGATTGACATGTCAGCAATCTATAGATATTAAAACTAAAAACGAGTGAAGAAAATAATTCTCTGTACACTGGATGAAAAATCATGTTGAAACTGTTTCTGAAAGTCATACAATATGTTGAAATGGAAACTCCAATTTCTCACGGCCAAAATTATCAAGTGCGATTACGGCACAACATCGTATTTACCCAGGCAGTTGAGAGTGAAATAAAAAACCCCAACAAAACCCAAACTCTCACACCTTTTGAGGTATAAAAGCCAGTTATAGTCAGTTCCTCCCTGAAACACCTTCAAGAAAAAATTATCAACCACTACCTCAGAACTCAAACATTTCAAAGTGTAGCATAAAATTTCCATCCAGTCAGAAGAAAATCATGGTTTGATAAAACCCATCAGCATAGGCTAGTGTCGCCCAAGAAGAAAGCCTAAAGTTATCTGCAAAATCTTAGCTTTTAAAATACAGGTGAATAAATAATTGAGTAAAACCTGTATTTGTACCGCATGGTGCAAAACCTGCATTTCATGATAATGAAGTATTTGGCTTGTAACACACCTAGAAGGAATTCAAATACAACACTGCCTGTTTGTTTGCAGCTTTGCACCACATGGTACAGACAAAAACTCAAAAAGCCACATAGCATTCAGGATAGAAATAGCAGAATTTACACTCTGGTACTCAAATTTAAAAACTATGCAGAAACAACAATGAGCAGGTAAGGTGACAGAGATATTAATATTACTACTCTTAATGAATAAAGTCCAAACTACACCGACAAGTTAGAAACATATGGACACATTAAGCAGCATGAAAATATAAACATGAAAGCAGTTTATTCGAACAGTGTGAACAATCTTTACTTGAAGGGTAACACAGTGTTTGTGCTACAATAAGGCACTAAAAGTCAGTCCCTAGCAAATTCAAATTTTGCAGCTATTTCTTCAAAAAGATTGTTTTGTCCAATATTATTTTAGATGTAAAGCCTCTACCTGAGAGAACAGCCCTGTCTGTAACAAGGTCTGTGTTCCTTAGCACAACATAAGAGAAACAGCCAAAGACAGACCTAGAAAATTTTAACTGTATGATCACATGGCCTTAATACCTAAACAGGGCTAAAAGGCAACCTAAAGCCTGGAAACATTAAACCTAAATACAAACGAAACACATATCTACAAGTTTTAGCAAGTGGATTTTCACCTGTAGATTTTTCCATTGCATTCCACAAGTAAATTTGATACATGTTCATCTTGAAGTCGGAAATAAAAACAAAGATGAAAAGGAAGGCAGTAAAAAAGATGACTTTTGTAAAATGACAGTTTGAGAGAGCAGCAAAAAAACCTCCTTGAAACATGGTTTGGTTTTTTTTTCTGCTTGCCTGGTGACAGGCATTTGTGAGGCCAAGGGTGAAGAAGAACAGATGAACCAACAGATTACTGGAATTAGTAGTAATGCACATTCCATTCCTGCCATACCATGCCAGGGCTTATGGGTCAAAGATCATCCTAAAAGAGCCAAATCTGAATACATCTGAGCATTTTGAACGAATATGTTCTAAGTAGAGGACAATTTACATAATGGTATATTAATTTCAAAGCTAATACGGGAAAATCATTCCTTTAAAACAAAAAACTTAAAAGCCAAATACAAGGTTTTTGACTTCAGATATAATGGCTTGCCACTAATTTCCACTGTCAAAGATTAACCTGAAACTGAAACAAATACTTCGTAAAGAAATACATAGTGTCTTCGTAAACTTGTGTATGTAGACCAAAGGAATTTTATAAAAGAGAACATTAAATCTGAGGAAAAGAGACTAATTAGTCCCGTAACTTACTTTTCATTTTAGAATCCTAACTGTGCATCAAATGTTAATACTCACCTTTTTTCCCCCTCAATAAATAACAATCTATTTGTGAAAGGTTTTGCTAATGAGGGGAGGAGGGTCTGCAAACAGGGATTTAATAGTGAATAGTGTCAGAACACACTGCTGTACATGAAGTTATTTAAAAATACTTACGAAATAATGGTGAGTTATGATAAGCCACAGAAACTCAAGCCATATTCTCACAAAACCATTTGAGAAGAACTGCAAATAAAATAATGTGGCAATCTGCAAGTGCATTAAGCTTTATAGAGGGGAGAATAAAATAACAGCGTGTGCTCTCTAAAAGAAATCTCCTGAAATATAGTAAGTAGCTGAATTTTTTGTACCTTCCTCTGCTCTTGCACCTTCATGATCAGTCATTCTAGAAGAGGGTGACCTAGATTGATTAATGATTCCTGAAGGGATGTGGGGTATCTCATCATCGCCCAGATCAGCTATCATGTCGTGAAGTTTTGTCCTGTTGACTCCTGTAAATTAATGTCAGCAGCAAAAATTCATTTGATTGCTACCGCTTGACTTGACTGAAGTCTAAAAATCCATTAAATAAGAATAATTACCGATGGGACCTCCTTAAAATAAATAGTGCTTTGCTTTTGTTTAGTAATATTTTGGAAATCAAAAGCAGGAGTTAATACATCAAATCTGAAAACTACATGCAAACAATTTTAATTCACTAAATCAAAGAATAACTCCTTTGTTTTCTGCAGATCTATTCTACAATTTCCTGTAGGAAAGAGAAAAAAAATCATCTTACAGCCCTACTGAAAAGTCAAGCCAAATATTAAAAGAACATTCACTATTAAACAAAAAACCACATGAATTAAACATTTTCTAATAATATTACACAACTTTACTAAACAATTTAACATTAAAAAACAGAGTGCAAATTAAAAATAAGCTTTAAAATGAGAGCAAAAGTACAGATAACTCATAATGGGGGTGCAACAAACAATTAACTTTCCCTGCTTTGAATGGTATTTCAATTGTATGAAGTGTTTGTTAAACACAAGAGCAAGAATGCTTCCACCACTGTATGAAACTGCAGATATGTATTATATTACAATTATTATAAGAGCATGCCTCTAGAAACAAAGCATTCTGAATCATAGGTGCATTTAATTATTAAGCAGACAATAGCAAACAAAAATAGTACAATTTAAAGTACTTTTAAAGTGCTAAATCCATTCCTGCTTTCACCTTTATAGCTTCCATGTCAAAAAGTCAAGCTTCGATTGTAAAGTGTATTTCAGTGAGAGAACCTCTTTAAAGAAAACAATCCACAATGATGAAAGACATAACCATATTTGAACCTATAAAATAGCCCTTCCTGGGACTGCAAGCAGAGATATTGCAGACCATTTAGTAAAGGATGCATTGGTGAGGAAGTTCTTATACTGAGGTGACATGTATCACATTTATTAAAAAGGAAAACTATACTAATCCAAAGCCTCTATTGTCAAAGAAGTAAAACACTATGATTACAGGTGACTTATCAAAATCAGAACTGTTCATTCAAACAGTTAAACACTAAAATATAGTCTTTCAAAAAGTATCTGATCATTTCAGATCTTAATAGTTTAAATCAATGCGTTCAAAAATAAGTATCCATGAATAACAGAATTCTCTAAAGATAATGGAGAATTCCCTGCAGAGAGGGATGACAACAGAAAATATTTCTTGAAGTAGAACTATAGCAAGTATACCTCACATACCCCTAGGAGGATGCTATATAACTATTCTGATTAATATGTGCAAAACATTCTCAATTTGCCAAGCAGTAAGACTCCCTATATTTATATTTATTCTGCTTTTGGTATTTTTTTTCTTTCCTTTATAGAACACTTAATATTCTAGTCAAATATAAAAAGACTGCTACCCAGAAGTAGCTTGAGAATAAAACTGCCTTCCCAAAGTCTTCCTCACACAACAGATAACTTGAGCAGTTAAGTTGTGTTTTACTCTCGTGTAGAAGTGATCTCAACTAATGAAGTGAGTGTAAAATAGTAATGAGAAATCTCTTTTGAACAAACATTCTCTCTTTCTAATCCTCTCTAAAGGATTTAATTTCAAAAGTATAATACTTAATATTGCAGTCAGCAGGTGAGATCTCATATAAGAAAAGTCACTCTTAAAATGGCCAGATCTCTACACCACAAAGACTACAAATTTGTCTTTATTCCAGTCGGCTATCAGCCACGTACCTGCTGTGACCAGCAGCAGATATATTCTTGAAGATATTATAGAGCAACCAATAAAATGGGGATAAAAGTCATGACTGGGACCCTAAAATGAATCCTTTGCTTTTCAGAAGAAAACACCACTTGTCTCCTCCATGTTGATATATATTAACTGTTCAACACATTGATGGAAAATTTCAAAACCAGCTTATAACTCTTACTCTAGCTAAACTTAAAGCATCTTCTCAAGGTGCCTTCATGCCAAACATATGAACATGAAGTTAGTCTCAAAGCATACTCAGAAGTAAATAGAAGCAGCCCCTCTGCTCTGCTACCTTTAAGCAGCCATTCACTTAGTTTGTCACTAATTAGGGGACTGACAGCCTCGCCTTTTAGTGTTTTTCAGTATGTTTGGGCATTTCTTGTCCTTCAGGCAGGCATAATCTCAGAACAGTCCTCAATCCATCATACAACACAGAGAGAAGTTTACAAAGGAGCAGCTGCCATACACAACTTCTGTGTATTTCATGCTGAAAAATATGCCAATATTCAAGACTGCGCCACCATTACAGAAGACTACACAAGCTTCTGCTTTCAAGTAAGTGCAAGTGTACTTTCATACAACTGTTCAAGTATTGTAAATGGTACAAAGATAATTTTAAAGAAAAGAACGTGCCATCTCTGTATAAGCAACTATGTTCAAGGCACAAATGGGATGACCAGCCCTTTCACCCTCAAAAAAAGACAAGGACAAAAAAAAAATTGATAGACCCGGTATGAACAAAAGCAAAAGTTGCACTACCATCTCAGTCTGTCAGAGATCAAAAGTGAAAGAGATAACTGAATACTCGGTGATGAAAAGTTTTAGACTGAGAAGCCTTAAGTAGAGTTCTATTAGGTCCAAGATGTATCAACCCAAGCCTCAAGACAACAGAGATCCTTATATGTCAAGAAGAGGTGACAGTAATAAAGATGGTAAAATTCAGATCTGTTTCCATTCCTATCAACTATTACATTATTTGCAGAAATCAAGGCTAGGAAAGTGAACGGGATGGATACTGTTTCATAAGTACTGTTTCAAAGAACAATTGTACTGAAGGAAAAGAGCAGGAAAGTAAAAAAAATGTGCAAAAAGCTTCAAAGAAATTAAGGAAAAACAGTAAAAGTATCTTCATTTCAACAGTGATATACACATATATATACAAGATGTGAAAACTATTTTTCAAATTGCTGAAAACACATTACTCTGACCTGATAGTATGAAATGAGATATACAACACCTCCACTATTACATCTGCAAAAGTGACAGGCTGTATCTGAAAAACAGTCATCCCCTGACTTACCTGCCAAAATTGATCTTATCCAAGTTGGGCAAGAAATAGGCCTTAAATCCAGAATATTACTGAAAAGGGAAGCCTGCTTTTAGAGGAATCAAACTTAACTCCTTATCTATACATCACAGTAAGTCCAGGATAGGTGTGGTTTGTTTCTCTGTTTCTGGGGTTTTTCGACACAAGAACTCTTCAATAAACAGATTTTGCATTATTTGACAGCTGACATTGTAAAGGGAACAAAAGTGTGGGGCGGTGGATTTTTGTTGTTTTGGTGGAGTATTTTTAAAGACCCTTTCATAAAGAGGTAGTATTTCCATGTAACATGGTGACTACCTGGACAGATACTCTCTTTCTCCCCAGCAAACAAGAGTATTACTTAATGAAAACATATGTGCTGACAGAAGATGACCTTAATTAAGGTGCTCCACCAAAAAGAAATCATACAGATACAGACTAGAGAAGTATCAATATAGAATCAGGTCTACTTCTGTTCACTTACTTATGTCTCCATGGGGAATGAAAGTTTCCATAGCTAAGGCTAGGGCTGTGACTGCCTGGCATGTTACAGTGTAAATACAGACTGTGGTAGTTACCAGATGAATATCCAACAAAAGAACCCATCAGAATGTCTGTCCTACTATGCAGTCTTCAAAGTATTGCAAGAGGTGACAGTAAATGTACATTTGTTTGATGTTTATGATGATATATACTACCATGCAGGTAAGTTCTGACAGTGCTCAAAACAAATTCTGATAGAAGTCAAAACACTGAAGAGTAAAGGAAGAGCATGTATTCAGAACGAAGTTCCTAAATGATCAGACATGAGCAGTAGGTATAAAGGTCTTCAACATTATTTTCAGTCTCAGAATGCTAAAAAGCTGGAAAAAAAAAGCCTACAAAATTAAATTAAATTTAAGTAAATCTGTCCAACCATGAATGCATACTTTCACTCTGTGTGTGGAGTTCTCTCATTCGATTAGCTCCGTGATTTAGAGGCCAATTTTTAATCAGAAACTATCATGAATGTGACTAGCAAAGACAAACCACTCTGTAAGATTATATGTGTTCAGGGTTTCCCAAAGCAGAATTTAAACTTAGAACTCAAGATGTTAAAGAATGACTTATGTCACTTCTCAGCACCATGACACAGAGCTGTCTCCTAAACACTGTCTTCTGTGAGCAAAAGATTTCAAAATTACTTTAGATGGAGAAAATTTCCTGTTATTTTGCAGCCACTATGGTTCAAAATGTCTAAAATGTGAAGAATTTCGTAAGAAAATTTCAAATAAAACAAGTCCATTTCGGTATTAAAAATCAGTTTCTAATCCTACCAAATACTTCATGCGAATTTGGTGCCAACTGCTGATTTACATGTTAAATGTTGATACACATTAGCATGCAGATGACTACTGTAGGCTCTAGCTAAAGCAGAGACTAGGTGAAAATCTTTGCTTTGTCATAGCTTTTATGTGTACATGACATGCAAAATGCTGAAAAAACAACCAACATGCACTAACTGACCTGTAAATGTTAGGTGTCACAAAGTAAATTCAAATATTAATAATTACAGAATTCTTCATGAAGTGCAATTTTAATTACCATGTAATTTAGTTAGTGTATATCCAAACAATTTTTCAAATTAAGGAAAAAAATTTTTAACTAGGCATCTCCAGAAACTATTAAAAAATACTTTCAAAATAAAAGCATGGCAATCATGGTAGCTTCTCTAAAGCGACATGGGATACCATCCACAAGGACCTGGAAAAGCGCCAGGAGTGTGTCCATGGGAATCTCATGAGGTTTAACATGTGCTGGTGCTGCACCTGGGTCAGGACAACCCCCAGTACCAGCACAGGCTGGGGATGAGCAGATGGAGAGCAGCCCTGCCCAGAAGGACCTGGGGGTGCTGCTGGGTGAGAGGCTGGACATGACCCAGCCATGGGCACTGCCAGCCCAGAGAGCCAAGTGTGCCCTGGGCTGCATCCAAAGCAGTGTGGGCAGCAGGGAGAGGGAGGGGATTGTGCCCCTCTGCTCTGCTCTGCTCTGGTGAGACCCCAGCTGTAGGGCTGCATCAGCTCTGGGGTCCCAGCACAGGAAGGACAGGGACCTGCTGGAATGAGTCCAGAAGTATGGAATGGATTTAAACTAAAAGAAGGTTTAGGCTAGATATTAGGAAGAAATTATTTACTGTAAAAGTGGTGAGGCCATAAATAGCAATTACAGCTTGATTCAAGCTCATATTAAAAAAAAAAAAAACAAAAACCAAATAAAAAATCCATCCTTGAAAAAACCTGCAACAACCACCATTCCCAGAATAGTATCATCATATTATACTTAAGGAAGCAGATAAAATTTAAACCTTTCAGAAGACTTCTCAGAGTAGGAATATCCTCAAAATGAGAACAGTACAGTTCTCTTTACCTCTTTAACCTTGAATTTTAGCCTTTTCAACATTTCTCATTTATGAAATGGCTGCCAAAGGTTTTGACATATTCACATTCTGCAGGTAGAAAGTTAAAGTTGGTTGCCCCCATTACAGAAAATGATGCTTAATGAAAAAAAAAAAAAACAAAAAACCAACAAACAGAACTTGTGAGAAAAATATGTCTTCTATATAGATAGGCAAAAAAGCGTTGCATTACAAGATTCAGAATCTGCACTTACTCTTTACCCCTTTCTTCCCCTTTCGTTCTTTCTTGTACTGTTCCTTCAGTTTACTTATTAGTCCCTGGTCTACATCCCAAACCTCAGCAGTTGGGGACAGGTCATCTTTGTCTACATGCAGCATATTATTAAAAGAAAAAAAATCAGCAATTGGCAATGCAAGCTGTTGGTGATTTACTATCATAGCTGTATAAGAGCATTAATAAAAGTTATTAATAAATCTTTATTTTAAAGGTGCAGTCTCAGTTTTAAGTTTATAAAATACAAAGTCTCATTTCATACAGTTTTCCAAGGCACTGTATATTATCAGTTACATATTTGAAAATTGTACGTTAATTTGTTACTAAGGAGCAAACAAATTAAGCTTCATAAGTAACTGTTTATGTTACAAATATAAAAAAATACACAAATGTTCATTGGTGCTCAGAAACAATTACTGCATCTTTAGAAAGAGAGCGTTAAGAAATTATTCCGCCAGTGTTGAATAAGCAAATAAAAGCATTCATGCTATATATATATATATATTGTGAAAATGCAAGCTGAGTAAGTCAGTGCCAGTTTATTCATGAAGACCACCATGCATCCTTTCGCATTCATTCTACATGCACAAGAAAGAAACCTTGGTCCTATATATAATCAGAGAAACAAGCCTATAAATACAGTTTTTCACATAAAGATGAAGAAAAGTAATTTGCACAGGTGGACATCCCACTGCATTCCAGAAATTAAATAATAATTAGCAGAAATATAACATTCCACAGTAGTTTTAGAAGACATATCTTTTTCTGTTTGACAAATATTGCAGAGTTAATTATTCTTTATGAAAAGTTAGGTCTCCGCTTCTCTAAACTATCCATCTCAATCATTACTGGAAACTTAGAATTAGTAAAAAGATAAAGAGACAAGGTAATCATCGTTTGCAGAAGCACTTTTGCTAGTAGACAACCAGGCAGCAATCAAACTTGGTTTGTGCGCCAGTTCAGCTTTATGGACACAAATTCTTGAGGCACAGAATCACAAGACTTAGTTCCTCAGTTCCCAACTTCCAATCACACTTACAATATGATTGTACCAATTTTTGAAGGTATAACCATTATAGAAGTGCACAAGAGGAGTCATACACTCAAGAAACAAAGTATCATCCATTTAGGATAAAAACAACAGGAGTTATTCCAAGTACATGTTTCATGACAAAACATGACAAGGAATGTGCAGATAGATACCCTAGGATACTGATGCATCTACCATCATTCAATGACAAACAATCTTGATGAGAGGTAGATGGCAAGGACAGTGAAACATGAAATGGGCAGCATAATGGCAGAGTCTCCTGAGCTTTCCACAAAGAACTCTGGTGACGAGAAGGGAACAATGACATCCTACACCAAACTACAGCTACATTTGCCAAACTGAAAACACAAAGACCTCAATCTTTACGATCGATGGGCCTAAACATTGACAGACAGGAACAGTGATTACTGAGTAAACACAAGAGGCATAGAAAGGTAAGTCAGAGGATATGTCCAAACAAAATAAAAAAAAATAAACCCCCCTAAAACGCAATTAAAAGAAAATTCAGTCAAAAACTAATTAAGACTAATAAAAAAATTTCCAAGGCACCATTAATATAATTAAAATAATCAGCTAGGTTGCAGCATTTCAGACAAGGATTAGGGAATTAAACCGAACCAGAAGATGACCACATGTAACATTAACGTAATGCTGTTCTAAGAAAAGTAATTTTGGTACATTTTAAAAGGTGCAGTGCATTAAACCAGGACAGTGCAGGTGATGACAAAATTGAAGTAACATTTCAGTCTGTGTTCTACATCGGAAGTTTAGAGTATGTCTGTAGAGTGCAAAACAAATAGGGCACTAAATATCAAGACAAAGAATTTGAAGGAACTGGGCTCATTCAGTCAACAGAAAACAGGAAAAATGCAAGCCTGCAAACATAAATATTCAAAACCAACACTGCTGGCTGCAGAAATGTAGGTTGTAAATAGAAAACTAGATAAAACACAAACTTACATTATCTGGGTAGGCTGTGAAACAAATTTCAAACAAGATTTTTAGGAAAACCCAGCAGTGTTTCCCTCCAGCACACCTAGATAAATTAGGCTATTTCAGAACAGAGCTATGTAACTACAAGACCTCTGCAACTCCCACCAAGTGACCTTCCCTGCACTAAACTATACCAGGACATCTACATCTACATCTACCGATGTAGAAGACCCAGGACGCCCACTGACCAGTGTAACTAGGTGGAGAAAGGCTGGCTTTAAATTTTTCTATTTTTTTAAAGTGTTTTGAAGATGACACAAGAGGAGACTGTGAATTTCGACCACACTCTGCCACCCAGAATTCTGGGCACAGTCAGTCATTCTCTGACTCATGGTCCATCTGGAAACAACTTCTGTGTTTCACGGAAAAGAGAAAGCCAGTGATGAACACATAGCTAGTCACTGAAACCATAAGCAGAATAAAGAGACTACATAATATGTTAAATCTGTAATATGTAATATGTACATATAATAAATAAATAAATAAAGAGACTACATAATATGTTAAATCTGTAATCTGTAATATGTAATATGTACATATAATCTGTTATATGTATATGTATATATCCCTGTTTGCTTAAGCAAACTGAAGTTACATATGCATTTTTTCTTGATACTAAATCACAAGGAATTTATAATTTTTTAAATCTAAACCTTTTTTTAGTATGTCACATACTTTAACTCTTCATTTAACACTGCTTGAACTTGCTCATCTTTCACTATTTTGAAGATAAGCAGTTCCTAAGTAAAGCATGTTGCATGACAGGACACATTTAATCACAATGTTTGGAATTAATTCAACACTCAAAGTATGTTAACTGAGGCACTTACAAAAACAGAATGTGTTCACAAAAAGCCATAATATAGAAGAAAAGCAAAGCAATCCAAACTTCACAACACTCAGTGGCTGGTTTGAAGAAGTCTCTAACAGCAAAATTTTAACTATCAAGTTTGGCGCTGAAATATTTTAGGATATTGGAAGTTGGACCTACAGATAATACCATGCAGTTAAGTAATTATTAATAAAGCAAGTCTAGGCAATATGTTTAGAGCTTAAACATCAGATGTTTGTTTTGCAGATACTAAATAAAAGCATTATAACTAATTAGAGATGTAAATGTTCACATTTTTTTCAGAATGCTTAAATGTTTGCATGAGTAAGAAGTGATGGAAGGATGTTAATGAGAGGAAAACTAAAACAGAAAGAAAGGAAAAACTATGAAAACAGAACAGAGCAACTACCACAATATGAAGAAAAATTTGAATTTCAACTGAAATATTTAAGTTCATGGTTGATGCCCTTGTTTAGGAGGTAATAGTATGTATTCATTTAAATTAAGTTTCCCCTCAAAATAAATAACTAAGTGGATGGACCTGGATATTTGAAGTAACAACAGTTTCACTCAGTTCAAATTAATGTGACAGGCTAAAATAAATTGTTTTAGGTAGTGTATTATTTTATTTTAGAAAGCATTTAAATGGGACAGTATTTAAAATGTTATTCGTGATAGTTAACAAAGAAGCCTTGTGATATTTACACTGATCTTTAAAGAAGTGACACAACCCCAAGATCTGACTGACTGTATCCTTAAACACCCTTTTAAGGAAAGAACATCTGTACTAAAATCAGTGACATATTGTGAAAAAAATACTGCTACTACAGTTGTGAGCAACTTTGACTGATTTAAATAGTAAGTTACAAAATATACAAAAAACTTAAGAAAATTGACTTCATATGGGAAAACTCAGAACATACTTTGAAAGATGAAACTAGGATTATGTTTTATTTCCTCCTTCCCACTTCCTCATCTCAGACATGAGTTTTTTGGTAGCAATGGGATTGCTGCAGTTAAACCAGCTGTCACAAATGTGTACAAACTTTCAAATGCTGTGCCTCACTTTGCTATGGGTTCATTTAAACTGTAATAAAAACCATTCAAACTGCTCTATGAAAAGTGTGGTGGGTCAATTTGATTTTTAAAATAGACCTTAAAATTGGGTAACTACTTGAGAAAATGCCAGAGATAGAACACCTGAGAAAGTAATCTTTTGGCAACAATGACATGGAATTTCAATGGAAAAGCCAGTTCAATGCAGTACGTTTCAGCATTCTGCTGTGGATAAATCTTTGACTGCATGAATTACAGTATCAAACTATCTTGCCTTTTATATACAATAGTAAGACTGATACTGGAACCAGAACTTTCTACATCGCTATATATTTGAAGGGATGTTGCAAACGAAGCCAAAAACTCTGCTTCAGGTTCTATGAGACATCTTACACCAAGAGATCTGCCTGTGTGCCTAAATTAAAAGATGACCAAGAAACTGATCAAATAACAACAACTTCAAAGGAGAACAACACCAAGCAACTGAAATGCTCCTACAAATAGACCGTTATTACCAAAACTAAACCTAACACCTTGTTCGGCTTTGTCTTCCCATTAGAAACAAGACCAAGTTTTAAAAGTAAAGGCAACTAATCCCTTGATACTAGTTTTTAGGAAATGATGCTTTCTAATCCTTGGTATCTTCAAAACCAAGACTGGATTATTTTCCTGAAAGATGTACCATTACTTTAATTTCTGTAAATCTTTATATTCTCTTTGCTCACTGAGATGTTTATTGAAGCATGACTTCATTGTCACAATGACATAAAATGCTCTAACAACATGATCTAATGGCAGTTTGGGGTTTACAATTTAAGACTTACAGTATGTAACTACAAAATTGCCCTTAGCACACTGCAGAAATTAAGATAACCAATTTCCCATTTAAAGGCAGATATCAATTACTTGGGTCATTATTCTTTTTCCTATACAAATTTTCTCCTTCTTTCAACCTCCTCTTTTGAAAAATGTAGGTTGCAGAAGTTTCTGACTTAACGAATTTCGTTTCACATCAAATTATTAATAAAAAGTTGGGCTATTCAAAAAGGTTTCAGGGATTTTTTAAATTTTAGTAATTCAAACCATATTAGCAACAATATCTAAAAATCTCAGTCAGAAAAGTAAAAGTACTAATTGTCCATTTTTCAAGTACACTGAAGAAATTAATTTAACTTAGGTACAAAAAGTTTGAAGGTCCTGATAAGAAACAAATAGGAAAAAAAAATCTGTATATGAAAACAAATTTAATCCAGATATAGAAACATTCAGAATTCTAGCCTTTCTTATCTACCAACACAAATATTCTCCTCTTAGTTTTGAAATCAAAAACAAAATCTGAAACAAATGTAACTACAACTGTACTTGAAAGTTTCACCATACAATAGATCATATCCTAAACATCAACGTTTGAACACCACATTCATCCGCACATTCACACCATTTTAATATGTATTACAAAACTCTTAGGTACTATCATGAGCAAGTATTCCCTTATTTCGAAATGCTTTTATTAGCATCTTACCCCACTCTGTTCCATCTCCTGAACTTCGAGCTTCTCCAGCTCCCTCACCATCTTCAGCTGTCACTAAAAAGTCAAATTCTTTCAAAGCTTCTTCAGTATCAGGGTCATCTGTAAGGTCAGCAGCTAAACCTTCATTACCAATCTGCAAGATAAATATTTTCCTGCATTTCAATCATAAATAGATTTTATAGTCATTTAGGTTAGAAAATATATAGGCTATTCTCACTGAGTAATTTGCTGCAGGGCAAAACATTTTTCAATTTAAAATGCAGAAAAAGAAACTTAGAGCTCATCGAAACAAAAAAGAGAGCAGTGCAGTCTAGTGAACACTAGGAAATTAGAAGAATACTGATCCCATACACCCTATTCTTTATTATTTTTATTTAACGTATAATAGTTACAAAACTTCATTGATTTTCTTGCACTGTCAATAGCTCTGGAGAGAAAGCTTACAAACTATCCTTTCTACTGGTCCAGAAGCCTTTCTTTCTTTTTGCTTTCCAGTTCTATTTCAGTGTCAAGCATAAACTTGGAATACAAAGTATTTTAAGAAAACTGTTTTTTTACTGTTTCTAACCACACCTTCACCTTAAACAAAACAAAAGAAAAAACCTCCACCAAAGGCATCAGTGAAAAGTTTTATTTCATTCTTCAGGTGAATTAAATTTTCACATTTGCACAATGTTCTTATTTTGCAGAAAGAGACAATTTTTATAAAGGTAACTATAAATTATGCTTTTGCTTTCTATTAAAAAACCCCAAGCTTTGACAAAAGTCAAAAATGAGTGTAAGATCTTCATATATCCTTAGAGATTTACTTGATAATCTTTTTTATCAGACTATCTGATGCCTTAGAAAAAAAGGGATTCAATCCAATGCTTGACTAATCTGTTTACCAGAAGTCCAAGGTATGGTGGAAACCCCTTCCTGACAAATCAGTTTGGGAGACTTAAGACCTCCATCAAGTCTAATGCTGCCAACTATTTAAAAAAAATCCAATGTAACCAGAGGGTCATCGTGCTACAGAACATTGTTCTGAACAGAAAGTAACAAAACTGCTAGTACAATATTCATAAATCAATACCTCTAAATAAAGAAACCTCGAATATGGGGATTTAGTAGAGGAGAAAGAATTAAAATGGGACAAGTAAACACCATCTATCCTACCTAGAAACCTGCCCACAGAATGGAAAACTAAAGACACAAACAGGACACAACTTAATAGAACCTTAAACAAAAGGTTATTTGAGACAAGTGTCTGTTAGGTTCTTAATATATTTCATTAAAAACTGCCTAAGGAAGAAAGGAAGAATTAGACATGTATTTGATATGGAAGCACTTTTTTTTTTTCACATTACGTAACTTAATTTCCTCTAAGGAATTGTTCCTACCTAGTTCAAAATTCAGGAAGGATATGCATTGTACTGTGCTAAATTTGCTTCAGAATCAAAGTATGCAGAGAAGGTGAGATGGCCAATTCATCAATGAATTAGTATTTCTAAACAGCTTGGTTGGTTGTTTTGAAGTTTGCAGTGTAATGTATTAAGTAGACCACCAAATTTACTACTAATGCATTATAATGCTTATAATCCATGCAGATAACAAAAGTGCAATAAACACTTTAACATTGCATATTTACACATATGTTCTCTTCAGAGAAAAAATTCGCTTTTAAAAGGGAATTTCAGATCTACTAAAAAAAAAATTAAAAGATCTTTTACTTTGTGCTTCTTATTTATCCGATGTTTTTCTTTTCCTTCTGCAATATCTTCTATCATGTCATTCTCCTCTTCTTCATCACTATCATCCGCATTTTCTAAGAAATTGAATGTTTCAAGAACATCACCAGAATTCCTACATCGATAAAAACATTAAGAGAGAATCCATTTTACTTGCTGAAGAGATTCAGCAGATTAACCAGATTAAACAAAATTGCTACCTGACAGCTTAAGAGCTTTAAAACTAGCAAAACAAGAAATTGCTGAATGAAGAAGTTTCTACATCTGCTTAAGTCCTTATTACAAAAGAACCACCCAACATACTCTTTCCTTAAAACAAAAACTCCAAAGTGATTATATTACATAATTCAACATCAACACACCATTTTCCTGTATATAATGATAGTATAACATGCATATATGTATGTAATAGGTACATATGTTCTTATGTATAATCAATCTCAGTTAAGTTCAAAATCATTTGTGGTCAGCTACATTCACAGGTGTTCAGAGACTCTCCAGCTGGAAGTTCAATTTGAAATGAACAGCACATATCAATGACTAAGCAAAACAAACTGTATGCATTTCTTATCTCTTCACTTACCTTTTGATTTCCTGTCCCTTTTGTTTTGATGAAGGAGATTCACCCCCATTCAGGATCTGTTCCAAGTTCTTTGTCTCTACTGAACCATTTGGTTCTGAATTGGAGAGCCCAAGCAAAGACCTTACCCGCTGGGAGCGTACATCCAATATTGTATCTGTATAACCTACTTCCTGAAGATACCTAGATGTGTTAAGAGAAGAAAGAAAGAGGAAAAGATATTTGATGAAAAAGGAAACTTAGTATTCACTGTTAAAAATGAACGCCACGGTTGGAAAATACCACTTACGGAAAAATAAGCTTCGCTATCCATCTCATATGGAAAACCTTATTCTATACTGCTCAAAGTTCAGGACTACAAAGTCCTGGAAAAGAAATCACTATTTGCCCACCTCAGTGACTTTGTTTCACAGAGCTCCTCAAACTTCAGGGAAAAGCATGAATACACCAATATCCAACAATGCTACTTACTGTCGCAGTAACTGTCTGCCTTGTTTCCAGGTCAATTGGCTATTCTGAGGTACTGCAGGAACCTCTGTATCTTTGGTATCTTCTGAAAGACACAGTGTCATAGATAACATCTAACTTATACTGCTTTTAGACACAAACAGAAATTCCCATCAAGTCAGAAACATGCATCACAATCTCCAGTTTCAACTGGGTATAAACGTACCCAAAATGTGGCACTTGTAAAACACAAGCGGGGAAAAAAAAGGGACAGGGTGGCATATAAATCTGTAGACCACAATTTTAAGGCACACTATACAAATACAGGCCCAAAGACTAACAGTTCAAAAGAAGCCAAATGAAGTTCTTATTAAAGAGCACAGCATTGTTAGGAGAAATGCTTTCTTCCATCTGCAATACTTTGAAGAACAAAACTGGTATTATCAGCTTGATATTTACAACTGCAAAATCAGATGTTCTCCAGAAGAGAAATAAGGATAGCCTTTTTTTTTTTCCCTTCTTTGGAGTTTTTCCCTTGATTTAAGATAAAAAGATTCTGAGCTTCTTCAAAAAAAAAAAAAAGGCCAATTAATTTTGATTTTCAGATTTAAAAATATTTACCCCATGCCAAAACTTTCTCCAATATATTCCCAACAACACACCTAAGAGAGGGGTGGGGAGAAGACAGAAAGCTGCAATGAATTAAACAGACAAAAATCTACTGCAAAAAAGTTACCTGATTCAAAAGTTGGCATTTTCAAGTCACCTTGGTTCAGTTCTGTGCCATATTTTAATTTATGATATTTTGCCCTGAAAAAGTACGCAGATGTGTATCAAATTAACATACAAGACTTTGATAAACTCAAAACATTCTACTATTCCCATTTAAAGCTACCATGTCAACATAGTACAGTTAATCTACCTAAAACTGTTGTGATAATTATTGTATCACACAATTATTTCTAGTCTTTCAAGAACACAGTTTTGAGATAGTATTTTGACTATTATCCACAATTAACAAGTAACTTACAGACAACAGTTTACTATGTTCTCCAAGAATGTGAGTTTTTTCCTGTCTATCAGCTAATGTAAGAACCTTTCAAAAACCAGCAGGTTCAAGAACTTAGCAGAAATAATTTTTCCAGTTGTACCAATGTCCTAAGTAGCCAATCGCACTACAAAAAATAAATCTCTTATTTGGGGTTCCTGCCTATCTGCCACTTTTGATTTTCACTTCGATTTGCCTCCTGCTCTGTCTTTCCTTATGACACATATCTCTCTGAAGAATCACGTTAGAGTGGTAGTTTCTCTAATCACCTATATTCTCTTACGGATTTTCTCCTCCTCATTGACTGGAGGCTTAGCTTCCAATTTCTGCTCAGTCCACCTATGCAAATGTGCCTCAGTCCTTCCCATCTTCTGACCTCTGATATCCTAACTCTAATCTCTTCTTCCCCATCTGATATGCCAAGGCCTGAACAGCAGGCTTAAGCCTGAGTTGACACACAAGACAAATCTTGAGCATGATGCAATTAATACCATCAAGGTTCTTTATTCAAAAATAGATGATCAAAATATATCTATTAGTTGTTCTTAAGGCCAAACTGGCTGCTGTAGAAATGTTTGTATAATCTTATGTAAGACATATTAAGAGATTCTCCCAACTAATATCCCTAAAGGCTTGTTAGTAGGAGAAATCCTCCCAACCCATATCCCTAGAGACTTCTTAGTGGAATATTTTAGGCAAAAACCCCCCCAGCCATGGCCTGGGCTCTGGCCCTGGCCCCAGTTGGTCAGGAAGTGTGCCATCAGAACCAGATGTTTTCTGCACAAAAGGTTAACAAGTCATTTGGACCTGCTGATTTGGCCCTTTAAAAGCTGGATCCCTTTTTGGGCAAACCTGAGAGCTCAGCTACAAGTAGACACATCGCATAGGATTCTCCCAGTTACCAGGAAGGGTTCTCCAGGTCCTCGCTGTGAAACAGGGATCCTCAGCGCTTGTGGACTCTGGATGATGGTGAAGTATTTAGGTAATTGGTGATCTGTCTTTCTCAATCACTATTTTCTCTCTCTCTCTCTCGTATAGTAACGATTAGATATATTACCTTGCTTATTTTTGCTTGTTGCTAAAGCTGAATGAGTAATAATATAAAATGTAATAATGAGTAATAATATCAAATGTAGCCTCTTCCTTTTGTGTTGCCTCAATCTTAATAGTAAAACAAGATCATTCTTTCTATTGGTGCCTGTGTCCATTCCATCACCCCCACTGACTGCCAAAACACGATCACTTTCTGAACTACCAGTCTTGGTGATACTATTTCCATGGAAATATGCATGAGCCTTCAAAATCTTATTATTTATCCAAGTTGCCTATCAAAATATCTTCTGCTCCCTTTACAACCAGGAAGCTCATCTGAACTACCTATGCCTATATCCTGGAATTCTCAAATTTCATCATTGATCTTTCACAGTTTGACTTTTGCCCCATAGGTTCTTTGCAAAAATACTCAAAATCTCAAGGTAAAGAACTCTAGGTGTTCTGAAGTAGAGCAAAGGTGAAAAATCTCTGTAAAAACATTACCAGCCATATTTTAAAGAAGACTTAAAGATTTATTTTAAACCTCTAAGAAATATAGTTATCTATTATTCTCAGTTAAACATTTGACCAAAGGTTTAGGAACAACTGAAAAACACTTAGCTCCCATCAATGGTAAAGACTTTTCTTAAACATGAAACTTCTCAAGTAAAGACACGTAATGGAACAGGTGCAATGGAACATTCTTGGAAATCAAGGATTTAAAAAAAAAACTTCTCAAATGCCTGAGCCGCTATTCCAAGTGTTTTCAGATTGAAAGTAAAGGTACATCTCAAATAGTACCTTATATATTTGATGACAAGGATTTTCTTCTAGACTACACAAAATTGCAATTAGGAAGTCTCATTAACAAACTGTCAGTAGATGGCACTACTGACCCTTTTTAGTAAGACAAAACTCTCTCATTCCACAGCAATCACACTGCGACTGAAAAATTATAAAGCTCCTGTAGACTTTTGTGTGACCTGAATCTGACTGCCAACTACATAGAATCATATTTTTAAACTATTTATGATTATGTTCATAGCTCATCCATGCACTAGTAAGACTGTCTACCTCAGGTGCATTCTTCAAACTGAGAGAAGGCTTCTCTTTAAGGCTTCGTGCCACATTTTAATAGAGCAATGCTCCACCAAGCTTTCCAGATATGAAAAGTACAGTGAGAGATTAGAGAAAATGATTATTGGCTCACAACAACTGAAGTGCGTCTGGTTAACTTGCAGTTGAATTTGAGTTTGCTAAGTCAATGCCTTGTGAAATGCTTTGATTGAATGTTTGGTTTAAAATTTGCCCTTACTTTCTAAATTTTCCCAGTAAAAGTTTGTTGTTTAACCTCCTGAGAACATTGTTATGTTTCCCCATGCACCTGCTTCAGGATATAAAAAAACTTAAACCTCTTTAAGAAACTTGTCAAGCTAGTGTAGGGCTGGAAGTACACACTATGATTTATATGCCCTATAAAATACTGTCCATTTAGGGGGTAAAAAACACCAAGAAAGCCTAGACAACCAAAATGAAAGTAATTCAAGTTAAATAAAGTTGACAAAATATTTTTTGCTCAATTCGTAAGTGAAGCCAATAAAGCACTATAATGAAAAAGCTAACCTAAATTTGTTCAATTTACAGCTGTGACATACTATTTAGGACTTGTTGCTCCCTTTTGGAGTTACAATTTCAAAACAATTTATTAAAATTCTGCTTTAATTGTTCTTAGAGCAGATAATGAAGCATCTGATCTAGAATTACACCAATGACTAGCCACTATAAAGCCAAAATATTGCTGCATGCAATGAGATCAGTTGTCTTTAACATCACAACTTCAATTTCACAGCAAACATTAATCTTATTAAATTCCAATCAACTATACATCTATTCCTTTCTCTGTTGGGGTAATTACTCTATAGCTTAAAAAACACTAACAAGCTACAGTGTTGTTGACAAGTCAGAGATAATACTCCTCCACACCACAGAGTAACTGAATTCTACAAAGGGCAACTTTTGAATGCTTGGAGTATTGAATTATCTAAGGTTAGGTTTCTGAGAGTGAAAAAGAGTGGAAAAAACAACACTGTAACCTGATTTAACTGCTTTCTGCTTTTTAACCATTGAATCCCAACACTCAGTTGCAAGGGTATAAGTTAGGGTATAGTTGTAAGTCCAAAGCCCACGAAGCCAAAATATAGCCTCAGCTTTATGTTTTCAGCAAGTCTCATTAATTTAAGCCCAACACTAAAGTAATGAAGCCTGGAGTAGAGTGGCTCAGAGTACACAACAGACAACATCTGGCTGGGTCTGCAAAGCACCATAAAAGAACACACAGTTCAACAAAGTGTGAACAAAGAAACCACATGCATATAACTGCATAGGGCCTAATCTTATTACTGAAAAAAATATCCAGAACTATCAAAGCATTTAAGGACACTAAAATAATAACATTTTACTTGTCTAAAACATAATTACACATACTTAGAGATAAATATTAGAAATAGTAAACTACTTTGCAACAACTAGTGCATTTTATTTAATCTTACATGCTGATGTTCTGCTTCATAACCTTTTTCTGAGAAATCACAACAGTTGTTGTCTGAATGAGTTCATTCCTGACTCCTTCTAATTGGTATTTCACTGCATGAAACTTTTTGATGACATCAGGGAGTTAGCAACAAGAAAAGAAGAAAGAGGGTGGGGGGAATCAGGTGCAACACTGAAATTTTCTGTCAACAATCTTCAGGTCTGATATTCTCAGAATATATTTTGCTTTGGAGCTGGTGTATTTTCATTAGTTGTGATTCTTCACTCAGGGGAACAATAAGAGAAAAATAACATGTATTACCCAGAACACTGAGTGCAACAAGCAAGAAACCAACACAATATCATTCTCAGATGATTTACTGGCAAGTCAGTACCTGCTTGCTTTCAATTACTCAATCCATCATACTTTCACAGTTAGATCCCCTCAGTCTACTGGGTATTCATAGCTTCTTGTTGCCTTCCACACGTTCACCAGTCAACTCAAGTTTCAGTTCCCACTTCTAGCGATCTTCATGAGAATTGTGGCTAGAACTTAAGCCAGGACCTTCCTCTTGAAAAGTATGCAGTGTTGGATTGCACCCACTAGCCACAGGAACTAAAGCAAACTGTATGTTCCTGCTGTTATTCGCCTGGTGTACATGTTTACAAGTTTCTTGCCCATCAGATGAATTTTAGAATTTTATGGGAAGACTATAAAGGCAGCTTTCATTTCACAAAAGGAATGAGGTTTCACCAAAGCCATTCAACTTCAAATTGTGCATCCTGTTATAGCATGGCTTCACACTGCAGCTGAAATTAAGCACCTCCAATTTATCTCAATAAGCAGGCAATTCTCACTGCCTTATGGTGTACATTTGCAAAAAGTCACAGTGCAGCACACAGTTCATTACTGTCAAAATAAGTAAAATCTTTTCCTCCAGAAAGTTACTTACACGCAAAACCCTGTGTCTGCCATAACAGCTTATTATTTCTTTGATATGCTCAGTGTTCTTTAGATCCCAAGACCCTGCATGCATTTCATCTGCCTCGAACCCAGAGTGACTTGTACATCACCTGTACAATATGACAATGAAACCTCGTCTTACACT
The DNA here is from genome assembly GCA_013396875.1 of Vireo altiloquus. NCBI lineage: Eukaryota > Metazoa > Chordata > Aves > Passeriformes > Vireonidae > Vireo > Vireo altiloquus. Next base: position 788,835 of record VZRF01014365.1, on the reverse strand, counting down.
GGCTGGAAACCTTGAGTTATTTTCCATTAAAAGAACAGGGCTGAATGAAGTAATAGATCCTTTCTCCCTATGACCTCACCAGAAAACATGACGTGCTGATATAGTTTTCTGTATGAATATACACTGTTTTCTGAAGCATCTCTATACTGGACACTCCACACAGAAGAATGAAGCCATCTTGCCAAAACATTACATTTTAATATGAAAACAACTGAAATGCATTTCTGTACTAGTCCCTTACTCATAAGACTGATGCATAATGTAACATATATTTAGACATACTTACACTTGGACAACTAACTTAAAAATATCCAGGTGAAACCTCACTACATTTTGCTACAAAATTTTATGTTTACTCTGGCAGGAACGGTTCCCTAAAATCAAAATAAACAGAGACTACATATTTTGTTGCCTGATTGTCAAGATGTTTCACCATTGGATTCAGCTACTTTTTAAAAGCAAGATAAACTTAAAAATTAGAACTGAGTCCACTATTGAAAGTATAGGCACATGACAAGATAATTTCCCAAGAGATTTTACAAAATTAACTACCAATTTGGTTAAATGGAATAATCAGGCAACAAAAGAACATGAAGGTTTGAAGGACATAAGCCTGTACAGACGGAATGGAAATTTAATTTTTTAAAGCAGTAAATCAGTGCTACAGAAAACATACCTAGTGAGGCTAAATATCCAAGCATCTAGCACATGAAAAAAAAAAACAAAACCAAAGAACCTCAAAATGCAAAAACAATTTTTAAAGGATTTTGTTCTGTCACAAAATATAGTTTTCATCATGCAACACATACAAAATAGTTGAAAGGGATCAAGAGAGCAGTATTTTTCATCCTTTCAAGTTTAATACAATTGAAGCACAGATAAAGGTATAGTAATAGGGTATGAACCCTTTGGGTATGTTCATTCTTACTCAGTATATCATAACTCAAACTCAAAAAAGGGAGTTTGCCTATTTTAGACAAAAGTCCAAACATTTTGAAAATTATGTGGCTTTTTATTATAGAGGACACTAAGGTTTGTTAGAAAACACAAGGTGAAGACAACTAACCTTAACGACAGTTTACATAAAGTAACACAGAATCATCTAATAAAGGCAGTTCACTTAATGTGAGTGAATTAATATTAGTCTATTAAGTTTTCCAGGTCAGAAAAAAACTAAACAATTTGCATACCTACCTTTCTTGTTTTAATGCATATTCTAACATTTTTATTCTTCTCACTAAATCTTTCTTCAAATTTTCTTGGCCCTTTCTTTCCCCTTGTAAAAACGCTATCCGAGCCTGAAAACACACACAGAAAAAAAAAGCAAATATGTATATTATTCCATTCTGTACCCAAAACAAAGCAACAAAGTTTGTCGCAGAAGAAAGAAAAGAAAAAGGAAGAAAGAAAGAAAGAAAAAACCTGTTTTGCATTAATTATTTCAGTGAGTCAATAGCAACAGAAGTGTTTCTGCCCTAGACACCGAGTGTTATTTTCTGTTCAAGATGAACTGGCCTAAAGTCTGTATAGAAACTCTACAAGAAGGCACAAACAGCAACCATATGAAACATTTTAATATATACACACATTTTTGTCCCTACAGCATTGTTAGCATAAGGTCTATTATACATTTTCTTCCAAACCCAAAGCTGTATTAAATTAGGTACACTGCAATTAGAAATTCAGCTTCTAATGCCACCATACTGAACAGATTAAGAAATTATTACATAAATTCAAATAGAATTCAAAAATCTGTTATACAGGAAACAACTATTTCATGGACTCACATTTTACTTACTACTGAAAACAGCTGAATGTTAGAATACCAAGGGACAATTGGGTTTAGTGTGCTGTTCTATATGGAGAAAAATAATGCTATTTTTTTTAAAGCATCAGTCATACTACCCACTTAATTTAGAAAGAAGTAAGGAAGATTCCTACTTGCCTGCTAACCTGGTAGATGATAATAAATTCAGCAGAACGTATAAACTATCTCAACTAGCACAAGAAAGTTATAGTTGAAAAATAAAGGTAGTACATTTGTTGAGGAAAAAAGTAGTCTTTTCACTACAAAGTGAAAGGACTTGTGTTCTGGCTTTTGCAAGCCAAAATCCTACGAAAAACAAGGGAACTTGCAGATGTGAATACAAAATTTAAACAGTTAATGACATTAGTGGATTGGCCATCATTACAGGAACATCATTACACAAACTCATTTGTCCTCTCTGACTTTAAATTGACTGAAATAATTGAATAGCTAATGGAGTACTAGATTCAATATAAAATTTATTGGAAGAGGGATTTAAAAAAATTGAATAAGGAAAGTAGAGACCACATTGCTCTACCAAGCTCAAGAGCAACAACACCATTTCAGTACTAAAGGAGGAATGGGGGGGGGAGGGAGGGAGGAAGTGCTATAATCAGCACCTAATCTATCCCTGAATATTTTTGTAAAGGGCGTGGTTGCACATTTTCATTACTCAGTGCTTACAGCCTGAAACAGTCTAACCAGAGTGATAGCATTCTTCCATCGCTCCTTTCTTGAGCCCAAGTGGTATCACCGTGTAAAGACTTCACACATCAGCCCTCTGATTTTAGCCGCTCTGGCCTTGTATTCAGCGGTGAACCAAATTAAAATATGCTTCTTTAAGCTAACTATTGATTTAATCAATTAAACTCCTAGTGAGAACAAGGCAGTTATGAGTATGTCAGTTAAAAGTATGGAATGAACTCACACTCAACAAACCACTGTCACAGTGAGAAACAGTAAGGAACCAAAGTGCATGGTAAGAGAGATGGGGCTGGTGGGTGGGGAGGATACAACACCAACTTGACACCAAAAAAACCCAAATATACCCAAACAGACTCTGTACTGATTGCACAGATATGTCAAAATAAAAGGTAGAGAACAAGATCCAGAATCAGCAAACCAAACAACCCCAACTGTACTCAACTGCAATTATGCTAGATTCTAAAAAACACTCCAAAACTGACTCTAATCAAATGGAAAGTTAACAGCCTTCTGCAGAACACTACAACTGCACATAATTTCCACTCCTCTAGTACCTACGGTAGCAACTTTGTTAGATCAACTTCACAAGCCTAACATGCCATCCCAATTTTCACTAGTCAAGCAGAGCTGTTCCAAAGTACACAGAAATACCACAGTACACATAAAATACTTAAAAATATAGTTTTTTTTAAAAAAAAAGTTACCTGCACATACGCACAACAGGGTACTACAAACATTTGGAACTTACTGGCTGCCCACAGAGTCTATCTACAAAAACAAACTCAGAACTACTTTGGTAGTTATCTAATGAAAGTTAGGAGAGCTCTGATGCCCTTTGAACTGAAGGCACTTTTCAACTCTTTCCAAAATCAAGGTCTTCCCTAAGTGACATCTCCCCTTTACTTTTCTTCCACTGTCCAGCAACCTTTTCCAACTATTTGACAGATCTTAGCTGCAACTGTTGAGCTTTATTTCAGCCTCAGAGAGGAAAACAACGTAATTGTAACCTACCCAGAGGGAGGCATCTGCTTCCTAAATGCTCATAGCCAAACTTTTTCCTTATGGAAATGCTTCTGGAGTACTTAGCCAAGCAGAATCAACTCTCCATATTTGAAAGGTATTGCCTGGATCTCATACTTTTCAACCAGACAATTTAATGAGCTATGTGATCTTGAGAATTAATATACTACAGAAATAATGGTACAAAAATAAAATTTTAAAAATTAAAATAAAACCCCAAGAATTTCTGCTTTACAAAAAGAGCATAAAAATCCTTTTATATACAGTAGTATTTATAACAATCTTTACAGGATCCAGTAGGTTGAACAGGAAGGTCAGCACACAAGAACACACTTTGTAGCTGAGGCTCTGGCATTTTGGCAATATTAGCAGACTTCTTTTAGAACTGCTTTCTGTAATTGCTTTATACATGTTTATTACTTTTTTCTTGTAATAACCATCACATGGCTAAAACATAACAGAAGTTAGCTATGCAGAACTTAAGAGCTCAATCTTTAGAAACACACAAAATCAATTCAGACTTGAGGAATACTTCATCATCAAGACCTTCACTACAAAACCAAGAATCAGATCACCAAAAATCTGGTCTATAAATTAATCAGCTGGCTTCCTTCAGTCTGGAAGATGAGTGTCAAAACTATTCCCTGACATACTGCGTGACCATGAGCCCTATGAATTAACACACCTCCTTTTTTGAAAATCAGAAAATCTCAGGGTCAATAAAACCACTAACTAAACAGATTGCCCCCAGGGGTGCTGAACTTAGGTTCCTTGCACAAAGATAAATGCTCAAAAATTTTCTCTACATATACAACTTTCACAATCCTTACATACTAGTTTCCTTTGATTTCAGGATAGATTTGATACGATTTGTAAAAATACTGATGATTTAAGACTAACACAAAAACTAGGAAGCAAAATGGCACACAACAATTTTGTACTCACTTTTTAACTCCACACTCCACTCTCCCCAGATACAACAGATCTCATTCCACTGTCTTAAACCAATTTGTAAGCCTCCAGGCTAATACTAAGAGGAGCAATCCTCCTCCTATTTCTGTTCCTTCTATTGCGCTGATTTAGCGGCTTGTGTTGACACACAACAAGTCTACTGAGGAAATCATTCTATTTATTTTTTACTTTGTTCTGAATTACATCAGTTTCCTGATCCTACTCTGTCTGTACAACCACGGGAGTAACTCGGGCTGGCACAAGGGACACAAACAGGATACTGAAGTAACAACCCCTTCCAGTGACATGGTCTTAGATCAGCTTAAACTGACCATGATATCATAACCTGCACATCCAGAGCTCAAGAGTTTCAGAAACATGAGCAGAGAGACTAAGAAAGTCAAATAAAATACAAGTCTTAACTCTTCTGAATTGAAAATTCAATCAAAATGCATTTTTAAAAATGTATTAGCAAGAACATTTCTTAAGGGGGAGAAAAACACATTATTTTATAAAACATGTAATAGTTCTGTAAGTAAAAATATGACCACTCATGGCTTAAAAAAATTCAGCTGAATTTAGTTGTGCATAGATTCTGTTAGAACATTTTTCAACACAGGTAAGGAATCTACTTCAAGTTCTTGAAAGCCTAACGAAGGCTTTCATTTTCAGGGCAAATTCCTTCTCTTCTATCAGCATGTAAATTTTCATATTTTCAGTATTTTCACAAATCCCTGAGATCCACTATGCATCTACAAAATTGACATTTAAATAATCCCTCCACACCTTGGCCCTCAGCTGCAAGTAAGAGTACCACCACAGCAACTCGCTCAGCTTTATTATGAAAGTGAATTCAGGGAGCTTTGAGAAGTAGTTAGAGCGACAGATACTTTGTACTTGTGCAAGGATGCATTAAATAATGCCTGAAACTAGGCAAGATGGAATTCAAGTATAAAAAGAATTACTGAATAGCTACTTGAACAGTATGGATCCCAGGACAAAGAATTGTCTGGCGTTCAAAAACTATGGAATGCACATAAAGAAAGGAACAAATAAAAATTCTAACATGTAATATTCTAGACTTTGTAAACTTAGTATTGTTTTAATAGCATGTTGCATTTCAGACATACATGCATCTTGTAGTTGAAAGGGGTTTTATCTGTTAAACAGGAAGTCTGACCATACTCAAAACAGTCAACAGTCTTTCACCAGAACTCTAAGATCTCAAACAAGAAACTGAACTTTAATTTATAGGAATAATCAAAATTATTTATTACACTGATACTCCACATCCCTAGTATACAATTACGCTGTTAGATGAAAGTGTAACAAAAGACCTAGTTTATGAAATTACTTACACATAACTTTTAATTATTAAAAATACTGTATTTCATATAGAAATTCATATATCAAAATTTAAAGAAAAGGTTTCCTTGGAAGAAAATAAGGATTTTTTTTCCCCCCTATTTTGAAAGAAACTCCGAAAACTTCAGAATTATTCCCTACATTTCATACAGTACCACCCATAGCAGCATTCACATTAAAATTGCACTTTATTGCTTTAACTGCCAAGAAAAGCCTGACAATCTTCATGTTGATCAAACATATTTCTCTCAGCCATTGAAGAAAAAGGAGGGAAGTGATTACAGCACTTTGGGCAGGTAAAATTGCCGATGTAATCTAAAGGTTATATAATAATTAGGAAATCCATATAGGATTTGACAGTATTATCTTATTAATAAATCCTGACATGCAGTATTTGAAACACTTGTTCAGCATCTCAGAACTAGTGAAACATATTAAAGGGAAAAAGGGGCATGAAAGAAACCTGGATGGTAAAGCATCGAAGACTGATTTAAAGCCTTCTCTTCCACTTTTGTAACACTAACACGTTCCTGTACAATTCAAACAATCAAATTCTAATGAGTTTACCAATACAGGACCACACTCAAAAAACATTTTCTTTCCACTGCAGTTCTAAATATTGTTAACTCTTAGTCTCCAGAAGTTTATTTTGAAAAAATTCTATTACATGTAAAGTAACGCCAGCTATGCGCTGCTTGTATTCTGTTTTTCTAAAGTCCATTCAGACTTCTAGAAGGAAGGCAGTAAAGGCCTGCAGTAATTCTGAAAGAAGTGCAATACACTGAAACTACTCAGTGCACACATTAAGCATATCCTTATCCTAGTAGGGCATGTCATAGAACTCAAAACAACAGGAACATTTTATCACACAATAATATTAATCTAATCTTGATTTTTAGATGTTTATTTTGCTGAAGATGAAGTAGAACAGTTTGGGGAAACTAAAATATACTGAGGAAGTGGAAGATTTGACTCCTAACAGTTATTTAAGAGTGAACACACCTGTGCAGCTATTAATGGTTCAGTTCCCATTCACAAAAGGGAAACAACATAAGAGAAGCCTTCACCTTCAGTTTTCAACAAATACAGTCTGAAACTTCATTTCCTTCAGAACAACTAAAAGCATGAGTTTTAGTGCACTCTTATAGATCTATGTTTATGTATTTATCGTGATTGCAATTAATCCTTAAACTGTCAAGTGAAAACTAAAAGAAGATATTTCAACCACAATAAATAAACATATCTATAAACAAAAATAAATATTTATTTTTTAAATTAAAGTCTCGAGATTCTTTCTCAAGTAACTTCTGCAGTACAATAGATGTCATTGGTAACATCAGGATCATACATGTTTCAAAGATATATTACTTTTATAGACCCTGTAGAATAAAAAATAATTGGAAGACAAAAAAAATTAGAAACAACACCTCCTATATTAACAGAAAATCTTTACTTCATAAAATAAGATCAGGTTAAACATGGGGGAAAAAATATTTTAACTACTAGTTAATACCAGCGCACATTTGAACAACATTTGCAAATAAGGAAGGTAATTTTCTGCCCAGCCTTATGACCTATAGGTCAGTTACCTACCGGGATAGTTAACTGCTACACTTAGAGTAGCGAAGCTACTGTTTCCCCTCAAAGGTTACATTTTTACAGAACTTTTCCATTTCAGCTGATGATCATTTCTTACTCCCCAGTCCATACTTTTTTCAAACACGCAAGTGATTGCTTTCTGATAGGTTGTTAAAAGCAAATCCTAACCACTAGAAAAGTGACATACTTGAGCAACTGTTGGACAAGAGCAGTAGAAACAAGAAACCCAGCCAGCTCTAGGAAGGTTAATGACACAACTGACATAGAAGAAGATTTACTCATCCGTAAGTCCCCAGCAGTCCCGCAGTGGGTATGGGAAACACCAGGCTTGCAAAACTTTCTCCTTTCCTTAATCTGTCCTTCCTCTTTCCAACTCTCACCACGTCATTCACATTCAAAGGTTTGCCTCTTCACTACAGGGCCAAGTACTGTCAAGTTAATCAGCTTCTTTGACCAACTTACAGAAAATCCAGCCTTCAATTCCATCTTCTTCTGTGCTAGAGTCAAACTTCAAAGTTACAACTTAAATCCAGCATACGACTGCCTTCAATCTGTCACTCCCCCTTAGAATTTTCTCATAGAATAATTTTTTTTCTAGGATTTTTATAGCCACTCTCTTAACCAACAGGGTATTTAGAATAGTACAGTAACAAAACTCATACAATTCATAATTGTGTTTTTAAAGTCTAACAACCCTCTAAACATCATGGTTTGTAAACAAAGTAAATCAACTGTCTGCCCATAAACTTGATGTCCAGTACAGAGAAGCTAATGGAAGTGAGAGGAAAAAAAAGACAGACTACATGTCCAAACATAGTCAAAGGCACTAAAAACAATGGATACACACTCTGGTAGCATTCTCCTCAAGGACTAAACTGTACAAGTCTAAAAACTAGAAACTCTAAAACCTTTTTTTTTAATAACAAATGCAAGTGCCTTATGAGTTTAACATTCATCAACTATTCTCGTAGTAAAGTGTTCTTCACGCAAGAACAAACTTCTAAAACTTTGTTTCAGTTAAAAACTTAGCAAACACTGAGCACAGTTTAATTTATGAATTAGTTTTCAATTTCACTCCCAGAGACACTCCTTCAGAAAAGTAACCTCCTGCCTAGGAATGCGTAAAAGAACTTTCATTTTCCTGAAAGAACACTCTATTCTGTAACACTCAATTATAACATGAACTTCAGGAAAAGTGAAAATAATCTGGTCACTATCATGAACAGACTGTAAAAGAACTACCAAAATGCTCCATGCCACAATGGCAGAATATCAGTCACTGTCCCTATATACCAGCTCTCCTTCCCCCCACAATCAGACATCAGACCCAAGATCAGCAAATTTTATCTGAAGGCCATTAAACAGGCATTATTTCTTTATCCAACTGACAGTTAACAGGAATGCTTGAAGCCACTACATTACCTAACTAGATACAAATGCTCATTTTGACCTCAAAAAATGCTCACTCATTTTTATCTCCAAGTTATTTTCTTCACCAGTATCAATATAATTCTATTGAGGAATTACAATCTTTCCATTCAAATATAAAATGCTGTCATTCAAGATAATCAAACAGCCAAGTAAAACATAAGCAGCCAAAGTAATTCTTACTAATTATAAACACTTACTATTCTATGAAGTGTCTGAACACTGGATTTCAACTGCCTTTCTTAAGCCAGTTGAATAATCCATGAAACATGTTTGAAAACAAGCTCCAAAGACTTTAAGGCAGTCATGTTCCTAACAATAATTTAAGAAAGCTCTGCAAACAAACATAAATTAAACTGATTCTCTTTACAATTCAGACTGACAATGTAAGTATCTTTCCTCAAAGAACTTTCTGAAGATCGAGTTACAAAGTAAAACTAATAATCCTAAATCTATTTTCGTAACAGACTTTCTATGGAATTTGTATTTGTTTCACATCAGTTTTTCCAACAAATAAAATAACAATATAAGTGTTCATATGCCTTTTACAGAAAAAAAGTTAGAAGATGTTACGTGATCACCCATCCCATGATGTGTTTATCCAGCTGTGCTGGACATTTTGTCCAGAAGGACCCTGTGAGAGACAGTATCAAAAACTTAACTGAAATCCAAAAGGATTACAGCCCAATCAACTGGCTGCCCTTGATCAGCTGGGTGGGCTACTTTGTCGTAAAAGGAAATCAGGTGTGACAAGCAGGACTTTCCCCTCATGAAGCCATGCTGGCTGTGATCAGTGACTGTGTTGTCTCTCAAGTATTTCTCAATGGCTCCCAGAATGATCTTCGCCATGATTTTACCAGTCACTGAAGAGAGACTGACAGGCCTGTTGTGACTAGGGTCATCCTTCTTGAAAACTGGGATGTTAGTCAGCTTCCAGTCAACTGGCACCTCTCCAAATGTCAGCCAAAAATCAGTATTTTTTTCACAGATGAAAAGAAATTCTTATTGGACTATCATTTGGTGATAAATTATTGCAGTTTTGCACTTTTAAAATCCATTAAGTCATTATATTTTTCAAATGTCTGTGCTGGAAAAAACTCAAAACACAGCTTCAACACCAATGACAAAAGCTGATTGTTGCCAAAAATATCAGCTATCAACACTAAGTATTCCCTCTCTCAATTAACAAAACTGTATACAGCATTTCCTACACAAACTTTCTATTTTGAAAGATTTTATACATTATTCCAGTATGAACTGCTGAAGAGATTCAAAGCTTGTGAGCAGTACCTTCTCTGCAGAAAAACTAATGAAAGCAGACACAGACAAGCTTGTGGACAAGTATGAGTCAAGTCACCAGCTCGGACAACCAACAGCAAAATACTCTGTAACCACAGATTAGATAGAGTTTCAAACAATTGAGAAATACTCTTGGCAATCACAGCTACGACACTAAAATGCAGCATGTATTCTGAAAACGTTTAGCATCATCACTTATGTCATTTAATAATGACATTCTACATAAATTAATGCTAAAATAATGCCTGAAGAAATTTCACTTGACTCTGAAGTCTCCAAAACAGTTGTCTGTCTAGATCCAAACTCTCAAATTTAACCATGCTAGAATAATCAGAGATCCAAAAGAAATTGCTGAACATGCTTTTATCTTCTCTCTACATTACTGAAATACAGATAATAAGGGTACTCAAGATAGGTCTGCAATTTTCACATAATGCTACAGAATGGTCCCAACTTACAGCACAAATTGATTGCAAAACACAGACTGAAGTGCAGTGGAACGAGAACAATTGTAAGGGAAATTCTTCAAGAAAGGTCAGGATTACTTTGCAATTGTTGAGTCTCATAATTTACACTGCAAGGGTTCTTGCACATTTTCTTCTAACTTTAATTTTTCAAGAACAGCTTCTGGCCCTGGACAGGCATATTCAACAACCCACCAACAAACCATCGAACTACTTGTACTTGCTATCAATAACCTGCTTAGGTCTCTGCTTTAGTTATTAAACAAAAAGGTCATTGCCTTTCTTAGTAGACACTAGCTATGTTGATTACATTCCACCTATTACAGTAGAGACAGCACTGGCTTCCTTCTCACTTAACGCAGCCATTCTTAAGAATCCCTTACTAAGAACCACGAAATCCCTTAGTTCCCTCAGTTTCAAGGGTCCAGCTCTTCATTTAAGTCTTATGCCTTAAGAAAATCATGGCAAGAACATACAAACTTAATAGCAGTAGATTAGACTACAGAGTAATAGATGGTATCTTGTGAATCCATTTCTATTTTCTCTGTCTCCATGTAGAAAAGATTAATAAATATTCATTGTATAATAATTCCTTCAGTATGTTTTACACTTGTTGCCTGATTATTTCTTTAGCTGTTGTACCAAAAAGAACTCCCAAAACCAAAACACAAAAATAGCCCAAAAAATATCCACACAAAAGAAAACAAGAAACAAAAGCAGTTACCCAACTTCACACACATATCTATCACACTATTTACACACCTCGCTGTGATTTTTCTTTTTAAGGTGAAGTTCCAATCTCCTGTGTCATACCCCTTAAACGAAACTATTTTCTACTGTAAATTAAAAAACCTGAATAAATCTGAAACCCAGGGAGGCTCCTAATACGGCTACCTCTCAGACTGCTTTTTGATTTAGCAAGACTGAATTCTAAATGGATCAGTCCTCAAGATGTTATTTCCAGACCTCAAACCGGTTTTATGTCAAATTTTCAGCATTCTTTTCAAAACTGTTACTAAACAATGGGACATTACAATGCAGCGTTGATTCTGCCAGTTCTGCACAGATCACAAGACAGAAATCACTTCCCAATTTCTGTATTTATAGCCCCCTTACAGCCCTTAAAAAGCCAAGGGGGCTTTTTAAAAACCTCCATTCAGGGGTTTTAATTAATTTCTTTTAGCAGGAAATTCACAGAAGTCGTGGAAGAAAACAACTCAGCATGACTATTTCAGCAAAAGTTTACCCTCAGTTGCACTTGCTCATTCTATCATTATCATTTCTGTTTTCTGCATTCCTCCTAAATGCATAAATCTTGTAAAAAAACATCTTTGAAACAAAACCCAAAAGTAGTCAGACACCTTGGATGATTTCTATCCAAAATTATTCACACACAGTCTTTTAAACTGCTTGGCATTTTTGGAATAAATTTTGCTCGTAAAAGAAATTTCTTTCCAATAAAGTCACTACTATGACCAGTAAGATATAATTAGATATACACACCAAAAGACAGTATTTGAATTTAGTAAGATCAAAAATACCTTTACTGTCAGCACCACTATATTGGCACATTATTCCATTAACATGAAGCTACTTTTGACAAAGTGCCAAATTTGGAGCTTTTTTAGATACTTAATACTAAATACAAATTAGAATATTAAGCTCATTTTCTTTACTATTATCAGTATTCATAAAATATAATATACAAGAGCATATATAAGAGTGAAGCTGTATACTTTGTAGCGTGGCAGGTTCTTACAATCCCTATAGAGCGGGAAAAGGAAGAGAGGAATTGCAGTGTGGTGAACATCCTCAAGAATGTTCACTTCCTTTCCAAAACCAGGAATACCTATTTATTATTTAGGAATAAAGTGGGAACTATAATCCACAGCAGACTGTGAACACGGTGATCTGAACCGACCTATGCTCTTCTAGTGGTGAATGCTCATGTCAGTGTTTATCAGCTGCAGGTCAGTAGCACACATTCCTAAGGGACTGTAGAAAGCAAGAACTCAAAGTGCTTGAATACAGGAAGACATACATATAAAAAAATATATATACATACTTGTATATAAAAGAATACAATCTTACAGAGCGTAGAGTTTTTCATTAAGGCAATGGCAACACAGACAATAACAAAACTGAATATAATCAAGTTCATGGAATCAAAAGTTATGGAAGAGTAAGTTAAAATAAAAGTGTATAATGTATTTCAGTGAGGCATCACAGAAAGTTGACAAGGAGCAGGTATTTTGCACCTCCTAAATGTTAATCTGGCTTCCTGGCACAGAACATTGCCAGCACTGTCTAATTTACACCACTTCATCAGGGAGTTAACAGAGTCAGTAGTCCTGCCTTCTACCAATACAACTGCACTAATCTTGCTAAAGATATGAAACAGAATAGGTGTTACAAAATTATTAAGCATGTTTAAATGCTCTTCCTGAACTTTCTTCTGAGAGTTCTGTTTGCCAAAGCAGCATCTTTTCCCAGGGCCTCAAGGTGTATTGGAGGATTCTGTTCCTGCACCCTGGGGTCTCATCCTCCAAGAATGCAAACCACCACAGTTTCAAGTGAAATATTAGAGTCAAGCATTCCCCAGCTTCTTATAGTGGTCACTGGCATAAAGTCAAGGGACTTTCTTTGGGTTTCTGTCTTCTGGGATGAGTATTGTAAGATCATCAACATCAAATTTGCTAGCAGTTAAGGAATGACCACATCTTGGGTGAAAAGAAAACAAGGTGAGTAAATGGAAAACATTTTAGAGCAATCAACCCATTAAAAAAATATATATAATCAGAAGGACCTTCAAGGCATACGGACTTAGTGAAGTTCATTCTCTATTTCAGGATCATTTCAATCAGCATTCAGAGAAGCACACTTTTCTTTAGAATGTTATAGCCAACATATGCAGGATTTTTCCATGCACAATAACGTCAAATAAACCTAGGAATGCACTTCTCATCTGTGGAAGTGGAATTTATTCTGGAATCACATCAACGTATTTTTACCTTTAATGGCCAACAGCAGGCTACCTCTAATCAGATGTTATTATAAAGATACTATAGTAGAAGATACTGTAGAAAAACCTACAGACTGCTTAAATTCATGCTGTACCTTCAGGTCTGGTCCTGAAGAACAGCCAACTTCATAATTGGCTCTTAATACCTGTTGGAGTTGCATCAATGAAGGCAGAAGATATCATTAAACTAACTACCCTGCTGAGCATGGCTTAGGATAATTCAAGAACAGTCTGAGTGACAGAAAGTAACCATCAGATCAGCAAACAAAGCTCTTGCAAGTCATACATTTGTCCTGAAGTTACATCAAATCACCAGAAGACCCAACTTCTCTAACCACTCTTTTCATTAGTTAGGAAAAATAAATCCATCATCGCTTTCTCCAAACTTCTTAAATTACAAGAAGGATCAAGAACACCCACCTCTACCTCAAAACCTACTTTCAGCATGAAATAAATAATTATATCAACAGATACTTCAACCCTCGCAAGAAATTCTCCAAGTGAGATTTCCTAAAGAGCTATTAAATATGCATAGGTATAATTGCAATGAAACTAAGAAATTAAATGCATGACCAGTGTTTAAAAAAAGAAGTAATTCTTCACCAGGAAGTGTTACATAACTTATCTGCCACACACTTCTACACTGTGCCTAAAAGAAAACCTCACCAGAGTAACTGTTATAAAATAACAGTTCTGTGCACCGATTCCAAGAGTATTATTATTGCAAAAAATAATTTATGAAAAGGCAATTATTACACATTAAAAAACACTTTTATACCAAGGGAATGTTGCTAAAAGGGAATTATTTAGAAACAATATTCCAGAAAAAGTTACACAACTACTACACTGACCCAGCATCCCGTACATAAACCTCACAGCTATCCAGGTATTTCCCGTTCCTGTTTTTACATGGAGCTTAATGTCACTCCATGCCCTACAGTCTTTTATTGTTTTGCCTTTAAGGGGTGAATACTGCAATAAAATTTTACAGAAATCTTAAAGATCTAAATCAACTGTTTCTGAAATAAAATTGGAAGAATGAGGTTATCCATACACAAAAAGAAAGCATTTCTGCATATTTTAATTTAGAAGTCTTGTTGAGGAGCCTATGAAGAAAGACAAGATTTACCCAGACACACAGAATAGACTTTTAACCTTCAGTAAACAAGCACCTGAAGTTCTACCAGGTGGTGTGCCTGCTAATGCAGTTGACTAAACAGCTATGGAAGCCACAGTAAGGAAACCCTTGATTATGTCTAATTGCCCTCTACCCAAAATACACAGAACTCTCAATTCAGTGCTTTAAACTTAAAAATGACTTAACTGTACAAAATATATAGCTGTCTTCATCATTACCTTAGAAAAATTATTAATGAAGAACAGTTTCTGGGTTTTAACTTCTTATATGTGTGCTATTTTATACAGAAAAAAATTTTCATTATTAAAAAAAGGTATTAAATATTCAAATACTTTTTATGTGAATAAACATTAGTTATTTGGACCACAAAGTACTTCTGCACCTGCGCTACAGCAAGCACCATAACAGTTTGCACAAGCAGAAGTTAGCCAGTTCAGATGCATGTATTACCCCCACACCTCGTGGCATTTACAAGTACCACAAATAAGAATGCTGATCAGCTTTTTACAACCTACTTCACTTTATTTTCAGTTAGTGTTGATCAAGTATCCCTTGGGGTTTTTTAAGGATTGATTTAGATACAGTTAAGTTAATTTCATAATAAATACAGAGAATCACCTGTAAGATCCAATGAAATAGCAGTTTATCAATTAATCATATTTCCAACTTCAACTATCTAGAATGCAATTGATAAACAATCATGCGGTTAAAATACACTGTGCATTTCACAACAGAAGCATCTGAACTTCCTGCCTCAACCTTGCATATTATATCACAATTAATGGCCCTGATATCAATCAGGGTTTGTTTTTTAAGAAAAAACAGTATTGAAACAGCATCAAAACAGCACTAAATATATTGTCAAACAATCAAATTAAAGCATTTTCCTGCCCATGGCAGAGAAGTTAGGACTAGATGATCTTTAAGGTTCCTTCAAGCTCAAACTCTTATGTGACTCCATTTCAAAGCTACCTCATTGGCCATGAGAATATAAGAACAGCTTGCCTGGTCACACCAATAGACCACCAGCTTCAGTATGCCACTCTTAACCATGGGCTAACAGGCAGTTCCACAGACTAGCATAAAACCAAAAGAATAAACCTCACCAAACATTTCAAATCTCAGAAAACTTACAAATCAAAACTACAGAATCTTTAAAAGTAGACACCCACAGGAAATTTTCTTCCATGAACTTGTCCAAACACTTTCTGACCCAAGAAAATGTTAGCATTTAAAATAGTCTCCTGCACAAAATGCCACTAATTCCTGAAAAGTCAGGGGTTTTAAAAATACTTATTTTTACTGTACGCTCCCTAGCTGCTGAGACACAGATTGTTTGTAACAAACTCACGACCATTCTACATCCCTCATAACCACTTCCACTTGCAATCTATCATCAAAACAAATTATTAGCATGCCAAAAGCAAGGCAAAGTCTGTTATGAAAAGAATTAATTGGTCCTCCAAGTTTAAGAGAGAAAAATTCCCAACATTATCCCCATCTCTCCTTCAAACTTAGAAAGTAAAACAAGGAACATACAGATAAGTATTTCAGTAACTGATTCTTGCTACATTTTGGAAATGTTGAAAGACAGCATGACTGTAGAGACACTCTGAACACCGTTTCATTTTGTTCACAATATCAACACTTCCACATATGTTATCTGAAGATACATTTCTTTTTTAAAGAATGTCTGGTATAAAATTCTTTCAATGAGTCTGCTCCACCATCCCCAGTGGAAAGGGAAGCAAGGAAGCATGAAAGTAAAATCTGAAATCTATGAGTTTTGGTGGTTTGGGGTTTTTAAACACCTAAATAAAGAATATTAGAGAATGTTAGAAAACATGCTTCCATAATGTCTCCTAATATTTAGGAAAAATAGCATTTGTAAAATAAGATAAACCAGGAACTTTAGTTGTACATCACAAAAGATGTCACTTTACAGGACAGAAAACATATTAACAACCATAGTAATCTTCATGCACACTTCAGTTACCTTAGAGGCTGTATAATGTTTAAACCAAAATTGCATATATTTTGTTCTGCATGTTTATGTTTCTTAATTACTCTTCCTATTAATTAAAGCATTTGGAAGTAGCATCTACTGGTAATTTTCTCCCAATATATTCTTGTGTGATTCTGAAGTATCAGAGAATATTCAATCTGGTTTTTACCTAGTTGAGAAAACCTGAATAAACTGCACAATTTAGACTTTTATTCCAGACAAGCATTATCAGCCTGCAAACCCTATAAGGAAGTGGATTTCTCGATTTTCCCCACAAAGTTGCAAGCTTTCCTATGATACTCCTTTCTGACACAACTTTATCTTCCTTAAGAGTTTCTGTAGTGCATCTCTACAGTGTTTTCCCATCCATGTTTCTTTTTCTTTTAGGGTACTATGGAGTCACCACCTTGAACAGTTATTTCTAACAAATACATAACATTCAATATAAACTTGCTCTAATTCCTCTAAAGTGCATAAATGTCTTAGAAAAGACCATTTATCTCAGCATAACAGCTGGTCATTACTGACCAACATCAAGGTCATTAGACTGGCAGATCAAAGTTACATTGCCACAGTGAAAATCTTTTAGTTCACTAAATAGTGAACAGATTGTGTCCATTACTTGAAGTGAACAAGACACAATGCAAGGCCAGACAGCTTATTTTCAACACAGCAACCAGTGAACCCTTAAGAAGTCACTGCAGCAGCCAGTATTACAAGTGAAAAAAGTGTACTATGTTTTAAGTACTGCACTCCTGATATTACACATTTCTGAACTGATACTGATTTGCACACACAGATTTGTCCAATAATTATGCTGCTTCCCTTCTGCACACAAGCAGAACAGCGTGCACCTGAGCAGCTGGAAAGACAACATAAAATTATTAACATTTTAGATTCGAAGTCTGACATAAATGTAGGTTTAACAGTACAAGACTTCAAAACCAAAAGGCTTGAGATCCTCTGTCAGTCATTACAGCCATGGCATAAGCCTTTACACAATGAAGTAACATGTATTTTAATTTATTTATAAAAATGTGTCCCATAGGAAGAACAGAAAAAAAAGATCCCAGAAAGAATAAACTGTTACTGCAGACCCTCTCTCCCTTCATCATCATCCCTCTGTGCAAAGAGGACTCCTACTAGGGATGCAAATTATCCAGCCACTTGAAGTGCACAGTTAAAGAAAGGAGTTGGGTGGATAAACCACACAGGCAGCCCATTAATTCATGCCACTAATAAGAAAGTATCTTCTTCTTTGGAGTAATAAATTCTTCAATTCAGAACACATAAATAAAATCACACATACTGCTAAGGCATTTGCTTTTCCACATACTTTTTATAAAGCATCGTTAGCAAAGTTATCAAAACTTTCAATTGCCAGGACTGAGAAGCGATTTTTATAGAGTTTACTGACATCTTGAAAGAATGAAGAAATAAGAAGAATGAAATTACCTGCACCAGGAGTGTTGCAGCTAAATCATCCAACACCCACTTCCATATAAATTATCTACTGTCATCCTATGGAATTACTGTTTTCCTTTCAACCCAGGAGGCCTCAATCATCAAAAAATTCACACCTGTACCCTAGCATCACATAGATGATTAACACTCTCATTAGTTTCAATGGACAAAACTATTGTTTGGGGTCCAAACTATTACAGTTTCATTAACAACAAAATATGCTGTGACTTCACAACTTAAATTGTAGAACCAACAAAAAAAAAAACAGGCCTAGTAAACATCTATCTTCAAAAATATTCTCAGCATGTTCCCATATCAGTCTTCACCACTGTATAGGCTAAGACCTAAAAATCAAACGTAATGTCCTCCCCCCTTCTATCCTGGACTTCCAAAGATTTAAAAAAACAAACCCAAAGCACCCTCGTGCATAGGCACTGCGCATCAAGTCTGCTGTCTCAGCCCCATGACATATGCACACGTATGTGAATCAACACATACATAATCAGGGTCAGAACTATCACCATAGCTCCACAGACACGCAACTGAAACGGTATGGCCATGGACAACAAACAACAGCCACAAAAAGCAGCAGAGTTGGCTAGAGTGCATCACGGAGTCTAGAGGCCACGTGAGTTCAGAAAAGCATTTTATCAGTCAGACACAACTTTCCAAGTCTCCAAACTGCTCTTCTGTTAGGGTATAGCAGTACTTCGTTTTAAAGTAACAAGCCAAACCATTTCAAGATGGTTTTGTTTGGTGAATAGCATTAAACGACTTATTTATAAACATAATGCTATGTCACCGAGACGCTAGAAAAAACAGGAAAAACAGACAATTGCTCATCACTAAAAACATCCATCCACGCCCACCACAGATTTTAAATCCAGCCATTCCACAAGGTGTAAAATGGGAAAACTGGCAGTAAGTGAAGGAAACAGTGAAACATCTTCATTTGTTTCCCTTGATTTTTTAGCGTTTTTAAAAATTCTTCCTTAATTATAGTTATAACAAAAATAGTACAAATTACATGCTTACAGAGCCAAGAAGTTCCTAAAGAATTGCCCAGGCTCAGGTATACTTCTTGGTTCTGAAATCCGAAAGTAAATGCATTGCAAATATCAGCTGCTGTTGCAGCGCAATTTGATGGAATGCTACCTCAAGACCATAAGCATTCACTCAGTACAAAAATCACCAAAAAATTCTTCGGAAGCAATTAAGTCTGCTAACATTTATTTACATTATTATTATGTACATTTCTGTCCTATAAAAAGATTATGGCTCCTATGTGGATACCTCACATTTAGTAGATTTTTTAATCTGTTCATAAACTTGTAATAGTCTATGCATTATTTTATTTTTACTTGCAAAAATAATTAGTAAAATTATCCTATTACTAAAAGCAAACATTAGTGGCAAGAAATGTATATTGCAACTCCAACATTTGCTCTCTATCCTGAGAAGTTATTCAATTTCCGTTCCCTAGACGAAGCTGGGGTTTTTTTTGTATACTGAAATGACCACGCTGCAGACTTATCGATTCCTCACTCCTCTCCGATATGAAATCTCCAAAGAAGCGAGTCCGAAAGAAAGAGAGAACACATCAGACCTGTCTCAAATTGCATGCCTGGCTAAGTTCTTTACTTAAGATTGACCTGAACTCCTTTTCCTAGTCCGACCCTCGCTCGGGAAGCAGGCACTTCTGCCTCCTCCTAACTCCCTCTTTTCCCTCCAAAGCCAGAGCTCGCTGAGCTTCAGGCAAGCACCAGTCCTCCTTCCCAGGCCCGGGGGCTCTTGCTGTCGGTAACACGCACGGAGCCGAGGAGCCCTGGAGTCATTGTGCTGCGGGAGCCGAACACAGCTGTCAAGGCAGCTCTCCCCGGCGGCGGGGAGAAGGGGAGGAGGGTCACAGCCCCGCGCCGCGGCAGCGCCCGCCCGCCCTTCCCCGGCCGCGCTCCGGGCGAGCGGCCTGCGGGGCCGGGGCCGCTCCGGAGCCGGGCGGGCGCCATGCTACAAACCAA
>VZRF01014365.1:681725-767817 GCA_013396875.1 Vireo altiloquus | reverse complement strand
CCGGGAAACCGCGGCCTGGCCTCCGCCGCCGCCTCCTGCGGCCCGGCGCGCCTGCGCGGGAGGGAGGTGAGCGCCGCGCCCGGGGGGAGCGGGACGGGCCCGGGGCTGGCAGTCGGTTCCCGCGGTGGGGCGGCCTCCAGTCCGTCGGTCGGTGTCGGGGCTGGCGGCCTGGGGCTCGGCCGAGCAGTTCCCGTCTGCTCCGGGTGACAGTCGGAAGTGGCTGCGAGGCTCGGTTCGCCCCGCGACTCGGGAGTGCCGAACGCCTTGCCAGGAGTCGGCGGGAATGCGGCCAGGCCGGGGCCTGTGACCTAAAGCGGCGCGCAGCGCGCGTCAAACACTTCAGTTTTTGAGACTCTGCGAGGTTTAATGGTGCGCTGAGCTTGCCCTACAAGGAGGTGGCTTAGAATAGATGTATTAAATTTATGGTATGTTTCTGGAAGCTGGCTAATCTCTGGTCATTTTCATGATTTCTCGGTTGTGATGTTTGTAATGTATTCTCTGCTTAATGAGGAAGAGTGCACCATGTTCGCTATTCAAAAGTCTTTTCCACGTGAGGACGGTTTTGCAAGAAATTACTGGTCTATTTTATCTGGCTCAGTTTTATCAGTGATAGCAATGCTGTAGTTTGAATATGGTGCAATTACCTCGGTTGCAAAATACTGCTTTAAAATGTAATACTTAAAAATTATCGTCACATCCTATTTCGAATGATCCATAGGTCACCCATTTTAAGTAAGGTAGGTCTTTGGTTTTGCCTCTCTTCAAAGTTATTACATGCTGTAAGAATTTACTACATGGATAGTTTCCTAAAAAAGAGTCCATTCTTGACAGACCTGGAATTTTGTTTAGTGCCTGGAAAAAAATACTGTTTTTCTCAGTACTGGTGTTTCCTTTCTGTACTAATCTTTCCTTAGGTGTGTATTGATGCTTCAGTTAGTTCATCCAGTCCTTCCTTTCTTCTCCATTAAATCATTTCCTACTAAAATGTCATTGTACATTCTTCCTGATTCCATACCGATGAGGCAATCTAAATCCAACTCCTTTCCATCTCAGCTGATTCCATTTCATTGTCTACTGACAGTACCTAATCATTATTAAAAACTGAGACTTAGCTCATAACCACTTCAACCTTTTGTTTAGCTCCAATTCTCCAGGACTTTCCTCATTCCTGAGTGTATGGGAGTTATTGCAGTTTAATTCCGTTACTATATTCAGCCAGCATTTTGACAACAGCACAGTAAAACTTTTTTATTCTTTCTTTCCTCCCTTAACTTCCCTAGGCAATTAAGGTTGCTTTTTTAAAAAATCCCTGTCCTGAAACTGAACACAGTGTTTCATTTTGAAGCCCCACAAACATACTTGTTTGATCTTTTTGATGAATTGTTATGGGCACAGTATTTAACTAGAATGCAAAAATTACTTTCACTGATAAATTTAAAATTGTATGTGGTTTTATTAAAGCCTTGTCCGCAGTCAGAACAAAAGTAGCATAACCAAGGGTTCTGATTATGTGCGTGGTCTTTATTTGCTACATGGTTTTGTGCAATAAATCTATAGGAAGCTCAATAAACAAAAATATAAAAAATACTTGTTCTTGTGTTACACCTGCTTGTGCTTCATGTCTTTAGCATTTAGCCATTTTAAAATTTTCATTACTGTTTTAATTCCAGTTTAACTCATTTTGTTACACATTTGGTGAAGGGCTTAGAGGAGAAGCCATATGGGGGGTAGCTGAGGTCACTTGGTCTGTTCAGCCTGGAAGAGACTGAGAGGAGACCTCGTCGTAGTCAACAATTTTTTCATGAGGCCAGAGGAGGGGCAGGCACTGATCTCTTCTCTGTGGTGCCCAGTGACAGGACACGATGGAGTGGCCTGAAGCTGTGCCAGGGGAGGCTTAGGCGGGATATCAGGAAAAGGCTCTTCACCTGGAGGGTGTTTGAGCACTGGAACAGCTCCCCAGGGAAGTGGTCATAGCACTGAGCTGAGTGAGTGACAGAATTCAAGAAGCGTTTGGACAGCACTCTCGGGCACAGGGTGTGACTCTTGGGATTTTCTATGCAGTGCCAGGAGTTGTACTCAATGATCTTCGTGGGTCCCTTCCAACTCAAAATATTCTATGATTCTACATTTCATACACACATAAAGTGTCATTAGATTTCTGCATCCAGAAAATCAACTTGTTTAGGGTTGGACAGTGCATTACATTATTTGCCTATAGTTCTATCTAACATATTTAATTTTTGGTGAAGCAGTTCTGTAAATATGTAGTCATGCCATTTCTTCTTTGCCAGACTTTATCTATTACTTGCATTCTAGCTGAGAGTCCTAGAATGTTGCAAACCTTTCTTAGAGCGCAATAACTAAAATACTTCTAAATCTGTAGACATTGATTGGAGCGATTTTAGTTTGAGAGACACACATCTAATTTGAATTACAGCTGTACTGCAAGTACAACTCAAACTTAGGTTGTGTTTCTTTTTTTATAATTTATGTGTCAGAGTATGTAGAAATATTAGCAAAATCTGTGACAAACTAAATTCAGTGCTTGTATCTATACCAGAGAAGTACTTAAAATTATGCGTTATATTACTGCATGTAGAATCAGCTGCGTTGGCCTTGCTGGAGACTTAAGATCTTTTTATCTGCAGAACAGGTATTGCAGGCTTTCCCTCTCTGTGAGGTCTCAGCTGTTATCTGAAAAGGAGTGTCACTCAAACAGGGACGAGTTACTTTGAGGTCTCTCATGTGGTTATGCAGCTCGCAGAGCTGACATGTCCTGGAAGCATCTCCTGAACCATGTCAGCAGTGTGAGTCACACAGGCCAATCACAATATGAGTTTTCTCTCATAGATATTTATCTGCGAGAGATTTTTTAATGAGGGTGAGATCTAACACACTGTAAAAGCTCATATTTAAATCACAGCAGATAAACTGTATGTTATCTATATGCATGCTAAATTATCCTTACAGAGGAAGTATTTTGTAAGGGAAGTAAAGGAGAGTGCTACTTGGTCACTCCAGAAGGTAATTTCTTTTGAAGGGAAGTTTGCAATTTCCAGACTTTTTACATCTTCCCCAAGTGATACCTTCTGAGGCTTTTGTTTATAGGGAGTCTTCATTCAATGATAGAGTTTCATAGGTGTTTTGTGGAATGGGCATGCAGTCCATGCAGGAAGCATATACCATAGGCTACTCTGGACAAAATTTCTAATGCATGGTTGACTGGGATGGAGAGAGTTGAACTTGACAGTCCATCAGGATCTCGATAGTCTCTTCCAGTCTTCGGTTCCTAAGCGCATTTGTCATGCAGATAGTTGTCCAGTGACCTGGAATGAGACAGCCTATTCATTTCTGACAAACAGCCTTCAGATAGTAATGTCTTTTCATTACTAAAATGAGCAAAATAATGGCAGAGATATGAAAGGCTTGCATCTTGTCACCAATTCCCTTGAACCATTTGATTCTGCATGCATAAAAGCATCGTAATCCATGTGTATGTGCATGGATAGATGCAGGCATATGCGTGAGAAGGCTCAGAAAAGCACGTAAGAGTTGTATCAGAAGTGTAGCTGGCTCTTTGAGTACTGATTATTGATCATAAATGGTAGCTTCTCAAATACAAAGAACTTGAAGGAATGGGGTTTCTTTACCCATCAACGCGCACAGATATGCTTTTTGTTTGTTTATTGTACTTCACAAGTTTCTTTACATCCTACATATGCAAAACTAGTTTTAACATGTTTTCTATATCTGAAAGCCAAGATGAAAAGAGAATAAATAAATTTTGTTTGTTAGAAACAAAACTCAGTAATTTCCCTTTTTTGCCAAAATTGTGCAAACAAATGCTTTTATTACTACAAGTGATTTTTTTCAGAATTGGTTCTAAAGGAAATAAAGAAACCCCTTAAGATATTTTTAACACTAGCATTATTCTCAAAGTCAGCTATGCTTGCATGTTTTTTGTAAATTTTTACAAAATTATTATTTGAACTTGTTAAGTGATTCCAGTTTTTCTGCACAAAACTGTGTGCTTGTGCTGCCGTTCATATGAATGAAATTTCTGGTTAGAATTTTGAAAGCTATCTTTGGGGCTGGTGGGAAAATACAGAAATGGCTACAGAAAGAGTGGACCTCTTTCCTACAGACTGATTACCTGTTAATTATGTTTTCCAATCCTAAGAGTAATAATTGTATCATAAATTACAGATAACATTTTTGAGTGCTACTATGGTTCTACCTCTGTTACAGCATTTTTTATTTTTTTATCTATTCTGCATAAGAGCATTTGTGCAGATTAAAAAACACACACCAATCTGGTCTAAATATTTTCATCTGTAAAACAATCCAGGCCATTCATAAGGATAAATGCAGATCAAATAGTCATAGTATCAGAATGGGATTAATCATGTACAAAGATTAGGTTAATAAAGGAATAATTAGGATTAGGGGCCAATCCTGCAATAGGATCATACCTACCAATTTGTTATATGTTTTGCTGTTACATATTGCTCAACAGTAACTCAAAGTGCAACAGTCAGTGCTCCTGGGGCAGTTGTACTGTCTTCCCTGTCCTTCTGTTCTCAAGCCCTTGGTACCATTTGTGACTAAAATATTAGAATAGTTTGGATCAAAACAGAGAACCATTAATTCTTGTTTCAGCAGTGCAAAACACAAAGATGAAACGTAAAACTTGGATGAAAAAAGAAAAGCTGTCTGTGCTGTTGTTATTGTCTGTTATGCAGTTGGTCTCCTGTGTCTGAGCTTGCTTGAAACAATGGGCAGCATTTCTTAGGTTATTTCTCTTTCATGCCACAGCTCCCTCTTAAGTCGCTTTAAAGTTTCAGGTTCCTTCTGTTGTGAGGTTGGCCCTTGCTAGGGGTCCTCATTCCGAGCTGGAAGGAGTCTTCATTCTTGTCCTTTTTGGAAGGTTTGTATCAAAAACTGACTACATCACCTCACTGTTTCAACTTTATGCTTAAAAATATTAAGACATTGCAACTCTAACTTCCAGCAGCAATTCAGAATAGAATGTGGGGGGGTAAAAAGAGCCCCATACTAAACACAGTAAAGATTGTATAGATGGTAGTATCCCATTTAGTCATCAATGCTAGCCAACTTGCCATCCAACAGTGAAGATCCCATCATACATTTCTGTCTGGGCCCTTTTTAATCTTAATGACCTGGTTCATTCTTTCTCAGAGACGAACTTGTGCTGATGCAGAAGCCCTGGGTGCAGTGCACAAGCTGCGTGCACCACGGCAGCAGCGCTGACCAGCATCCACGACTCTTCTGTCAGTAACACAAGAGAAGTGCATTCCTGAAGAGGCTTCACGTGCCTGGAGGAGGTGAGAAAGCTCTGAGACTGTCCTGATTCCAAATAGATTCTCTTGTCCTGAGGCTTGATCTTGAGCTAACTATGTGTCACTTAACTAAGAATGAATTCTCAGTATCAAGTCAAATTAGTAAAACTACATTTGAAGTTACATACAGGAATTTAAACTTCTTTGTAGATGGACTAAACCACACTAAACTGAGAAAAAGAGGGTCTCTTTCTTGAGATCCAAGTGATGGTAAAAGAGGTGGCTTTTCTTTTAGACCACTGTGAATCAGAAGTAAGGAATAATTAGTGTCAGCACAATATATGGGACTTTTTGCATCACTGTAGTGAAAGATTGGTGCGTTATCACCCATGGATGGTATATAGCCAGCTTATTCAAGTTGCTAGTATGTTGCAGCACCTATGCCGCTTGCCTTTTATTTTTTCCCCTTTTGCTTTTCTGCATTAAGATACACTGTTTTTACACAAAGAGCTACACTGTATTGTTTTGTGGATTTCTGATCACGTTTTTTCTGTTTAGACTTTGTCACAGAAGCTGTGAGACCTTAGGCACATCAGGTAAGGGCCAACTCTTCACAACTGGAATAAAAGGAATAACTTTTGCAGTAGCTGCTGTATTTCAAGTGCACAAACCTCAAGAATATTTGGGCCAATAAATCGGGGATCCAAATAGAGTCAGATGGAAAACATTACAGTGATTGTTCTCAGGCATTAAAGAAAATAACCCAGAACTTCTATTTCAAAAAATTACATCTGCAGCTTACCCTATTTTTACACTTTCAAAAACATCAGAGATGTTAATTGTTTAGCAAGCAGATTCTGATATATCAGAAAAAATACAGAAATTTTTTAATGCCCTTTTTCACTGTACATTGCATGTGGTATATTTATATTCTACAGCTGTATTTCAGTGGTGTTGGGTGGATTTTTATTTAGATTGAGGTAAAGCTCTTTTGAGTAATTAATGTGAACAGATTTCTCTTTAGCTATTAAAGATCCACACTTAGTTTTCATTGAGTGCAGAATTTACCTTTTGCATCAGTGTGGGAAATCAGACAGGAGAAGATGGATTTCAGTAGCTCCTGGTCCAGCTCAAGGTGTGTGTTGATACCGCAGATACCCAAATATTTAGGAATCTCTCATTCTGCATTAAAGGAATGATCACGTGTTGTGGCCCATGCATTTCCCTTTGTCATCTCACCATTCAATTCGATATGACAATGATATGAGTGTAATTGTTAAATACAAGTCAGGAAAAAAAGTGCTTATAGGCAAATTTTGCTCTTAGGAGCTGTATTAATGTGGCTTGGTATTAGGCAAATATGATAGTGTTCTCAAACCAGCTAGCATGCAGGAAGAAAATGGTGAATAGGTTCATGGTTATGAAGAAGTAATTGTTGACTCCTCCAGTTTCCCAAGTCCTATCAAGAAATTAATTTGATTGAAATGTGAAAATTTCAAATGTGAAAACTGTTATTTATTAGATAGTTTGTGATTAGTTTTGGGGGGTGGAAAGGGAGTTTTTCCATGGGATGCGTGCAAAAGATTTGAGATTTTTTTTCAATGTTCTGTGTTTTGACAATAAATTCAGTTATAAATATATGCATACCTGGTCTGGCTGGCTTTTAGGAAGTCTTTACTCCAATGTATTACTGGTTTTTTCCCCCTCCCAGAAATACTCTTCTTGATTCCTGCACTCAAAATTGAAGTCTACCACCGAAATCAACAAAAAAGAAATGATAAGATTTTTTCTTATGGTTAACAAACAAGGTCAAACAAGATTGTCCAGGTATTATGAGCATGTAGAAATTAATAAACGGACAATGCTGGAAGCTGAAGTAATCAAAAACTGTCTCTCTCGTTCAAAGGATGAGGTAAATTTTGTAGTTTTTGTTTTGTCCACGTCTCACACCTTTCCCATTGATAATTCTGAAACCTATCCGTGTCCATTGCAGGTCATTATTGCATTTGTACCCATGATAAAAAAGATTGAGTTTCTAGATTAGGGGTTCAGTCAGTTGAACTGTTATTCTGTATTGAATAAACATGCTTATCTCAGGCTTACAGAGATTTTGGAGTAGTGTATATCACTGTCGTGAAGATTCCTCTTGTTTGTTTGAAGAAGCTCAGAAGTCCGGGAAAAACATTTTATCCTTGTTTTGCTTGTCTGGTAGAGATGGATTGAGAGATATTACTGTTGTTTTGCCAGAAGGTAGAAGGCAGAGTAATGACAGTTCCAAATTTAAACAAAAAACTTAGAGTAGAGGATTCCAAACTCTGAAAACATTATCTAAAGCACAGGGGGGTTTGGAAACACAAATTTTTAGGCCTCTGTATTAGGCTTTTTTATTCAAAAAAAGTGTTCATGTGTTCCACAAGAAAGTCCGAAAACCCCGAAGTTGGAAAATTTCTTGGATGAAAGTTGAGATTTTCATGACTCGCTTAATTTAACCATTGGTTCCTTAAGAAAAGCACAAGACTTGTGCACATTTACTTGAATTAGAGGAGAAATATGTGACTTGGACAGTGAATGAAGTTGTTTGGTTTGTGTTCTGAAGTTAGCTTTTTTGATTTTCATTAATGAAGTGTGTTCTTGCACAGCGCTCCTCGCATACTTCATTCTCAGAAACCTCAATAAAAATAACGGTTCTTATGAAGTCCCTTAGTTCGCAGCTTTGACAATGCCTAAAGAAATGAACCTCTTCGTGCTGCTCTGCGAGGGCATTTCCGAGCACAAGCTCCAGCGCTGCCGCTGCCATTTCGGGCACCGAGCGAAATGACTGAGAAAAGGCGGCGGCATCTCCTCTAGCGGCGTGTAACGGCGCCATCTCCTGGCTGCCTCCTGTTTCCTCTGGGGAAACATGCTAATTCCTCCACTAGGTCTGGAAGTCTAACATTCTTCATTTTTACATTAAAATATTCGTAATTTTTAAATAGGAACATTTATCTCTAGGTCTCTTTTTGAAAGGGCTTCCAAATGAACAGTATGGGGAAGCATTGGGTGCCTTTATAACACCAAACGTGTCACGTCAGTTCTGCATGTTTCAGTTTTTCCATTTAAGAAGTGGTGGCATGTTTTCTGCCAGCAGATGAAAAGTGTGGTGTAACAGTTACCATATAAAATTTCTTTCAAGTCAAAACTGATGAATTTTGGGAAATTCAATGTTCTCTGTGGGTCTTACATATCTGAAAGCTCAGGCTCTTTGAGCAATGTGCTTTATCCTGTTGTATGCTTCAATGGCAGCTGCTATATTTGACTCATTTTTCTTCTGCCTAGTGCTCTTTCATTGAGTATAAGGACTTCAAGCTGGTGTACCGACAGTATGCAGCCCTTTTCATAGTTGTTGGCATCGACCAGACAGAGGTAAGAAATTATATACCCTCTTGCAATGAACGTTTATAGTGATTATCACAGGCTACAGCTCAAGTCTTCATCCAGTATGGAATTTTTCAACAGCAGTTAGAGAATTTCAAGGAGTCATTGTAAAAAAATTTTAAAACCCCCAAGCCAAGCAAAAAATCTCCCCTTCCCCCTAGATTTTTATTTGAATTAAGAGAGGTATAAAAGCAAGTGGGCTATGTTTGACTTCGGTCTTTAGCAGCAGAATGAACTGTTACCATGAGGTAGTCTTTCTGAGCCTCTTACTGATTCTGCACGAATTTATGTGGGGTGGGGTTTCTCAACAAATGTTAGCATTACAGCCAGGTCAGCTGTCTCATCTGTCATGAATTCTCACTGTTTTTAGTGTCCTTGGCCAAAGAAAAAATTCCTATACTGTCAGCTACAAAGATGCCATTCTATTTTGCTTTTCAAAAAGGAGAAAAAAGAAAGGCATCTGGAAGTTGACAAGTACTGTTATTTCATTTATTAAGGCACCTGGGAGGCCTTAGTGTTTGTATTGATTCCTGGTTCTTAGAAATTGATTCAGCACTTACTATTGGAGATCTTAACAGGGTGGTTTGGAAAGTAGTTGCTGCCTTCCACAATGTCTTCAAGTCAGGGTTATCATGGCAAGCAATTTGGGACAAATTATTTTGGCTTTGCTACAGAAATCACCCAGCAGAGGCTGGCTCTGTGCTCCAGCTGGCTGGTGTGACTGCAGCATGGGTAAGCTTAACCTAGTTAGCCGTGTCAGTCCATAAAGCTGAGCTGGGGGGGTGTGGAACAAAGGATGCAGTGGGATGGCAGCATCCATTGGCTGTTGCATTGGCTCTGTGTGGCTGGCCTGGAGCTGCTGGCCTGGGCACTGCCCAGCTCTCAGCACCTCTGCTCGGCACCACACGGCCTGAGCAGAGCGCTTACTCCATTGTCTAGTGGCTTTCCATTCACCACAAACTGAATTAACACAAAGAATACTATTGCATTTTCTAGTTATTGATTAAATGCTCACTTGGTTTTAATTTCAGAATGAGATGGCAGTATATGAACTAATTCATAATTTTGTGGAAGTTTTGGACAAATACTTCAGCAGAGTGGTGAGTGAGACACTGGATCTGTTATGAAACATTTTTTCTTCCAAAACTTTGATGAAAGTGTCATTTCAGAGAACAAATCAAAGGAGATTTAATATTTTAGAATTTTGATAAATATTATTGCTGTGGGGAAAAGCAGTATGAGTTGATTTTTCAGAGAAGTAAAAGTATACATGGGTTATAAATCATCAGACAAGGAATACCAGAAATATTTCTGTTAGAAATGCACGGTTTTATATGCTATGGGGTATCTTTGGGTCACGTACTCTTTAATTAGTCATGGGAATTTTATATGTTTTAAAAAAATAAAGAGGTTTTACTTTGCAGTTTTTTTAAGTTTTTAGCATTACATTCCCCAAATGAACTTCATTCATGATTAAGATGGTGTAACATGAAGCAGGGAACTGACATCACTCTCACTGAACAAGATCAGAGGGGTGGAGCAAAAGAAACCTCATAAACCAGCCTGTACTTGTACTCCCCATATTGTTGTCAGGCAATGGTGGATATCTGATAAAACAGCTATTACAGAGATAGTAATTTTGTTAAGGATTCAACATCAGGCATGGCTCCACTTAAAATGACACCATTCCTTTTGGTGGGAGATTTTTTGCTTGCTTGTTTTTAAGAAGTTCGAAAATGCAGCATTGTAATTCTGGTTAGAACATTTGCTATTTAATATAGGCTTTGTAATAATCTTGTTACAAAAAAAACCCTGACTGAAATCATACTTTTGCAGTGTGCGGTTTCAGTTAACCTTTGCTGAAATGTGCTGGATATCCCTCTCAGGAAAGACGACTGGAGAGTTGCCTCTGTAGTCCATGTACTTGAGGGTATTACATTGGTAACTGTACATACAAGATATCAGTATGCAGGGTCTGTAACTGCTTTCCCAGTTCTAGTACTCTAGCAGGCATGGCAGAGCTCCCTCTGTGAATTCAAGGACATGCTTGAAAAAGTCATCTGCACCCTTCACTGTTTAGATGCTTGGCAAATATTTTAGGCGAATCTTTTAGGCTGTTATCTCAAGTACGTCACTCCAGCCCATTGAAACTGCTGGTACTAAGTATATCACTTTCTGACTGCACTGAGTTCAGAATTTGTCTCTTAAAATTGCTGATTGTAGTCCCAACCTAAGCAGTGATAACCAGGAATGGAATTAGATCTCAGTAGCACAGGAATGCACAATAAAATTTAGTCACATCTTATTTGTTTGATTGAGCTAATAGTTGCCAACCACGACTCAAGTTTTATTCAATTAAAGCAGAGGAAAAATAGATGTAGTTCTTATACATATAAATGTAGTATATATAGAATTCTTTGACCACACATATAACCCAACCACTGATAGCTGTCAGAAATTTGCTGAGTTCATCATACCAGAGGGTTTTTTTTTTTATTTTCCATAGCATTTCAGTTTTGACACTAGAGGAACCTAAAAGGGGGGTGGTAAAGGAAATCTCCTGCCATTCAGTGGTTCTGGTTTTAATATCATATAACACAATAAATGGCAGAGCACTAAGACAAGGCCTGTAATTCTAGCTGGGGTTTCTGGCAGTAACCACAGAGCAAGACAGTATAAATCTCTACTTTTACAGATTAATGTTTAGGATTTGCAGAATTTTAGCAGAATCCCAAATTATGATGATAGCAACAGAGACAGAACTCTGGGAAAGGAGAGAACATCTGTCCCACTCTAGAAGGACATTTTGTCATCTATTATTTTTAGACTTGAGAGCTTTAAACATTCTCACATACTCTATTTTTATCTAATGGAGTTTACAGAGCTTGAATTCAGATATGAGAACAAACATTAATGGAATTAGGGGGAGAGCTTTCAAAGCTGCTTGTGAGATGTAATTCTGAGTCCACTATTATAATGGCTACCCAGGGAAAATTCTGCATACCGTTCAGAATTCCAATGTCTCCAACTACTTTTCAATGCTGAGAAAACTTAAACTGATCAGTTTAAGTTTTAAATGCAATTTTTGTGATGCATTAAAAACTTCTAATTGAAGAATGGCAGAGTCACTCAGCAGAGGCCTGCAGACTAGAACTAGTACAGTTTAGATCATCTTTAGACCACAGAAGTAGCAGCAATTTTACCAGTAAAACCTTACCAGCTTTACTCTGCCTTAAAACCAGTTTTAGACCATGAATGAACATCACATTATCAAACTAAATTCTCTAGGTAGCAGATAGAGATTCCCTCAGTTAGTAGAGACTGGGAAATCTCCACCCAACTGTGCAGGATCTTAAGTGCTAAGGCTGTTATTAATTGTTTCTAAGTTTAGATATTTAACTGAGGCACCTAAGTTAGAAATTTGGTCATCCTGAACTCCCATTACTGGCAGTGGAGACTGATGAGTATCTCAAGAAAGTGAGTCATGCCTCAAGTGTGCCGAGTCAACTGGTGAAGATTCCCATCCCTTCTGCTGACTGCAGAGAGACCACAAGGGCTTCTAACTCAGACATTTTGGTTAAATGAGTAACACTGCTTGGGGTAAATCCAAAAATAGAAGTGAGATGATTATATGAAGAACTGTGTTGCTGGGGCTGGAGAATACTTAGAAGTGCTAACGGTCCCCAGCTCGGAGTTGCCTTGTCTTTCGCAATATATGCAGCCACTACTACAGCCATGGGTATATACAGTGCCTAGATTTTGCTGTTGAAATTATCTGCAGCAACAACTTTAGCTGTGCAAACTTGGCATTAACATCCTGGTTTTGCAGAAGGAGGAAGAGAGAATACAGGGCTGGAACTGCCATGATTAGAGCTGCTGGTTGTCCACGCACTCATTCAGATGGCACTGCCTATATTCAGATTGTTACCTGTGGGTGACCTCAGTGGTTTTTTCTAAGTAAAACATTAGCTTTGATTACAGAGACAGATAATTACACATGTAATTGTCCAGTCTAGAACAGAAATCTGAATCACTCTAAAATTTTCTATCTTTATTTTGAAGATTTTCTTTATCCTTTGAAGGGATGTATAATGTTTAATAATAATGATATGAGATCATCTGAGATAAGAGATCAAACTGTAACTAATGGCTGTCTCTTTTCCTTGCAGAGTGAATTAGATGTATCCTTTTCCGTATCAGAAATCCATCTGATATCACTTTTTGGTGTATGTTCCAGTTCATACTGGACTGTGAGTCAAGTCAATGCAGAAGTTCACCAATTTTGTACTTGTAGTAAATAGCACCATTTTGGCACCTTTCTGAAAGCACAGCTGGTGCTCACATGGGTCACCTATTTAAATCCTCCATCGAGATAAACCTGGTTCCATTTAAAGTAACACCCAAAGAGCTCGCTTTGAGAAAACTAAGTACATGAGAAGTTGAATTCATGGGGAACTTTCAGACTTAATTAATTACTACTTATAAGTAAAAAAGTAGTTTTTACTTTAAAAAAGTAAAAACTTTTTTTAAGTTTTGCTTTGAGTTCACAATGAAATAGATTATGAAATGACTGTAATAGCAACTGAATGTTACAGCTGTGTCTTGGGCCAAATAGCAGCAATATTTATAAGATTATGTTTGCAGTTTGATCTTCCTTCATGAAAGCAAAAAGTGAGTTTTACTTTCAGTATCTTTGGAAAGAGGGAAAAACCTGGGAGGAGAATATTTAGGAAACCAGGTGTTAACTTCTTTTCCCACTTCTTCTCTTACACTGCTGTATTTTCATGTGTATGTTTTGCAGGGTATTAATTAAAATATCATTTAAAATGTCACCCAAATAGAAATACTAAAATACAGTCCTGAACAATTAAACACAAATAGCAAGTAAATAAAACACAGTACTGGAAAAATTAAACCAGGAGAATGTAGCACAGTCTTCCTTCTCAGTTCTCCTGATTCCACTGCGTGTTAACTCTACTCCAGCAATTCTTATGCTTATATTTGTTGTTGGTTAAATGCAGATCTGCTGGTACAAAGAGTTATACACCTGAAATACAGTTGCCATCTTGCAATTAAGTACTGTCAAGCAATTTAGTTACTTTAAGAATTACTACTTATGAAGAACATAGAAAAAGTCTGTAATTTTTCTTGTTCTTACCTCTTTACTGAAAAAGGAAAAAACAATAGGAAATACATGCTGGAATTCTGTCTTATTTGCTGACTAGATATATATATATACACACACACACAGTGTCTGTATTTTCTTCCTGAAATTTAGAAAATGCTGTGGTGTTAGTAAAACACTTTAAATTCACTGATACTATGAAAGAGCAATAATGACATTCCAGTGTGAAGGGACTCTTAAGGTATGTGTGTGTGAGTGATTATAGAAATACAATTTTTTGTATTCAATTAGTTCTAATTCTGAACTATGTGTTCATGTGTATGAGCTTTGCTGTGTTAGATTAACCTGACCTATCCAGTAATTACCCATAAAAAGAATCCCATGTTTCCATATAGTGTACTTTGAGCATTCAATTGCCTGATTATCTGAGTCATTTGGTACACTGATGGTTCTAAATTCTGCTGTCTCTGATCAGCAATTTCCTACCAAGAGCTCTACACCTTGAGCTACTCCCAATAACCCATTTAATAGCTGAGAAAGGCTGCTGCATATCATAGAATGGTTTGGGCTGGAAGAGACCTTAAAGGTCATCCAGTTCCAACCCCCTTGCTGTGGGAAGGGACACCTTCCACTAGGCCAGGTTGCTCAGAGCTCCATCCACCCTGGTCTTGAACACCTCCAGGGGTGAGATGTCCCATGACTACTCTGGGACACCTGTGCTAGTCCCTAACCACCTTCACAGTAAAGAATTTTTTCCTAGTATCTAACCTACATCTGCTCTCTTTCAGTTTGAAGCCATTTCCCATTGTCTTGTCACTACATGCCCTAATAAAAAGTCCCTCTCCAGCTTTCTTGTAGGCTCCCCTTAGGTACTGGAAGGCTCCAGTTAAGTCACTCCTAAACCATCTCTTTTCCAGGCTGAACAACCCCAATTCTCTCTGCCTTTTCTCACAGGAGAGGTGCTCCATCCCTCTGATCATCTTCATGGCCCTGCTCCAGCAGGTCCCTGTCCTTCCTGTGCTGGGACCCCAGAGCTGATGCAGCCCTGCAGCTGGGGTCTCACCAGAGCAGAGCAGAGGGGCACAATCCCCTCCCTCTCCTTGCTGCCCACACTGCTTTGGATGCAGCCCAGGGCACACTTGGCTCTCTGGGCTGGCAGTGCCCATGGCTGGGTCATGTCCAGCCTCTCACCCAGCAGCACCCCCAGGTCCTTCTGGGCAGGGCTGCTCTCCATCTGCTCATCCCCAGCCTGAGCTGGTACTGGGGGTTGTCCTGACCCAGGTGCAGCACCAGCATGTGGTCTTGTTAAACCTCATGAGATTCCCATGGGCACACTCCTGGCACTTTTCCAGGTCCCGATGGATGGCATCCTGTCCTTAGTCTGCACTGTTTGGACAAGTTGTTGCATTATATGCCAACACTAATGTTGGCAATGGGTACAATACCGTGTCTGAATGATTCCTGAAGAAATTCATCTACATAGGTCTCATCTGCATGAGGGTGTGAATTTAAGTATTTGGAAAATAAGAGTGTGTATTACTAACTTCCTTGGTCACAGTGGAAAAAATACAGGAAAAGCTCATGTCTGATATGTCTCTCCTTAACACATATGATATATGCATGAAGTATTTAATTTTAGCATTCAGAAGTACACTTTTTTATGATAACGTTTCAGGAACAATTTTACAATAAAACATTTTACTTCTACATATGTACAAAATAATTTTCCCATTTAGGAAGAAGACCTTAATTCTTAAGTTGAAAGGCTACCTAAAATAATCGAAATGAAGTGAAATACCCTCCCTATCAAATGTAAAGCAGAGCTGTAACTATGAGGAAGTGGGTTGTTCAGGACTGTATTTATTTTTGACAACAGCTTGAATAGCTGACCCAGAAGAACAATCTGGACGAGTGCCGTAGCTATTATTGCAGTGCAAGAAATAAACCATCAACCTGCCTTTCATAAAGTGTAAGAAAATATCTTCCCCTGTGATTAAACCATTGCCTTTGCTAAATGGTCTCACACTAACCCTTGTGCTTGTACAGTTAGCTTGGATGCAAAATATCTGCTGGAGAAGGAATCATCTGAAGGTCTACAACAGTGAACACCAAGTGGTATTTACACAATCTTTGTTTACAGAGTATCTTGCAGGAGACTCTCATAATTTCCTCTCTGCTATTAATTTTGTGTACAGATCCATAGGAAGTTTATTTTTAATGTGATAGTGGCTATTCTATATAGCCAGTAGTGTTTACTAACATGAAAAAATAGCAGGAAATTACATGAAGTCAAAACCCATTTAAAATAGACCATAATTACTAAAGCTATTCAGCCATGCACAAAGTTAAATCCAAAGGCTGAGACTATCACACAGTGGAGATGTCCCTGGAGCCCACACCAAGCCTGCAGCATGTGCACTGGTTCTTGCAGCTCCCAGGCATAGTGTTACTCCAGTATTCCTGGCAATGCAGCTCCAGCTGAGACAGACCTCCAGCTTTCAGTTAGGTCCACACCTGAATTCATCCACGGCATCCACACTGTAGCTCATGTCATGGTCCATCTGGAGTGACGTGTCAAGAAGGCTGCCTTGGGCACAGGGCAGGGACTAGGTCCAATCTGAATCCTTCCCAACAGGATTTATACATCATGTTGGTGTATGACATAGGCATGTATGATACTAAACAATGCATGAACAATTGCACAGTTCAGTTCTCTCATGTATACTGCAAAAATGAACACAAATTAGCTGGCTAAGTACTTGAGAATAGCCAGCTTTTTACAGAAGATTTCATGTGTGAATTGTGAACCACTTAGCCATTATATGATGTCCACTTTCATTTTGAGAGTCAGTTGCACACTTAAGAGTACCTATGCTGGAATGACATAACATTCCTAAAGTTGTCTGGATTGTTTTTAAAATATCAGTAAGTAGTATTTTGTTGGGCTAGCTGAACGAAAAAGTACTGAAATTGTCCTCGGGGTGTTGTGCCCTAAAGTATTATTAGCACTGGATAAGCCTCACTTTGTCTATAAAATAAGTGGGTAGGGTTTTCTGTAGCACTAAAACTCCAGCTTGGGTGTACGAACTACTTTCTTGCTATGATGATGACAAAAGAGACTATTAAAACACAAGTGTTAGGACAGCAGCTTTATAGGGAACAAAATGCTGGTGAGTGTGACAGTTTCTAAAATTACTAAAGGTAACTTTTCTATTGCTTGAAGTGGTGAAGCAAAGTTTACTTGAAGACACAGTATTAACTTCCAGAAGAAACAGATACTTATACTCCCCTTGTGGGAAGGGAGGCAGTGACAGAGTGCTCTAGGACTAAGCATCTGAAGAATGTTGTCTTGATCCAAAAAAGCCATTACATTCCATTGCAACTAGCTGCTACTCCTCCTAGGATAGATAAGAAGCTTTGATATAGGGAATACTTCATGTGAATCTACTGTATTCTTCAGTCCCCGGTGAGATAACACTGAGAATACAGTGCATGTAATGAAAATTGAATGATGAATTTATTCTGAGAATTTATGAGGATACACTTCAGTTTGCACTGTATCATAAGTGGAAGAAATAGAAACCTGTAAGGACTAGCTTAAAAGTAGCTTAGTTGTTCTAGAATTCCACAGAACTTGAAGGCACCTTTTTCTCCTGTTTAATGTCAGCATAGTCATTTGAGGAAGAAGAGGTCAGAAAGCATTTCATGGGTTTCAGTGCATTAAACATGCCTGCCATCAGATAGGCTAAAAGTTACTGAAAGTGAATGTTAGCAAATATAAGGCAGAATGCGTGAGTCAAGACTAAATAAAGAAGTAACTCCAACTAATCTCTAGTTGAAGATGAATGTACAGGATAGAAATGAAGGGTTTGTAGTGCTGTGAATGCAGTAGCAAACCATCTGCCCCCTAAGTACCTGCACTGTAATCTACAAAGCCTTTGTGCTCCTGGGTGTGTTCTGTGATCACAAGGTACACTTCATCATCTCTTAAGTTTGAACACACCCTTGAATTACTTGCCTGGAAAACCCAGAGATGTCTTGAAGTGCCTCCATAGGAAGAAGTTATTTATTACATGCAAATCGTAACTGTGCCTTTTCCCCTTCTTTCCTTCCCCTCTCCCCTGCTCAACTGTCTATATAATGTTTTGGGAAAGGAGACATAATACTTAGTTTAACATTTACCTCCTCTTAGTATGCATGTGCCATAAAAAGTCTGGCACAGTAGACAGTACCACTAATGTCTTTAAGAATGGGAGCTCTTAAAGTTACTAAAGGCCAGCATAGCATTTAAAATGCCAGTTGTGTAGGTACCATTTACTTATGCTACTTGGTATGCAGCTGCTGCAGGATTGCCAGAAATAGGAATGCCAAAGCTGGGAGTGGGCTCACCTTTGCCTAGGCTGCCATGCAGAGATTTAACACGTTTTCTTCTGCATACTTGTTTTAAAAGTCCTGCTAGCCTCTGCATGGATCTAGTGAAAGTCCCTTGAGCCTCTTTTTCTGGGCAGCCAGGATTCTTACTGGAAGCAGGACCTTAAATGACAGCTCTGGGTGGAGCACATGGCAGTGCAAACACCAAATACAGCTATTTCCTGTTACCAGCTGCTCAAACTGGTTTGCTTTGCTGCTTTCAGTTGGGTGTGGATCTATGACTTCAGGGCTTTAAGCCCTGAAATTTGCCAAACAAGTAACAGGTGGGGAGGATGAGCCTCGCTAAGGATCAAATACATATCCCTCCCTGGGCAGGGCATTTAGACATGAATGGCTGAGCTGTGTTGGCCAAGATGTGACCATAGAGCATAGGTGAAATTTACAGGAAGGGGAAAAGAGCCAGGCTTGCTCCCTGTACAACCCAATTGTTTGCCAAGAACAGTGTGGTGAAGGGAGGTAGGATGTTAGGTTGAGGGTAGAAGTTAAAGAATGCTTTGGGACCTTCCAAAATCAAGTTCACAGATCTTTCTAGAATGGTATTAGTATCCCCATTCAAACTGCAGATGAAATTACTATTTCTGGGATGATGACTGTGAGGTTACCACATTAGAGAAGGACAGAAATCATACTACTTCTCTGCAATAGAGAAGGTCCGTTTGGAAAGAACCTGGAATGGCCTGCAGGGGAATTTACATCTCACTGAACCACACTGGGTCGATTGAAACAGCTCCAAGATTCTTACTGGCATGGGTACAGTTTTCCTTTGACATAGTATTGGTTCTTCTGGAAATACATCAGGGGAAAAACAGTGCTAGATGTGATTTAAATGTCTTTTTAAACAGGATGATGCAGAAAAATAAGATGGGAGTGGCAGGTTGCTGCATCATCACTGATCCTAGTTGATTAAGTCGTCTGGGTTTTAGGTTCTTGGAACTGTTAAAGGAAGAGGAAGGTCTGGACTCTGCCATGGGAACTGGAGCAGTGTGAATCTGTGGTAGAATGTAAAAATTAAAAGCCAGGAGGAGTTGGCTTTCCTACTTGTTGAAACCTGAATGGAATGTTATCTAATTTCCTTAACAGATCCTGTACCCCAGTGCAGAGCAGTGCCAGAGGTGAACTATGCAGCAAAACAGCTGTCTTTCTAAAAATCCTCACATTACTAGAATGAAGAAAACCTAACTTGTCAGATTAAAATATTTCTGTAAGGGCTGCTTTACTCAGTAAGTTTATAACAGCAAGAAATTTGTCTTCAATCTTTAAACTGCTAAGCCAAGTAAAGCTACCACCTTTGTCTCTGGCACCACAGAAATGGTGACTGTTTGAAGTTGTAAGGACAGCACTGCTCCTCAGTATTAAAAGGCATGAGTCTGATTTTCAGAAACAGTGCTGGCCTATGGTCAGATTCAGGAAGAAGTCTGGTATTTGAAATATAATTTAGAATTAAATTAGGTGGTTTAGGTCAGCAAATTAGAAGCTATTTGATGAACCATCCCAAAGACCCTGTTGACAGCTATAGTTTCTCACCTAGCAGTAACTAGTAGAAAAGTTATCTGGGGACCTGAATTGTGCTACTACAGATCCCTAGACATGCTGTGCTCTTGGTCAAGCAGAATACTTCTGCTGGAGCAGTGATACAAGTGCTTCCCTTTCTGCACAAATACACAGTAGCACTGAGTTCAGCCCACAGCATTCACAGTAAGGAGGAACAAATATAAAGAGATATGTGGCTCCTGAGCTGTTGTCATTTGCAGTTCAGTACCCACACTACTCCTGCTCTTTGGCACAGCAGTATGGCTGACTGCCCAGTCAGACCCACTGGCACTCAGGAGTCAGAGCAGTCTTCTTCAATGCCTGAGTCATGTGCAAAAAATAAGACTGATATTTATCACACTGAGAAGAGGAAAATGTTCAAAAACTTGATTCTTGTGACTCCACTGATTAGCAGGGAAGTCCACTAACGTAAATACAAGGACTGGAGCAAAACCAGGGCTGTCTTCCTGACAATCCATAGTGTCATAAATAGCATGATGGGCAGAGAAGGCATTCAAGAGACTTATGTCAAAGTGGAGGAAATGTATTGAGAGATGTGTTTAGAAGTTACTGTACAAAGTCTTGCTAGCTCCACTGCAGTAGTCCTCAATACACAGGCAAGATTTAGAAGGTGCAAAATGCAGGCAATGCAGTTCTGTTGTGCTCAGCATAGAACATGTAAAGAGCAGCAACAGGTGGAGAGTGAGGCAGATAAAGGGTTATTCATGCTCTGTATATGTATGTCAGTGAGGCATAACAGATGCACCCAGCAGGCTGCTTTGCTGTGCCCGTTTCCATTTCAGGTTCTGATGATAAATGGCACCATCCGACTCTTTTCACAGCATAACCCTTGGCAGTTGTTCAGTGGATGCACTGGACACTCATATCTGCATGTAGGCACTCGTGTCATGACTGCCCACCACTTCGTACCCCAGTAAGGCCTGACATCAGGTTTGTGAGACAGATGGTGTTAGATAAAGTTAAGGAAAGACAGATGTGGTTATGGACAAATTTCATATATCACAACTTTGGTATTTGTATTGCTCCAGATTATTTCCTTTAGGTGAATATTAGAGATTATAAATATATCTTAGAAAGTATTTAAAATATGAACCATTTATTTACTTTTGCTCTTCTTTGTGAGATTTACTGCTAAATGACTCAACTTTATGTATCACCATACTCCTCTTAAGCTATTTCCAGGCAGATCAAATACTGTCAGTAATTTTGGGCAAGGAAATTTTGAGAATCTTGTGTTTAAGAACTTGGCAATTACTTTTCTTGGAAGACTGCAGAATTTTTGTATCTTCACATTCAAGGTTGTTAGCCTTGATAGCATTTTGTATCCAAACAATACGTGGTACTCAAGTAGACGGTAAAATTCACCACCTGCATCTAAGTTTACCTGGCTTTTGCCACTGTGTCCTACTATTATATTCCAGGACAGGATACTGCTGGGGCTTCAACTTCTATACTTTTGACCACTCTGTGATCAGAAAAAAAGTGTCAGTCAAACTATTTCCCTAGCTTTATTAAAATAAAGGCAAATAAATTAGAATGAATGAAAAAATACCTATTTTTGTAATTTTTTATTAAAAGACTTAGGTGCCTATGATTTTTTCTGAATTATCTTCACATTGTTCAAAATACGCTTAACTTGACATGTTTCTAGATCATGTTCAATTTGGACAGAGTTCACATCATTTTGGATGAAATGGTGCTAAATGGTTGCATCGTGGAAACTAACCGGAACAGAATTCTCGCCCCTCTGTTTGTGCTTGACAAAGTGGCAGAAGGCTAGGAAGATGCAAGAGTGACTAAAGCATTTTACAAAAGATGGCAAAAGCATCAAGAATGTGCCCATAGCAGTTTTCTGGTGTTGCAAAACTGACTCATGCAACATTCAAATTAGATGGAAAATATTTTCCATTTCTCTTATACTCTGTGTACCCAATGGGAAAGATACAGCTAAACATGTGGATGCATTCAGATGCAGCTTTACAGACCCAACAGATATCTTCCTGGAATAGTCAATAATTTTAAAACATTTCAAGGATGAAGAAATGGAAACTTACCATGACTAACCAGATATCACTTTGAATTATGTAGTACAATGCCAGACCTAGAAGACAAGAAACACAGAAATATAAATTTAAACTGAAACTCAGACTGAATTTCAGTCCTTTCCTTAAGCACCAACTTGATTTCTTTTCATACAAATTTGCTGTTAATAATAGTTCTGTGACTTTTATGGCCACTTTTAAACTATATTCATCCTTTATCAAAAAGCTGGTTTCCCATGCAAGTCATGGACACAAAAGTACAGATGTATTAAGTATTTCTGCATATTTTTCAAGTTGTAACTGGAATTATTTAGCACTTAAATATTATGATATTAATAAAAGACAATGAAAATCAGAAGTTTAATGCTCTTTTGTCATGTTGGCTTCATAAATTACACAAAATCTTTTCTGTTTTAGCACACCAGTGTATTTTTTTTTCTCTTGTATATGCTATCCATGCATCAAGATTAAAACTGTTGCAGAAGTTGAGTAATAAAAGATAGCCAAGTTCCCAGTATCAGGTAGGTACCAAATGAT
Organism: Vireo altiloquus; assembly: GCA_013396875.1. Taxonomy (NCBI): domain Eukaryota; kingdom Metazoa; phylum Chordata; class Aves; order Passeriformes; family Vireonidae; genus Vireo; species Vireo altiloquus. Next base: position 745,417 of record VZRF01014365.1, on the reverse strand, counting down.
GTCTCCCTTCTTAAGCAGGAAGCTGGAGCCATGCTAAGTTGCATTCCCAGGCATCCAGCTTGTTGATTCACACCTGCACACTGCTCTGTAAGTCCGGGGACAGTTAGCAATCTCAGCTTACTTCCAACTTACCTTTCTAGAAGTGTTATCTGGCTCCTTCTTCTTAACCTCCAGCCCAGCCTTAGATTTAACCCGATACTGAACAAGCATATTCTGTATCAAAGCAAGTACTGATCACATAAACACCACCCAGAAACCAGGGTCTAAGGAGCAAAGAGTGCTGTGTGTGAGAATAATCCACGGGGCTTTCACACAGTAACACGTTTATCAAAACAAGCTGACATTGAGTCTGGGGCAGAGTTCCATAGATCTGGACATAGGTGTTTGTCTGAAGCACGACAAGCACAGGAGTGGGCAGGATGGTGGCTATTCCCCTCCAATTTTGCATTAGGGGAAATCTAAAAACCAATGCTATAAAGTCCTACAAATAATGCCATGAAAAGACATCTGGCATCAATCTGATCTGTATGTGCAAGGCAGAGTCTTTTGGCAAGCCCCTCTCATAGATTCAACTACAATAGCCTCTTTTTTTTCTGGTATCAACTACTTAAATATGTTTAAAACCATAGAGTCATCTTGCTTTATCTTACTGTAATTGACTTTTTTTTTCCAATAAATATCACAGGTAAAACCAAGACAGCCACTCTGTCTCAAGTAAAGCTGAATCAGCTGTAGCATCTGACCCAGATTTTATTCCAGTGTACTGAAGAACTATAGTCTCAGGTCACATGGGCTCAGTGAAGAGCACCAAAACCTGCCACATGCAGGTTATTAATGCCAGACTCGTTCTTAAGAAGTTGCACTTATTCTGAAAAGATTTGAACACAGAGATGAATTGGTGAGATCAGTAGTTCTTTTATGTAGTTCTTTTAAACCTTTAAAAAAGCATGGCACATTGTTCAGAACATGTACAGAGACTTAGTAAGGACTAATGAAGTATTCAGAAGAGACATTTTTATATGTTGCAAACATTTTAATGATTACTTTTGAGCTTACACATTGGGTGCTTTTTTTTTAAACTCCAAACTGCAACAAGTTAAATAAATGTTTATAATATACAAAGAAAATACAACCAAAAGTAAAACTTGCTTTAAGTGTGCCTTGCACTAGGAACCAGTGTTTTTTAATAGCTTTATTGTTGAGCTGCACAAACACACTTAAGGATTTGATCTTTATAGCAGGGCATTTGAGAAATCAAAATATATTCCCACTTGAAAGAAAAAGAAGAAAAAAAAATGGTTGTGCATGATTATAAGCAAAAACCCACTAAAATACTCCAATAGTGCAGGCACCATTAAAAAAGAAAAGGCTGGAGATGCCCATTAAGTCTAAATTTTAAAGGAAGCGAGTTTCTGACCAGTTAGCTTAAAGCCAGCAAAACAGGGATCAGTGATGGCAACTGTAGTGTACAGGGTATTAAAAGACAAACTTTACACAATACACTGTTAGAAATTTGTATCAGTGAACACTGAAAATCTGATGATCTGTTCTTTGGAACAGTCAAACAGAAACACCTTAATTTCCAGTTGTGCAAGCCCTTGAAGCATCACACAGTGTTCTCTGCCAATTTCTTGCTGGCTGTGTAGTTACAAGGATTTATTTTGTCATTAGCAGCTAACAAACATTCCACATTTTCCTAAAGCCTCACAGGTGAAAAAAAGGCAAGTCTCATCAGAGCACAGCGTGGAGATCGTATTTTTTGCACACAAACACAAGAGGCTTCGCTAGTATCAAAAAACACCTCCATGTCCCAGGCTGCGGCCAGCGGCTCAGTTGAGATGGAAGCCTTTCTCCATGGTAGCAGCTAGCAGACGCTCCCTCATAATCTCCTCGGAAGAATACTCAGGCAACTTTAGGTAATGCACACATGTATTCACAGATGGATAACTTGCATCTGTAGCATCAACCTGAGAAAAAAAAGGAATGCTTACTGCAGTTATTCAAAGCATTCAGTATAGAAGTTACAAGTTGTAAAGTCCTGTAGTTCATGGCACTTGGTGCATACATAACACCAGTTGCCAAGAAACAGTAGCATCTGCAAAGCTACAGGCCAATTTATAAATATCCTTGCTTTATATGTACATTAATACTTTGATATTTAAATATATTAATTATATATGAATATATATATATATATGATATCAGAGAACAGACCTGAAACAAGAGGTTAGCACCAAAACCTTAGCATAGTGCCATCAATTAAATAACTACAATAAAAATCATCATTGTTAAGGTAGAAAGTCTGGCATTGCAAAGCCAAAGCAGCTGGTCTAAAGGGGGAGCAGGGGAGACTGTACCTTGCGCACAACAGTGAGCCGGGGATGGAGGTTTGCCAGCCCTCCTGGTGGGAGTGTCGAACAACCAGTGGTGAACTGGAGAAAAGCCTTTCTCTCATCCGAAGACATACCACACAAGACTCTCACAAATCGAAGGAATCCAGGGCTTAAAATAAAGTAAAATAATTAGTTCTGACAACACTACATAAAAGTGTGGATGTTATTTTAATTTCTCTTAACTTGGCACAGTACAATTACCATCTTTAGTCACCTTTAAGCAAACATTTTAAGATTCTAGGGCCTGTTTATTATTCAGAATAAAACATCTTAAAATCCAGACAAATAGTCTTCAATTTCCTTGCAGAGTGTTTCACAAAAGAATGTAGGTACATACACATCTTGGGGTGCTATTTGGGTATCTTGTGTTTGAATGCATATGACTGGGTAGAGAAGTAGAGCTCAAACATCTCAGCTGGCTTATTCTAACACAGTTCCAGAAGTAATTTGTATGTTACTGCTACCAAACATGACAAGGAGCAAAAACAAACTCGAAAACATCAAGATCACCTCCTGATAGCCAACCACCAGTAAGAATATTTGTCCCCTGCATACATACATTTGTCTTTTTTAACTACACTTCAAGAGAAAGAAATAAGAAATACAGGCAAAGTAACAACTGTACATGGCCAGAAAAGAATTATAACTACTATCAAACATGAGAATAAAAACTCTAAAATCTATTTTTAATAATCTGTATTAGCTGTCATTATGTTTTCACTAGTTACTTGTATTTGAAGATTTTTTTTATCTTTTCTCATCACAAAACTACCAAGAACCTTCTAACCTATCTGTTATAATACATGGTTATTTCATGCAGGTTTAGACAATCACCTGCTCTTCAGAAAGCACCAGTTTCATCCAATTCGGCATCTTCATCTAATGAACATTCTGGACATTCTGTCACTTAACATTATCTTTTAGCTACTATTTTAAAATAAAAGTACCTATCTCTTGTATATCCCAGTTTGGGTTCAGTGTAATTGATGATATCCTCAGCTGCCCAAGAAGGTGATTGATTTCCACAAAGAATCATCTGAACCTCTTCATGGCTGAAGGAACTCAGCTTCTCCATTGGAAAGACTCTGTTGAAGCCATCTTTAATTTACACAAGATACAGTTATAAACAGGGGTCCAAATAACGTTTATAAAATAATGCCAGCATTTAAGTTGTATTTTAGTCAAAGCAGAATCAATCAATAGTTTCTTAGTTAAGGTAAATGGAACCTCTTCACGATTAAAAACAGCATAACTAATGCAAAGGTATTCTGAACTTAGTATCTTACCTATTGCATTCATATGTAAAAGGTTTATTTTTGAAAGCCATTCTATGCCACCACTTTAAACCAGCACACCCTAAACATCCATTATTCCATCTAAATTCATATATGTTGTTATATTTACAATTACCTCTGAAAGCCTCCATTTGTTTCTGTATACCAGTATGCATGCAGAAGTCAAACATGAGATCTACATACTCCTCTGCATTATCCATTGTTACAGTCTGCAAAGACAAGTAGATAAATACTGTAAGAATTCACTGGTCATTAAAGTTATTGTTGAGACAATAAAAATTTAATTGCTGGTTAAATTGTAAAGGTAGGTTATTTCCTTACCTCATCTTCACCACCTGGTTTGAGATCCACAGCTGTAAACCCATATACTTTGGATGAAGGGCAAAACTGAAAATTTAAACTTCAAAATACAAAGGGAGTTAATAATTGCAAATTATTTACAATTGCTTTTGTAAATACACCAGATTTACAACCTGTCACACCCAAAAGCACCTCACTAGATTTCAAACCATTGTGGATCACTTTGTACCACTGTTCATGGATATACAAAAGTACAGAACTACAAACAGTAATGGACTACACAAATAATATGTGTTGCAAACATATGGCATGCAAACGCATATACTCACCCTCTATTTATGTGGATTTGATAACCATTGAAAATTTCATAAATTTGGATATCTTTACCCTATCAGCTTCAAAACTACTCAAATAATTTAATTTAGTTCAAAAATTCAGAAAAATTAATTTCCAGCAATAACAATTACAGAGCCACTTAACCTTCTAGGCATTTAGGCCCTTCAATAGTGTTACTTGCTTTCTCTCCATAACAAGCCAGGCTAAAGTCCACATGCCTTTAAGGAAATAAAGCAATTACAGATCATTGATAGGAGGGCTACAAAGATAGGGAAGAGTCTAGAGAGGAAGCCATACAAGTGGCTGAGGTCACTTGGTCTGTTCAGTGTGGAGGAAACTGAGGGGAGACCTCATTGCAGTTACAAGTTCCTCGTGAGGGGAAGAGGAGGGACAGGCACTGATCTCTGTGGTGACAGTGACAGGATCTGAGGCAGAGGCCTCAAGTTGTGTCAGGGAAGGTCTAAATTGAGTATTAAAAAAAGGATGTTCTCCCAGAGGGTGGTTGGGCACTGGAAGAGGCTCTCCGGGGAAGTGGTCACAGCACCAGCCTGACACAGTTCAAGAAATGTTTGGACAATGCTCTCGGGCACATGGTGCGACTCTTGGGGATGGTCCTGTGCAGGTTGATCCTTGGGGGTTCCTTCCAGCTCAGGACAGTCTGTGATTCCAAGGCCATAAGCAATTACTGAACTCTGACACTATGCAATTTTTGTGGCACAATATGATAATAATAAATAACCCATAATATTAATGGTAGAAAAACTGTTGTTTTGAAGGAAATTTTTAACACTTAGGGAGGATGACATCCTGACATGGGTTTACACAGGTAAGGGTACTTTGTCTTTTACATTTGCTAGAAGTCAACACATGCTCTGTTTAACATGGATTCAAACACTGCACTAGGAACACAATCTGAAATGTCAATCTGTCCTCTTTAAAAGCTCTCCAAAAATCTTGATAAATTTTAAGTTATCATAGCACAGAAATGACTGAATCACCCTTTTTTTAAAGGTGTGATTTTACAAGTATTTGTGTTTACAAGTATTTGTGTTTCCAGAGCCATACATCAGTGCAGCATAGCCACACTTAAGATTACAAAACTGAGCAAGTGAGAAGAGAAAATCCTCAAACCAAGGAAAAAGAATATGGCTGCATCTCTATGGATTCCCTCTTGCAATGATGCTATTTAAAACTAAAAAAATACTCATTTTTAATTATGTGTTGACTTCTGTCTCTGACCCAACACTGTTTGCATATCTATAAATAAATATGAAAACTCTTACCCCAAATCCTCTATGCTAAGAGGAGGCCCCGAACCTGATGGATTCTTCAGCATTAATTCCTGCAGTTTTGTGTTCTTTTCATCTTCTGACAGATTTTTGTTGCTTAAAATTTGACGTCTTTTAATTGCAAGGTCCTTAATTTCTTTTAGAAACCTAGCTCTATGTGGGTTTACTAATTCAAAGTCTTCCCATGTCAAAATTCCATTAAACCAGGCAGGAGGCTTAGGTTTTGGCGGATCAAGAATAAATTCTGATTTGGAGTCTTCTTCCAGACTTCCTACTGACAAGGAATCATGCCCTTCTTCTGTAGAAGCCTCCGACTGACTTTCAGTACAGTGCAAGTCTCTGTCACCCCGTGATTCATATATCAACTTACTCATGTTACTTTTAATGTCCCCCATACACATGAGTTTAAAAAAAGGCTTAGAAATGGGTAAATCCACAAGTCTATTATCCTGAATGCATTTAGCCAAGAAAATTCCAAGGAAATGAAAGAGTTTGGTTATTCTTTCAAGTTCATCACTATCTTGTGGGAATGGTGCTGTAAACAGTCCACATGATCTCTGTACATAGTAGCCAGGCGGTTTCAATCCACCACCAATATCAACCTGAGTTAAGAGTCAGACAAAAAAAGTAGACATGGTTAAAGGTGAATTTAACTATATTATCTGCACCATCTAACTTACTATACTCTACTGCTCTGTTAAAAAGAGAACAATTAAAAATACAAGCTGTCAACCAGAGTGGTCATTTTTGACCATGATGACTAGCTGCTCTATGAACATGGATGTCTAGCTCTTTTTTTTTTTTTTTTAACACAAGTACTCACTTTAAAATGCAAATTAAAATTTACCTGACGAGACTCATCATCTGGAAAATCATCATCACAAAGCCAAGCTCCCAAATCTGTCCTCTGAAATTCTGCTGCCACCAATGCATAAAATTCCAAGGTAGGACCCAGGCCTGTTCCTTCCTCCCCTAAAAACTCAACCTAGAAAAACACAAGGAAAATTAACAGTAAAAGAAAATCCTAGTGAAATGTTCAGCGTTGGTTATGGAACAGGATATGCAATATCCTGTCCAGTACATTAGAAACAGCTATCTAACCTTGCTTTGCTAGGCAAATATGCTTTACCTCTAGAACAGATTTTCTGTCTGCATGAATCTGCATGACATTTTCTGCCCATTCCATCAAGGATTCACCTCGCGGAACTTTTACTCTTTCATGTTTGAGGCGTCCCACTCTGAATTCTCCGGGATCATCACGTCGCACTGTGCTCGTGGTCCTCGTCCGTTCAACAGTGGCTTCACGTCTGTTCTGCAGCCATACAATTGCTCTGGAAAATCCAAACACCAGTTATTTAAAACTTCCATGTCCACCAGCATGAAAACTTGAAACTAGTCACCAAGAAAAAGTGACTTGTTAAGTACTAATTGCCTCCTAATTTTTTTTATTAACAGCCTGAAATGCCCTAAAATAGTCTTGCTGCTTCATATTTTGTGAAGTTAGGAAACGGAATAATTTCTAATGTAAGTGACAGCTTCTGATGATAGCACCAATGAAAAGATGCAATTCTTGATCCAAATTCCTCTAGTTTTCACATTACAGTGGAAAGAACAAAAGGTAGCATTTACTGTTGAACTTTTAATCACAAATTCTCAAAACTGTTTATAAAACAGACACGTATCGCACCTTTCATTATATACTGTAAGGCAGTTGCACATCACCCCATTGATACTGACCAAGCTTTGCAGATTTATTTACTTACACACTCCTTAGAGCAACACAGAACCAAAGTTCAAGGGCAGTCATAGACAAATAGACCCATATCAAAAGGAAGCACAGCTGCCTTACACAAATTGAGATTTCCAAATTTTTGTATGTATTATTATCTATGGAGCAATAAACTATCTAAAAAGCTACCGTCGGTTGATTGTTTTGCAAATATAGCCAAGTGTCATGACAGACAGAGATAGAGAGTGTACATACCTACAGTTCATACAGAACAGATGAGGTTTAAGAACTACTACCAGTATTTTAAGAGCTTAAGAAAGCTCTTTACTTACAAAGTCAATAACATGCAATGTTTCCTGAGGGATCTCTTTAAGATGCAGCTTTTCTAAAAATTACCATTTTCCAAAACAAAAAGACCCCAACATGTGGGCCATTTTTCTGTAAAAGTTATCATTTTTACACAATAAAAAAATTTAAACTGATGTCTTGCAATACAATACCTTTTCTTCTCTTCCCTTTTCTTTCTTTTTAAATACCTCATTTTATACTCTTCATGAGACATTTCTACTGCATATAAGACAAAACAGTAATTTCGGCAACTCTCTCTCTTTCCTTTGGGTTGGAAAACAAAGTGTAGCAATAGAAAATTCTCAAAAACTAATTCTACATTCCCATTACATAAAGTATACCAGCAAAAAAGTTTACACTCTCTTCAGACTCTCAAGGTAATGACTGCTGCAATCAAAATATTAACAAGTCCTAGGTAACAAAGCACTCTAGAGGGTATCCTTAAATGTTTTAAATGTGGTTTTGTTACAGTTTCATTATGCAGCTAACAGTAACTTTCAAAATAGCATATTATTCTCAGATTTTTTTTTTCTGTTTTGTTAAAATATGAGTGAATTACAAATAAATGAACCAAAACAATCTCGAAACAGTTGCTGGACCATAAAAATGTCCATATGTATGTTTACAAAAAACATTTAATTCATGATTCTCCAAATGTTTTCTATTTTGCAGTCCTTCATGCAATGAACTGCAACCCAGACAAATTGGCCAACAGGATAACCTAGCTGTAAGTACACAAGCAAATCTTCAGCTAAAGTTAAAAAATGAAGTTTCTTGTCCTTCTGAGCTTTTCCATCTTCTTCCTTCTATTATCCAAAATTATTCAGATTTGGCAAGCAAAATTTGTCTCCTTAGTATTAAGGTCCTTCTGGAAATCAACAGTTTAGAAACTATTATATGTTAAAAATGAAAAGGAAGCAGTCATACTTATTTTAATTTTTTTTTTTTTACCTTGATGCTCCAAAAGCTGTACATGTGAAGTACAACTGTCTTGTTTCAAATGGAATTAAGAAAGGACACTTGCTTGTTAGTTGCTCACACCAGTCTGGCAAAGCTCCACTTGCTAGTGCCAAAGGCTCCTGTAGTTTAATGCAAGGGGAAAGAAAAAAAAATGTTAAGAATATTTGACTTAGGCGGTCCCAACAAGTTTGTAACTAAGTACATACACAGCAAGTACACCCCAGTAGAGTTCTTATCTATGCTTAAGTTTTTTTCTTCTCAGCAACTGAGATTTCTTCCCCTTTTAAATGCCATCAATAAGGAAGCTGTAAGTGGAGCAGCTGAGCTCACTTGCTCTGTTCAGCCTGGAGGAAACTGAGGAGAGCCCTCATTGCAGTTACAGCTTCCTCTTGAGTGGAAGAGGAGGGGCAGACACTGATCTCTGTCGTGACCAGTGACAGGACCCAAGGGAATGGCCTGAAGCTGTGTCAGGAGAGGTTTAGGGTAGATATTGGGAAAAGATTGTTTACTCAGAGGGTGGGTAAACAAGTCACCAAGCCTGACAGGGTTCAAGAAGCATTTAGACAATGCTCTCAGGCACAGGGTGTGACTCTTGGGATGTCCTGCACGGATCCAGGAGTTGGACTCGATGATCCCAATGGATCCCTTCCAACTCAGAATATTCTGCAATTCTAAGTCCATAAACTTTCTACAACTTAAAGAGTGGACACACAGTGCTTTGACACAGACAGTAAAAGCAGTAATAAATTTCTGGGATATACACTACTCAAAGTACTGTGGGGAGATTTAAGTACCCAATCACCTGGAGAGAATTACTCCCAAGGTTTGCCCAAAAGAAATTAAATATTACCTTTTCAATACCAGAAGACATGAAAGAAACTTGGTGGTAGAAAAGTTATCCCCTTGAAATATTACTATAGTAATTACTATAGTCTCCTCTGAAATACAGTTATAATAAACTATACTACAGAAATTATTACAAGGATGTACAAGGATGAACAAGGTGCCAGAACACTCTTCGAAAGAACACAAAAAATTGAAACTTTTTTTTTTTAAACAAATAATGAGGACAACATGACTGTAAAAAAACCCTGAACCTCAAAAAGCACACAAGGGCTAATTAAGTTGAGAATCTTCTTTAATCTTTGTTGAAGAAAATGTAGTTCTACGGAAAAACTGCATCTTAAAGTTTTCTTTTTAATATATCTAATTAACCTGGTACCAATAAGATGTTTTCTAAATGCTATTTTGAAAGCTTTACGTAGAATGTCAGAGTAATAAAATGTCTGTGAACCCTAACATAATAAATTGCCTTTTTTACATTATCATTAGGCAGACATAGACACACTATGTTGTAACATCAATGTCTGGTACAGAAAAAAGATTATTATTATTCATAAGCAAAATATATCAAGTATGTGTTTTGCATGTTTTTATTCAGACTAGCCCGTTCTTACAGAATTTTCTCAAAGTATAAGAAAGAAAATATATACGAAACTATTCAAAAATCAAAAATGGCAAAAAACTAATAATTTCAAACAGTCATGGCAAGGAAGAGAATAATAGAGTCATAAAACAATATTACATATATACACTATGTATCATGTATGAGTGTAATACCTCAATCTGTTGCAGAATCTTTGTAGTAATTTTTTTACTTGTGAATTCATCTGGTGGAAAGTTAAACTGAGGATGCTCATCTCCTTCTGAAAATAATTAAGAGAAAAGTTTTTCTTTATTTTGTTTTCATTAAAATATTTCAGAAGCTCTGCAAAACAACTAAGTTACCTTCTTGAGAAGTCCGTGCTGTGTAAGGGTCACTGGCAACTATATACAAAATTCTAAGTAACTGCAGAACATCTTCTACTCCACAGGAGTTCTGTCCGCTGCCAGCTTTGGCCTGAGGTTGTTCCTTGGCCAAACTAAGGATATCAGAATTTTGAAGAGTAGAAATGGCCCCTTGACTCAATCCAGATTTTGATCCATGTTCACAAAAATCCTGTAAAAAAAATGGTTAAGAATGAAAACTGCGTGTGTAGCTGTCTTTAGGACTGCATTCCAAGTTGATGACTTGAAAAAATCAAAACAGTTACTGTGTTCAAACTTAACAATTAATCAAACTGCGCATGGTGCAAATCATGATTCAAATGCATTTTAACACAACCACATTTAACAGAAGACGTTAAAATAAAAATGCAAGAGCAGCAAAACCTAAACTTGATATTGGCTTTTGAACATTCAACTTTCCTATTGGCTCTCCCTCCACAAGAATCTTTAAAGCTGCAAAACAAAGCACACAGCCATTCATAATAAAAAAAAGTTTGGATGCAGACATATACCTTGTATGCAGCTATGAGCTGGGAACAATTTCTGTTTTTCCTAATACTTTTATTAGTGCCGGTTAATTTCCAGTGGCGCAGGAAAGCTGAGTCTGCATTCTTCTGCAGGTAGGTTATCAAGTCATTCTTTGGTAATTCATCAGTGCCAAGGTACTGCTCCACATGCTCTACTGACCAGCAACCCTACAACAGGAACCACCAAATGTTGGTTTTTCCTGATTGTAAAGTCTTTAAGATTTCACATGCAATATATAATGTCTTTCTTAAAGGAGCATGCATTTACAAATATACTCACTAATATTCTTTAAATAATTGAAAACTGTTAGTTTTTTTTAATGTAGCATTTCAAAAACTGCAATAAGATTTCCTTTGCTTTTATTAAAACAGCCATAAAACACAACAGCACAGAAGTAGGCCTTACCATTTTTCCACTTTCTTTCTCTTTATCAGAATCCTTCATTTCTCTGTACATGATTCTAGACACCAAAACAATGAGTTAATATTTCATACTCATAGCACATCCTCTAAATTCTGAGGTTATACTTATTGACTATACTATATTGACTTGTTAGATACAGTGACATTTAGATAGTATGATGTAAAATAGCTACAGCAGTTGCTCTTTGATGCACAGAACATCTGGGATACCCTGAGGCAGCAAAGTTCTTAAGCTCTATTTTCATGATGTTGGTATTTATCTTGCGAAGTATTTATGTTTTAACAACCTTCATTGTGCCAATTTCCCAAGCCATCTTTAGATTCTTCACTACACATGCACCAACTCTTTAAAATTTTGAAGTCCTAGGGAAGCTTGCTGTGCATTAACTTAGAAAATATGCACATTTACAACTATTTCTAGTTAGAAAACAGTTTGTTACAGCATGCAATTTTTGACAGAAGGCAACTCATAAAATAGGTGCAACATATAAGCACTGATGAAATCTGAAATACAGTTAAAAATACTGCATCCCTCCTTGTTGCAGTTGTCGCTTCCATAGGCATTATTCTTCTAGTATGACAGAAGTCACATTGGGGTAGTAAATGGAAAACACCATCATATAGTCTTATAATCTCTATTACTGTAAACCTAGTAAGGTCAAGTTACCATCAAGAGAATAGACAGACCCAGATCTCTCAGAATCTTTTTTGTACGACAGAAGCAATAAGCCTTTTAATGATCCTAGCAGCCCCTTGCTAGACCCACTCGTGTCCATGTCCCTCTGGTACTGAAGAGCCCTGAACTGGGATACAGCACTGCAGGTCTGCCTCACCAGTGCTGAGCAGATGGGGAAGATCACCTCACTCAACCTTCCTAACGCAGCCCAGGGTGCTGCTGATCTTCTTTGCCATTGGGGTCCACAGCTGGCTCATGCTCAACTTGTCCACCTGGACCCTCAGGGCCTTTTTCAACAGCCTCCTTTCCAGCCAGCTGACCCCCAGCCTGAACCAGCACATGCAGATTTTTCCCCAGCTGATAGATTTCACATCTCCCTTTGTGAAATGTCACAAAGCCCCTGTCTCCCCATTTCTCCAGCATGATGAGGTCTCTTGGAAGGGCAGCACAACCACCTGGTCCAAAAGTGACTCCTCCCCAGTTTTGTTTTGCCTGCAAGCTGATGGACTGCTATGTCCCATCATACAGTCCACTAATGTAGATGTTTAAACCGTCCTGGACCCAGTATCAACCCCTGGGGTACACCAGCTGACCTTTACCCCAAGGACCACAACCATCTGAGCCTGGCAGTTCAGGGGTTTTTCAGACACTATCTAGTCCATGCTTTCTAAGTTTGTTGGTGAATAGGTGTTGAAAGCCTTCCTAAAGCCAAGGAAAATAAAATCTGCTGCTTTCTTCTCATCCACTGAGCCAGGCATATAGTAGGTGGCTATAAGGCTGGTTAAGTATGACTTTCTCTTCACAAATCCATGCCACATAATTCCCATCACCTCCTTATCCTTAAATGCTTGAAAATGGCTTTCAGGACTATCTCCATCACCTTTTAAGGGACAAAAGAGTGGCCAGTTTCTAGTTCCCTAGATCCTTCCTGCTTTTGTGGGAGGCAGGAATGACACTTCCTTTTCTCCAGTCTTTGGAACTATCTCCTAATCCTCATGACCTTCCAAAGATAATAAAGAGTGGTCAGCTCCTCTGGGTACATTCCACTGGGTCCCATGGACTTATATGTCGAGAGAGTGTTCACTTATCTTTTGCCATTCACTTCTCACCAGATTCAACTACAGATGTACTCTGGCTTTGCTAATGCTCTGCACCTTCAAGCTGGGACAACTAGGATTCCTCCTAGATCACTTGACCCGTCTTCCACTTCTTGCATGCTTCCCTTTCATGCTTTGTTGTTCATCCATGCAGGTCTCCTACTGACTCAGCCCAACTTCCTACATATTAGGATGGACTTAGTTCTTAAGTCTGCAGAATGTGATCCTTGAAAAAAAAAAATCTATCAACTCTCCTGGACTTCTCTTTTCGCTAGAACTACAACCCCATGGGATTTTTCCAAGCAGATCCCTAAAGGTTATGATTTTTTACTTTGGTTTTGCAGGCACAGCAGTAGTTTTAAAACTGGTAATAACATCCTGACATAAACACAAAAAAAAAAAAAATCTAATTCTAGCATTGCTTATTACAAAGAAGTTAAAAAATTAACATTGTTTCCCATCCATTTCCTAATAAGTCACAGTGTTCTCTACACAGAATACTGAACTGGTGAGCTTACGTGTATGTTGGCTCCCAAATACGTCTAAGTTTGTCAGATTTCACACTGCCATTACAGGAAAGCTGTAACAATTTCTGTACATAGTAAAAGATGGTAGACCGAAAGTTCGTTAGGGGCAGTTCTACTTCTCGAGTTGTTCCAAGACCTGAAACTTTCAAGGTAAGTGCTAAACGTGGCGAAGGCATGCACTCAACCTCTTCCAAGAGTTCTGAATGAGGTGTACCTGCAAAAATCATTTGAGAACCCTTAATACAAAATATATAATGCATGACAAGGTGGCTTAAACATCAATAACATGGTTCAGTATGGAAGTGTCATGACTTACTGCACACATGCCAAAGAGATGAGACTGAATTCTAACTATGAACTAAATTATGATTGAAGCATTCCTTTATGGGAGTAAAATTAACAGAAATTTCTGAAATCCCTATTGATCCCTACATCTTGGTAACATCTCCTAAGATATTATCACAGCACATGCATTCTTCTTTTCATACACAGTACCTTCCTTTCAGTTCTTCAAAATAAGCAGTCGTTTATTTCCACATATGCTAAAACCTACCTCTTCCTCTCTGTAATGAACATTGAGTACTTCCACAGTGCTGAACAAGAATGAACTAAGGAGCCAAGGAGCAAGATCAGGTGCTGTGCTGTTGATCGTTTGCACTGCTCCATTACTCTACCTTTCCCCTTGGCTTTGCACTGTTTCAGCAAGCCCTCTTCATTTAAAGCTAGTCTGGGTAGCTTTAACACAGTTAAGTCCCTGTGGTGGAACCAGACATACCAAGATATTTATCGTATCTTTGTCACACATAGAGATTTTATCATTTATCATGGTAAGAGATGACCCAAGTTAAATTCCTAAATTTGCTTATTTTACAAGGCATTTAATTTACTTTTCCCTCAATAATGCTTAGACCCGCAGAGGTACATGAAACTCTCATTCAAACAGAGAAAAGCCACACAGCCACAATAGCATGTTGTACTGGTTAATAGTGATAGGATCCTCAGATCCAATGGACCCTTAACAGCAAATCTCCATCCTAAAGTCAGATTAAGCATCACATATCTTGTCAGCATACCTGGTGGAGGGATTTCTAGGTCAGTTGTCTGTTGCACATTAGTACGACCAGGTCTTGGGTCAAAAGCAGGAACCAAAGCAGAAAACTGCCGTTTCAATACATAATCATCATCCCATGTTCTTCTACGGCCTCCTTTGGTTTCATATTCCTCTTCTTCCTAAAAAAAAAAAAAAACAAACAAAAAAAAAAAACAAACAAAAAACCCTAGTTGTTTTTTTAATTCTGCTAAAGAGAAAAATTTGATTAAAAACTTCTAAGTTCATGAATACAGCAGTCATAAACTAAACTGCAACTCTACTCAGCTCTGGTAAGGCTGCATCTGGAGTGCTGTGTCCAGTTCTGGGCTCCTCAGCCAGGAGAGACATGGAGCTCCAGGAGAGGGCCTAGTCAAAACTACAAATATAACTAAAGGACTGGAGCATCTCTCTTACGAGAAAAGCCTGGGGGAGCTGGGTCTGTTAAGCCTCAAGAAGGGGCAACTGGGAGGGGACCTCGACAGTGTCTGTCAGTATCTGAAGGGAGGGTGTCAACAAGATGGATCCAGGCTCTTCTCAGTGGTGCCAAGCAATAGGACAAGAGACAGAAACTGATGCACAGGAAGTTCCACCTGAACACGAGGAAGAACTTACTGTGTGAGTGATCACACACTGAGACAGGTTGCCCAGAGAGGTCGTGGACTCACAAGAACAGTCAAGACACAATCCTGTGCCATGTGCTCTAGGATGACCCTGCTTGAGCAGGGAGGTTGGACAAGATGACCCACTGTGGTTCTTGTCAACCTTACCCATTCTGTCATTTCATTATCTCTTCATTATGTTAATTTTCTCTATAAAATCAACATAAAATAAATCAAAGCTGGCACATAACAGTTCCACTTAACTGGTCAAGCAGGAATCAAAATTATCAAACCCATAGAAATCAACATAAATGGACTAACCTTAAAACAGGTGTATTTCTATTTTCTGGAAAGAATTAAACTCTCCATGAAGCACCAGAACGTAGGAAAATACAGAGTACTATAGACCAGCAAACTTGGTGCAGATGTTTTGTGTACTCCACAAACTTTGTAATACCAGAAGTTCAAATACATCCAGTGATGTCAAAACAAACACAGTAATTTTTTTGAAAAGAGAAGTACTTTTTTCCAAAGTGTATACATATGCTGATACATAACATATACACATTTTATCCAGAGGTTAAATAAAATATCAAAATACTAGAACTATTTTGGTGGGCAAAAAAAAATCTAGTTTTCAATAAGCTTTAACAAGTACCAATTGCTTATGAATTTTCTACAACAAGCTTTTAATCTGTTCAACTCCTCATTGAGAAGAATTACATGGTATAGCAGAGGGAATTGTACTGGAACCCAAGAAAGAAAAATTTTCTCTTCTAGACCTGCTTCTTGCTGTGTAATCTCAAACAACGTCTATTTTAGCTATTTCTGCTGCTTCCCATGAACAATAGCAACTCCATTTAATAATTTTTAAAATTATTCAACATTCTACAAACTAAAATTACTGTTTGCATTGTAGATCCACTCAAGTAGTACTGGCTTGGGTTTTTTCCTAACTTTGTACAGAAGGTGAAACAAGATATTTAATAATGTACTTGAGTTTCTCTTAAAAGCATAATTACAATAAGTTGAAATGCTAAATATTTTGGTTCAAATTAAATAAATATTTGCATATTAATTACAAGATGAAGTTTATACAATTCCATAAAACAATATTTATATTTATTCTGTGAAACATAAAATTAGCATTAGTGAAGCCTTATATTTTTCATCTTAGATCTTGGAATATTCATGAAGACCAAGCATTATTCATACCAATAAAAAACAACCAAAGAAAAGCTGGAACTCCTGATAGTGTAGGCAAGAACCATGTGTACTATCATGCTGGGTTTTGTCTTCCCCCTACTCCATTGGTTTCTTTGCTGGGGATTTGGGGATTTTTTTGAGAAGCAAGAGATTTCCTCTGGCAAACTTTTGCTTCATACAGGCCTACAGTTACATGCCTCAGAACTGAATCATTACAAAATACAGCAGCATATCCACCAAGTTATACCATTTAATCAGCCTGTGAACTAGTGATCCATCATTTTTGCTGTCTGTCAGCTTGTTCCCAGCCTGGTTTTAAAACATTAATTCTGACCTGTAAGGTCTCGGATATCCTGGTGTTTAAAAACACTTTTCTTGTGTTTTTGACTATATGCAAGAAACTAAGTAAATCTAAATAAATGTGTTTCAATTAATGGAGATACTATAGCTAGGACTTTCTATTGCCAAAAAAATATCTGTGGATTTTTAATGCACCTTTTAAATCAATTAAGATACCATCTATGGTAACTATACCATACCATAACTTCTTCATATTCTTGATCTTCTTGGTTATCATCTTCATTTTCATCATCTTCTTCATCTGGTTCAGGTAGATCCTCATCATCATCTAACTCTGCCAACAGAGTACTCGCTCGGCAGCTATCAAGAAAATCTATAACACACATATATATATTTACATACAGAACAAATGCCAAGAATAACTTTTAAAGCAGAATTTTTAAAATTAAAGAACAGAAGCATTGGGAAGAGTGAAAAAACAAATCTTACTTAAACCAGAAAAAAAAAAAAACTAAAACATTGCTTATTGCATAATAGGAATAAAAGCTGTGATAAAAGCATATACCTGTTTAAAAAGTCCATGGATCTAGTCAATAGCATAACTATAGAAGCACTTACAATTAAAAGAGATCAGCAAGAGTGATGTTTCTCATTTGTTTATAATATTTTATAATTACACTTCTTTTAGATTACAAAAGATCACCAAAAAATAGCATACAAACGCATATTGTCTGCTTCTATGTCGCAATAATTTAAAAACAGGTGAGTGATGTAATTTCCTCTAAAAACATGTAGTTTAGATCTTACCTTACAATAATAAAGGACATATAAGATAAACATTTAAGAGAGATATTTTAAAGGTTCAATTGCTAATTAATTACTGTAACAAGAAGTTGAAGGCAAAGTTCCATTTTACTCACCTAGTACTAAGACTTAAAAGACAACCTCCCAAAACCAGAAAAGAAGTTCACAGCAATCCAAGTGAACTGGGATGAAGCTTTAAACTTTTACACTTTTCTATGCAGATAGAAACTATCTATACCACCCAAACACCCTTTGTATTGTTGCTACCATCCCTATTGATACTTGAACGCACTCTTTTTGCTCAGTTGCTGGTGATGTATTTTAATACTTGTCACGCAACCAAAATATCAAATTAGACTTAATTAAAAGAGTAAAGGGAAATGGTATATGCAGATATATTAATCAACTGCCTCCAAGTAGCTCAATTCCAATACCCATTGAAATGACCAGAAAATTTTCAAGCAATTTCAATAGGCAACAAAATAGAACACAATCTTAATCCAACAACATTTTAATAAATCAAGTATCTCTTCTTTCAAGAAAATCTCACAGTTCACTAAACTTTACATTAGGAAACATTTTCCCATATCCATCTCAGGTTTTTCTTGCCTTTATTTAATCAGCTCAATTCCTACGTATTACTGACTGAGTTATCTAAATCTTCTTTCACTTTTTTTAGGTATTCATATGCCTAAAGTAACTTCTGGACTAAAGTCTGTTTCTGAGGTACAGCGTCCACAGAACTCTGGATTAGTTTGTAAATCATGTAATTTCTTCCTGTCAATTTTTGTGGTTTTTCCTGGTTTTTTGCAACTCCTATTATGATATTGAGATACCTAGAAGCTATTTTAAGGGTACAATGTGCCTAATGGTGGATGCTTTTCAATCAGAGTAAGCAAGGTACATCAGAATGTGCATGTAGCATGCCTATACAACACAACAAAAAATAACATTTTGACTGTAATTATTAGTACATATGCAAACTACATTAGGAACTAAACTTGATGAGGGAAAATATTCAAGTGCCTAGATAAACTATACCATAAATAATAGTAATATAGGATAGAAACTGCTGAAAATAAAGATTTGAAAACATAAGGAAATACTATTATGTTAACATTATTTTACTTACTGCCTTACAGAACTAGTAACATATGAACAGCTCAACTTTCAAATACTTTTCAGTAAATAAACTACTATATGAGAAAATCATAACAATGGTATAAAATGAGAAGTCATTAATGGGAAGTCTAATGCTTATGTTCATTTAAAAATGAAACTTACCATATAAAGAATATTCTGCCTCCTGCCCTGTATCGCTCTCACTAGATGTTGATGTTAGGCTAGTAGTTAGAGTATTACTAAGCGACTGACCAACAGATAAAACTGTAGTTGCTGTAGCTACATTGCTGCTGCTAGTAACACTGGATGTAGACATGGTCACTGTTGATGTGGTACCAGTTGTAGTCAGATTAGGAAAACTTTGGGCACCCATAAGAGGAGAAGCTATAGATAAAGATATGGTAAGATAAAATAAATGATTTGGTGACTTGAAGAGTACAATTTACATGCATGACTCCTGTGTAGAAAAATATATTTGGGGTTGAAAAATTATCAGTGTGTTATTTTATAATAAAGAACAACAGACTATAAAAGGGGAAGGGTTTCCCAATGCAAAAATGAACCTTACAACATAGATGCCCACTTCTGAGCTTATTCATTTGAAAACATTTAAAACAAATAATTTTATCAAATAAATCCCCAAAATCCCACTATAAATCTGAAATTACTTTATTTCATTTTCAACATATGTAAAGAATTTCTGAAACCTGTTACTCCAACACTGTGATCTGTCTTGAAGCCTAAAATGAAATTTAACATCTAAATTACAATATTATATAGGGCAAACAAGTTAACTATATATAAATGAATTGGGAACAGAACACACTAAAACCAATGTGAAACTTGTGACGATTGTGCATTTTTCTAAGGTTCTTAAATCAGCTCTGACTTGGTTTTTTTCACACAAATACTAAAATACATGTTCTTCACAGTCAACAAGCCTTAATTGAAAGCACTGTGAAATGTATGACTTATGTCGGATGATTTATATAATTTTCAGAATAAGGAAGTAATAACTAAAAATTACCTTACTGTACATTCAAATAAAACAGTAAAAGCATTTTAGTTAACAACTGAAACAAGACTGAATTCACTGTAGACTCAACAGAAAGAGCTTCAGATAGTGTACATAACTGAGTATAAGTTATACCTATGTGCAACTACGCATTTAGATTGCAGTCTTCAAAACATGTTTTCACATGCTTATCTTTAAACAAGGAGACTAATCACGAGTTTGTAGAGAAAAATTTGAGGGGTCATCTATACTAAGAATTTAAGCCTTAGATTTTTTCAATCTACTTTTCCTAAACTTTATCAAATGTAAAGTTTTAAAAGAAACACTTTCATTATTGCCACTTATGTAAACTGAGACACTGCTTTCTTAAAAAAAACCGAAACACCTCTGTGTTATATATTATTATTACCAAAGTTATCAAAGGTTACTACTCTTGAAGAAGGATATAACTAAGCTTCTTCCTCAAGTGCATTTGGCAGCTTTTTGTGAAAAATAAATGTTACTGTTTCTGCTTTTCTTATCTGTTACATAGTTACTACATACATCCCCATCCCTTAAGAACATACCTAACATTCTGCAAATAAAAGTAGAACAATGCAGGGAGGGTATGAAATAATAGTATAATAACGAGGGAAAGTGCGAATTTTAAATTTAGGGTTGTTAATAAGCTTACAGTCTTCTCTATGAAAGCATGGAAATGAAAAACCAAAGAGTTTTTCTTCTGTTGTTCAAGAGCTTGAAAATAAGTTGTTCAGTATTCACATCTTTCACCCTCTGCTAATTAATAACAGCAAACTCTTTGCTGTTACAGTAAACAGAATAAGCCATTAAGCATCAGCGTTCCATTTGCTCTGAATTCAAGAGCAAATTGAAACTGGCTACCCTAGATACCACTTAGCTTCTGGCAAATACTGATGTTTTCAATGCAACCAGTACAGCAAATCCAGAAAGACTTAGATGACTAACAATGATTTCAGTCTTGACTTTTGGCATGCTGGGCTGTTGTGAGTGGTTTGTTTGATGGTGGGGTTTTTTTTGCTTGGTTTGGTTGGTCTTTAGTGCAATTTTTTGGGGTTTTTTAACCTGAACAGGCTAAACCACTTCCCCCCCCAAATAATATTTTTTTAAAATAAAGCTTTTTACAATGCTCTAATTGAACTCTGGTGAGATTGCTCAAATTTAGTCTCTGATTTCTTTTAGAAACATTAGTTACCATTTACAGTTTCTACTCATATAAAAAGTACAAATGAAAAAAATTCCTACATGACGGATAATATAATGTATGACTACTTTTATCACAGAATTAAATTGTTAAGTTGCCCCATTCTTATTTCTAACTTTCGCACTGTATGGTATCACACATTCATGAAATCTTACATACGCTGTTGAAGTATTTCACCATGTTTTTCAAAGGTGGTCTCTTTTCTCTCCCCTCAACAAAAAAGTACTTCAGAACCAGAGCCACTCTCTGTCTAAAAGGGGACCAATTACTGGAAAGCTTTCTTTGAGTATCTTATTTACATTTTTATTGCAGGTTGCAAAAGACTTCCTGCTCCTTCCCTAGTATCACAACATGAATGTAAAAAAATAAAAATCAACAACATTAAAAAAAAAAAAAAAACCACAACAAAACAAAACAAAACCACAAAACCAAAAAGAGAACATGCAGCATTTAAAAATGCTGAAAGCAAACACCTCATTTCTAAATAAGGAAGCATAGAATCATAGAATGGTTAAGGTTGGAAGAGACCTCTAAGACTGAGTCCAACTGTTGGCCCAGCACTGCCAAGTTCACTGCTAAACCACATTCCCAGGTGCCACATCTACACAACTTCTGAACACTTTCAGGGACAGTGATTTCACCAGTTCTCTGGGCCACCCANAAAAAAAAACCTCAAAACCAAAAAGAGAACATTCAGCATTTAAAAATGCTAAAAGCAAACACCACATTTCTAAATAAGGAAGCATAGAATCATAGAATGGTTAAGGTTGGAAGAGACCTCTAAGACTGAGTCCAACTGTTGGCCCAGCACTGCCAAGTTCACTGCTAAACCACATTCCCAGGTGCCACATCTACACAACTTCTGAACACTTTCAGGGACAGTGATTTCACCAGTTCTCTGGGCCACCCATTCCAGTGCCTGACCACTGTTTCAATGATGAAATTTTTCCTAGAATCTAATCTAAGCCTCCCGTCACTTCTTACCTGAGAAAAGAGGCTACCCCCCCATCTCACTACAACTTCCTTTCCGGCAGTTGTAGAGAGCAACAATGTCTCACCTGAACCTCCTTTCCTCCAGGCTAAAAAGCCATCAGCTGCTCCAACCCTTCATCAATTTCACTGACAATCACAACAAGCATGAAAGCTTAACAAGAAATTTATGCTTTTTTCCAGCTTGGGTAATTTCACTTTTTCTAACTTGCCTACCCCATGAAATGCAGTTCTCTGCTTAAAATACTATCACCATCAGAGAACAAAATACCTAACAAGTAACAACTTTGATGGGAGCACGCTCAAAAAAGAGTGAACTCGCAACAAGCAGGTTTGCAACTTACCTTGCTAATACCTTGATCCTACATATAATCTGAAAACATGCAGATGTTAAAGCATATACATAATGTCATTTAAGACACTGTTAACTACAAACTTCCTTACATTTAATATGTCTGAACAGTTCACTGAATCTAAGCCTTAATGATCATGCCATCTCTGGGAAACACACACAGAGTACATTACATTATGCAGCTTGACAGAATCAGGAATCTGCTAACATTTCATTATACTGTAGTTCTTTTTCCTTTGTACTGTGTTCTTAGCCCCTATGCTCAGACACTTCACAATAAGCATAAACTGCCCTTCCTGAGGAAGATGGAAAAATAACAGAAATTGGCATGTACAAGGTGAATATGCAAAATCTACACAGATCAGAAAGACCAAGTACCTGACATTAGCTACTGTTTCTAGACTTCCGACTTGGTCTAAACCATACTTCCTCCTTAAACATGTAAGAGACATCAACTTCAAATTTCTTTCTATTTGATGGGTACCACAGCATAATCTGACATCACATGGCAACGTAACACTTTTCAGCTGACAGGAACTCTGAGTCCTTCAAGAGTTCTACAGGTACACACAAAGTCAAGGCTGCTCTCTAAGTACATTTCTCTGTTAGGTCAACACAATTCAAACTTAAGTGCAACAAAAGCCCAAGAAAAAACAAAATCCTCAACTAAAAATAAAAATAGCTTACTTACTTGCAGTACTCACAACATTTCTTCCCAAAGTATTAGTATTGTTATCACTGCTACTCCGGCTTAAATTCATGTTGTTTGTGGCATTGGTACGTGCTATGTTTGCCACTCTTCGTACAAAGGACTCCAAACTAGAAGTTTCTCGAGACGATAAGTTCGGAACGCTTGCACTGGAGCTCATGGGTGCCCCAGCAGCCAACAAAGAACTGACTGAGAGTCTATTACTTGCTGAAGAGCTTAGAGGTCGTTGGGAAGCTGCTTCTTTATTAGTCAGTTCGGAGACTGAACTCACATCAGGAGAGCTTACGCTAACAATTCCCATGGATATAGCACTGGACTCCCCAGGAGAACGTATTGAGTTATCAGGACCTAACTTCCTCTCTGCACTTTCGTTTCCCATGTCCGCTGTTAAGGTGCTGGTGCTCGCACTGGAAGATGACCCTATGTCAGCCTGAGGCACACTATCAGCGGAAGACAGAACAACAATTGGTTCATGGACGTCAGTGCCGGAAACTATATTTTGTTCCAACACACTTTCTGATCTCCGTTCCATTTTGGTCGAACCCAAGCTGATGTCGCTGCTACTTGCCACGCTACACACAGAACTGCTGCTTCCTTTTCTACTTGAGGAGCCTGCAGCAGCAGCCGTCTTGTCTGGACAGTTGTTTTTCATGAAGCTGCTCCATGACTGCGTTGTGCCTGAAACAGTGGATGAAACAGGTTTGGGTGATGCCGCTGAATCAGGGTCGTACCCTGGCGCAAGCTTGAGGTCAAACTTTCCTTCTGCGCCCATACGGTAAGAGTTAGAGCCACCAGCATCCCAGGTGACATCAATCCAGCCTGGAAAGGGACAGGAGTTTGTGAGATCCAGCAGAAAGCAGACAGGAGGCGTGTCAGACAGTAGCTCCACAATGTGGGATCAGCTTCTCATAAGGGCTCTATGTCTGAATCAATGAAATCACTAAGCAACCCTTAATGCCAATTAAAAAGGAAGTATTTAGATCTAAACAATTTAGTATTTTGTAATGTTTTCAATTTAGAGGCTGCTCATTCTTGCTGCCTTAATCTTCAGGGTCACAGAATCTGGCCAAAAATAAAGGTTTCTTCAGGAAGGAAACTGACCTACTAGAACCTCTCAAAATTTTATTAGCATCTATCAAAATTGGATTCTCTAATAACAGAAATGTATATTAAAACATATCATAACTTTGTTAGTATCTATCAAGAAGCTGTAATTATTACAAGGGCATTCAGTAACATTCTTCTTTGTTGGATGCTTGTGGACAAGCATATTTACCCAACAGAAGACATGTTATGAAACCACTCAGTTTGAGATTTCTTATTCTTAAAGTGAAAGAATTAATTTATTGATACATAGCTTTTCAGTTCAGTACGTTACACCGACTCAAACATTCCTTATTCATAAAAAAAGTCTTATGGTAGTCAGGTAAGGGCTACTTCAAGTAAAATTTCAGAGTTGCAAAGAGAATATGTTTCATAGAAAAAAACTCCAAAGCAATGCTACTCTTCAGTTCCTTTACTAAATTATTTTTTTGAGTAGCAAAATTTTGTAGCCGTTAAATATAATAAATCTGCAATAATGAGGGTAACATGCAAAATTTAGCTAACTAGGACAGAAATGGGGGCAAAATGATTTATTTTTACTTGTCTATATATGTACCACAATCTAAGAGTCACCTAAAAAATCCCTCCTAATATTTCTCACCATATTAACGGCAACAAATGTTGGTGTAACTATTTTAATTAATACACATTTCCTTCAAATATGAAATCTCTAAAACTCAGTCATCTTCTGCAATCTCAGACAAAGTCAAAACAAATATCAGGCCCAGACATACACATATTTTTCTTCATTAAAACAGAAGAGAGCTAATATCAAGTAAAATGTTTGTTTTATTACTGTCAGGTGCACCTTCAGCTTTCAAATATCCAAAAGTCACCACTCCTAGACCAAAACAGATGATCACAGGCAATTTGTTATTTAGAAATATCACTCTGGAGGAAAAGTAGTTAAAAATGGATAAAGTTTTCAGATACGATAAGTAGACATCTCATCCCCAAATAAGCGGCTTTAGTTCATGTTATTCTTGTATGATTTTATTACTTCTTCACAAGCTATAGCTTCATGTCACCAAACCTTTGAAGTGTAAATCTGAATTTTTTTCTTCTACAATGTATTTGCCTTTTTTATCAAATACAAAAAAAAAAGCTCCATGCTGTAGTTCAACAGCATATTTTTTCTCCTTTATGAATATCTGAACCTGGTATTTTATTCAAAGCATAAGTAAATAACTGGTTTTGTTTTGTATAGTTCCTTTCCCTAAAGTATTTATTACAAGCAGTTTAAAATCTGAACAAATTCTAAGTACATATTATGTACTCAGAGTTGTACTGCTCCATCATTCCAGGCCTAAAACAACACAAAATTTGTCTAAACTTGTGAACAACAACCAAAAAAGTAAATGAGATACTATTTTCTAAATTCTATATGAAAGAAAGCTGTGACAGAAATGAGATGGTTTGGCATCACCATTTGATAAATGAACCTCAATTCCACCTATGGTTAAATGGGAAAGTTTTACTGGAACATAGGAACAAAACCACTGATTTGGTAGAATACTACTCACAAATAATACCTAAAATCTTCAAAGTTATAATGTAGCTATGGATATTGTTGCATGTGTTAAAATATACAAATTATGGAAGACTTCCCTATCAGCTATACTGAACAGCTTAAATAAAGTTCAGATTCAAACCATTTTAAGAGATTGTACTTTGGATATTTCTCCATGTTTGAGGGCTGACACCTCAACAAACTACAAGAAACTTTTAAGTCTGACTGAGAATGAACCTAAGAGTGGCTGAAGGTGCTTCAGAAACAAGGCAAGTTTTATATACCTCAAAATAGGGGGAAGAGAAAGGAAAAATGGAAAGCATATTCAGCTGACAAGATCATCACCTCCCCTGGAGCCTCTCCAATAACTTAACATCCTGACTCCTACTGACTTCCCTGGATGTTGCAGGTTTTTATTTTGCTCCTCAAGTTAATAAATTTTCATGCTTTAACTAAAAAAAAAAACCTTGATCCCAAAGAAGCTTGCAAGGTAGGAAAGGTATAGGATATAACAAAAGTCAAGAAAAATACTGCAAATGCTCAGCTAGAAGAAATGAAGAAGGTAATCATAGATTTTGCAGGCCCAAAGCTTAATTTATCAGTTTGCATCACTCACCTTCATATACTTTGTAACAGATGTCTAAATAACACTTTTATATTTTAATAACAGTTTAATACTTTAAGTAACCAAAGCTGGATAAAAGTTTCATTTCCTTTTTTTTCATGCGTTCAAATGGAATTTCACAAATGGACCCCAACAGCTGTAGTATTTTAACCTTCTTCCCTCCAAAGTATTTAAACTTTTATCAACTTTATTAAGACATTACAAAAGAAATACTTTAATGCTACCCATTCTGCATGATCTAATCATGCAACAGACATTTATAAATTCAGGCAATTCATGCTCACCATTATGCAGCTCTCCTGTAACAGTGCCTTCACCCTGTGGGCTTCCATCCTGATCTCTCCATTTCCAATCAATTCCTCTGATTACACGAGCTCCTGGAACCATGTATTTTAACACCTGAGAACGAACTAGACGTCGCTGCCTTCTCAGATTTGCTTCAGCTTCTTTAGCAGCTTTTCCTACAAGAAATGTAAATTGAAAAAATTTGAAAGTATTGAATGGGGAATAGTTTTGAGCTTATTTCTAAGCAAGGTCAACTTCAAAAGCTAACCTCCTTTTTCACACTGATTTTTATGCTGCATGCTCATTAGCATTTTAAAGGAGCAAATAGGATATAGACATTATTTTTCTTACCCAACTGATCTTCACATACTCCATTCACAGTGCCATAAAGTTCAAATCCAGACAGGGAGAGGTAGTGTGTTTGCCCACTGGCATTCTTTCCCATCTGTTTTATTCTAACATGTCTCCAGCCTTGTTTCTCCTCTTTTGGAGGATCTAAAGGCCATGTTGCTGTAGACCTTTAAATTTATTAGAAAGGGGTGTTGGCACATAATAGAGAAAAAAAGAAAAGGCAAAACCAAAGAACGTTAGTACCTAAGCAAACAAAACCATAATGCCAGTCATGCATGCATATTACAACATATATAAACCTAATAAGACCAGGGACTAACTTTGGATGAGTGTTGGTGTTAAGATTTTGTCAAAAAACAAAATGCAAAATTTACAGTGACAGAAAAGCACAAATGCCATTATGTGAAACACACAGAGAACCTATGAATGACTTTTTCTCCAGCTCATCCTTGATAATTTGTATCACCTACCCCTTCTTTAGATAGATACATTATTACAACCACAGTACATATTAAATTAGTCTACAGTCAAGTACATTTTTAACTGCCTCAGTTTTATGAAAAGTGATAAAATACACTGACATACCCTGGTTCATTGAGACTACAGTCATCAACATGAGTATACAAAGTAGTCCAGTTCTGTCCATCCTTAGATACCTGGAAAACCCAATTTCTGAGAGCAGATCGTCCATAACCTCGAGCGTGGCGTAATGTGTAGGCTGATGGTATAACCCAAAGGCCAAGATCTATGGCAAACCAAGCATTCTTATCATCATTAGTGTGACAATTGAGAGCTGAACTGTCACGACTCAGGATGTCTTCCAAACGACCATAAGGCAGATTTCTTCCTTCTGAGGATGTAACCACTACTAATCCATAGGCTGCTGGATTTACCCACTCATATGCAGTTCTGTATTAAAAAAGAGAAATGTTCTGTTCAATTGTTATTTAAATTTAAAAAATGGTTTCAGCAACATTTGACATTTACTGTAAATGGTGAATAACAGCTGAGTTTATCACAAATCAAAATTATCAATTTAATTTTAGATAATTAGATAACTTTAGATATGTTCCAAATATCACTTTGTTTGTTTGGGTTTTTTAAAACACTGTAGCAAAGGGGAAAAAACCAAATCCAAACCAACAAAACCAAACAGAATCATGGCAAGCAAAAACAGACTCAAATATACCCCACTCCTTCATCTTCTTAGGGAAGCATACAAACAAAATCTCAACACAAGTGATTCAAATTTTTCTATTATTTAAGCAAATTCAGAAGAAACTAAATTCGATTGATTAAAAGATACCTCTCACTTCTAAGATAATAACAGATTTCATTTCATTATGAATTCTTTGTCCCCATCCTGCCTCATGGATTACAGTTCATTGTGTCTGACTTTAAAACATCTAGCTTTGAAAAACTCACTTTGCATTTGTTCCAATCCAGTAAATAATTCCGTTTTCATCAAAATCATGCTGATGTCTGAACACGAATGTTTGGCCTTCTCGTAGTTTACGTACAAAAACAAATGAAGCCCTATCAAAGTCGTACCATTGCTTTGCTACCTACATATGAGAGAAAAGAAATCAAATATTAAAGAAGCAGAATATAACCATTCCCTGAGAACTCTGTGTGTGGTATGTAGCTCACCATTTTCAGGAGATACTGTTCTAGAGACTCAACAGTTGCCAATGGCTCCATCTTTAGCATTCTGCCAGTTCGATCTATTAAAGATGTCTCCCCCGAGGCACGTTCCAAACGAAACCTCAAGCGCCTTGTCAATATCTGAAAGAACAGTTAGACATTAATACAGGCTTTCCTGTTTAGGTTTTGGAATTTTAAGAAAACTGTATATCACTACAACCGTTTCAGTGGCCTATCAAGTATCTTTGTTGCACAACTTAAATGCTGTATCCTAACGAAATGCTTTAAAAAGTAATTTCCTACTACCTTTTTTCCAATTAACCAAACAATTCTTTACCATGACAGTCAATGTGCAAGCCAATTACACATTCAGCTGTTTCACACTTTTCCTGTCTTCAAAGCTTTTATTCATTGACTAGCAAATACAATAATACAGAAACTGAAAATTATTTTCAAAAATACTGGACAGCAACCGTGCTTTTGCAACTGCTTGCAACTATTTCCTAGGCATTTAACATGAAAACAGAAATATTTATACTTCTCTACCACGTTGCAAAATCCCGAAGTGTACTTTCAAATAGAAAAAAATTAAGACTCCACACAAACTGGGAAAAAATAAGTAATATTTTTAGCCAAAATGCCAAGTTTCCTGTATAAGAAGCTACTGACCCTGGAGGCATCTTGTATTACCAAATGAACATACAGCCCTAGATGGGACCCTTTAAATGTTTAAACCCCATCCCCTGTTCTTACTAACAGCTGTCTTGTAATTGTAGAGGGCACATTCTTATATAAAGACAACAATACCTGAAGACAAAAGAAAGAACACACAAATTATCTCTTCAATCAAAATTTATTTTTACCTCACAGTGTTAAAGTGGCAGTAGAGGAACATCCATGCATTTAAGTGTTAGAGGAAATAGATGCCAAAATTTGGTTTTTCTTTACCTAATTCTATCCATTTCTACAAGAATATGACTCTCACAGACAAGGTGTGTAGCCTTCAGTGGTGCACCACTCAGTGTGATATGTTGTTATACTGTGCATTTACCTGAAGATTATACGTAGATCCTGGTGTATCATACAAGTGGAGAGGTAGACGTTCAATAGATTCTAATACTGCTATTAATTTCCGAATTAATGCAACTGCTGGACGACTGTGAAAGAGAACAATTACTATGTTACCACAAAACAAAACAAAAAAAAATTCTACAGTGTCTCAGAAAACAGGATCCAGCTGAGGCAACTATCTCAGCATGCTATTTCTACTGATGGTATCTGCTCTAATCACATGGTTACAGCACAGTAAGATACCAATCTGTACAGGGATGAACAAGTCATCTTTATTTTGTCAATATATATTCTATAGATTGACTCTTAGAGATAAAAACTTTCAACTGCTACTTCAATATTAGACACTGTCTTTTAAGATCAATTTTCTATTCCATTGAAATGGAAAGAACAGGTACTTTGCCTTTATTTTAAAAATACCACACTGCTTCACAATTTCAAAGGGGATTTTCTTGGTTCGGTATTATTTTACCTTTCATCATCCTCATTTTCACTGAATGCTGTTTTGAAAACGTTTATCCTCTCCACCAGTTGACTACAGTCTTGTTTCACATCTAAATCAACATTCTAAGAGAAAAAAAAAATTACATTTAATACAAAGTAATTTATTTAATTATTATACAGGCAAAAACATTTACGCAGTCTCACTGAATTCCCTGTTTAAAATCTGTATGTGAAAACTAATCATCAGCCATTAGACATGACCAGAGTTGACTTAAAGGTTTTTAAAGGCTCATTCAAACTGAAGTCATCTATTGTAATAGCTTATCTTCAATAGGTAGACCAGTAACTGGAGCAAGGCTGCCCAATTTTCACCAAGACAGTAAAAAGACACATTTATAATGGATCTTTCAAATTACAGCACATGCTTTCAGTGAATTTTTTTTAAAAAAAGTTTTTCTCTAAACATCTATGTCTAGAAACTCACATTGTTTAAAACTGTCAGCAGCGATTGAACTAAGCCACTACTGCACATTTCATATGGAGAAATAGTATTCTCATCCTTCAACAGTACAATTAAGTTTTCCAGAGCAGTCTTCATTAAATCTCTCCAAGTATTTTCTCCCTCGATGCACTGAAAGACAAAAAGATCATTATCATGAAACAAGGTATGTCTGTCCACTTGCTTCAGTTGAAAAATGATGTCCTTGGAAAGTACCTAACTAGGTAATACGTGCATTAGAACTCCCCACATTGCATACAAACATACTACAACTCTCCTTTACATCATGACAGACTAGTCTGAACATTATGGGATTTACACTGATGTCACACATTAAAAATAAAGGAGATACACTTACCTGCCTGTTTGCATGAAGTTCCCATGCAGACTCTAACTGTGTTGCTATGTTCCTCAGTGTTACAACTACTCCTCGAGGCATACTTTCAACTGCTTTAAAATGATCATCATATAAATCTCTTGCCATAGTGCGTACCTACAAATGGATTTTGATAATGAGATGTCAGACCTTACTGCAATGAGACTGTTATTTTACTCCTAGATACTGCAACCTTGGTCATAATTTTTTTAAAGTAAGTCCACGACAGGTAGACACATATGGAAGAATAAAAATCCATGTGCATAATGAAATGACAAAGGCTGTGAAAGGAAAAAGGTACAGGAAAAATAAATGGAAATAGACAGAATCTTCTTGACAGAAATGAAATTTGCCATCATGTATTAAGTTATAGCAGAAAAGGTAGGAGGAAAAGGTATGATTCTCAATCTGTCAATCTTTCTTTTAGAACTATATCATGGATCAGGTAATCTTTTAAAATGTAAAATTAAACAGGTTTAATATGGTTTCTGAATGCTCTATCAACATTCCTTAAACCAATTCACATAAAGTCCCTATACAACCTATTAGAGTAAGAATTACTTTTTCTACAAAGTATGGTTCACACAAGATAGAGATTAAATAAGTTTTTATTAAAAAACACTTTTCTTTTATAAGAAATTTCCCCAAAAATCTTTCCTTTTCATTATCATTACACATGCTACAACAATACATTACACAAGCTTCAGAACTACACAATTTTAGGTATAAGAGAGCACTGCCTTTCTTTTATCATCCCACCTGTTATCATTCACACACAGTATTCCAATTTTCAATTTAGTGTCACATTTCCTAAGATGTATGTCCTTAAATGCTGCAGATAAAATGTACAGAATATATTGGCTGCACTGTTAGAAACTGCAAGACAGTTCAAGACTAAGGATAAGCCTGAGTCCTTGGCATAAGTGGGTCACAGCACGTACTGTTATTTTGTGGGGCTTTTTTGTAAAGAGCTTAATACTTGATTTCTTAGTTCCTCTTTTTTCCCCCCTCATTTTGAGGAGAAAGAAGAATTTTAAAGATATCTAAAATGAGGGTGTTTACTCATTTTGCTTCACTACCACAACTCTTACAGAGCAGACTGTTCACTTCCAGCACCCTGTCACAACACCCAGTCTGAAATTAGAATCTAGATGAACAGAAGTGCCTCTGACACAACTGTAGTATCAATTGTAACATCTTTTCTTGTAGCATAAAGACAAAAAAACAAACCACCCTTAGAATTATACAAATGCAATTCAGGAAGATTTGATTTTCCTATGTTTTTTAAAATAAATTCGTTTTCCTCTAAAGGAGCACAGAGTTTATACTAAAGACTGTTGGATAAAAGCACCTGAAGAAGTACTTTGTTCTGACTGACGTTTTCCCCTTCAAGCCTCACATAAAATTGTGTCTAGTTGAAATCAGAGATTTTAATCTTCTAAGAGGAAACTACACCTCCATAAGAATACTAAAATATAAGAAAAACTCAATTAAATTCTAAATATAAAATTTACAGATTCTCACCAACCTTTTGCTTTGTCTTCTCCAGTTTAGATTTCAGTTTTCTTCCTCTTTTGCCTGTCCATCCAGTCACAAATTCTGACCCTGCAACATATATTTTAGAAAAGTCACATTTTGACATAGGTATGAAAAGCAACAAATAAAACTATCTCATATACACTTGTTCCTACCTGCACATAACACATACCTACATACTTACCCAAAGAAGTTTCAGCTGTAAACGAATGCTTTGTTCCTCTGTTGGATTCAAACACAAAGCCTGGCAGATCTTCTTTCAGTATTGTAGCTTGCTGGCCATCAGAATTGTGAATAGCAATTTCTCCTTCTTTTAAACAGGTCAGTGACCAGTTTCCTACAGTAAGTTTAGTTGGCCCTGGTGTTGATAAAATTGGCTGGCTTGTGGTAGATGGTTTTACTTGGCTTCGAGCTCTCTGCAACTTCTCAAGGAACTCACTCCTACTTTCTATTTAAAAAAAACAGATTTGTTTTTTTCCAACAACTGCTTCCACCATTACGCATGTTAATTCTTTTTCAAGAGTAAAACAACTCCGTACATTCAATGCAAAACTAATTTTGAAATTAAGGGTCTTCAAAGACACCAAATTTTGGTGTAGTGTATTTCTGTACTTCAACAGTGATGTAGTCCATGATCGCATCAAAGTTGCAATGCAACAATGTAACTCTTTCTGAAAGATGCAATTCAGATGTATTAATTCATCATTACAATTATAATAGGAAGATCAAAGAAATTCAATATAAATTTCTAGTCTTCAAAAATGGGGAAAAAAATCTCCATATGGCCACCATGAACTATTCTCAAAAGGGAGTTTTCAGAAATAGGCAATTTTAAAATTTATTCCAAAAAATACCATAGCTTTTATTAAATTATATGCTTATATTTTAATCATTAAAAGGCCGAGTATATAATTAAAAAAAAACATTCCATTTAAAGTAAAAATGGAAACACCTCTTTAAAGATTATATCTTAGTTTCAAAGTTAAGAAGTGTCTTTCAGCATACTGATTTGATAAACACAACTTTTGTAGTTTATACATTTGCAAAATTGCTGTTTTCCTTTCACTGCAATGAAAAAATTTCATACTATACACAGAGAAGACTCATAAAAATACTTTTGATATCTGATACGCAAAATGAAAATTTGGTTAATTAAATGTTTTCAAATTTTCATAATTATATTTTAATAAATTTATTATATAGCATGTTGCACTGAAAGTACTATATTTATACATGGTTGGGAATAACTTCAGGTTCCCTTGGACAGAATTTTGAGACTTTATTAATGCTTCAGAATTACCATTAAATTTCAATTTTTGCATTGAATTTTTTTTCTCAAATTTCAACCAAAACAAGTATAGAGTTAATGTGGAGAGGGGTGAGTACAGACCTTCCAAATTGTTCACAGTATATATACTCACCCACCCATCCCAAATTTCATCATGCAATACACACTACCAGATTTCACTACTCATCCCTCTATATTCTTGCCAGTTGTAAAGTTACTAAAAAGTATACCATGAGATTAATCAGTAATGATTTAGGACAGCAGAACATATAGCACAGTTCAGGACTTAAAGAAACTATTCTCAGTCTATACTGTACTGTAGCAATTTTAGTTAACAAATATTAATTTCTTAAGTAAAAAAGGCTGCTGCACATGCTTAGAGCTCATGGTTAAAGTACAGGCAAATTACACTGCAACAATCAGCAATCTTAGTAGATGTCTATTTGAGTACATATTGCAAAAAGCCTCATTTAATTCTACATTAAGCTCCTTTCCCTCCATGATATCCAAACTAAATATCTTGTTAAACTTGGGATTTGTTCAATCTTTTTCAAAAGATTGATTTGAAGTAACATTTCAATGCTCAGTCTGACTTCTCTTTTAAGTTCTCTTCACTCAAACCTCATCTGAGCTGTCCCCATTGCACTCATCTTGTGCAGAAATAGTCTCATCCCCTTGCTCAGACCCTCGGGAAAAAAAAAAAAACAACAACTTGGCATCCAGGGCCTATGAGAATTTGAAAAATTATCTTCATGGATCTTCTTAAAATTGTATTATATGATAAATGAGTAACACAGGACTTGTTTACTTTTTAAGGTATTAACCTTATTAAAAAGAATGTAAAAATACATTTTCTGACCAAAAACCAATAAATCTATAAGTGGTTTCTAGCTGCATTATAATCAGAAACACCATATGGCATTTTGTCTTCTTGCCCCAAACTTGATGCATGAAGTCATTAACACTTCATTTCCATCCTGAATCATAATATGTTCTGTTATTTTACTCAATGGTTTGCTGAAAACATAATAATATTGCAAAGCATTTTATGTCTGCAGGTTCATAAACACATGAACTGCTGCAAAAAAAGATGAAACAATAAAAAGAGGGTTGTTTATGCATCCAGAACAAGTTGTGTATTCTGTACAGAAAATCAGAACCAGCTGAGCACTGCCAGTGCATAAGGTCTGTTCCCTCATCCTCTCTCCAACAAACAATTAAGACACTGTAATTTGTTTCCCAATCTCGATGAGAAACTTTCCATTACTTTGTCTTCAAACACATGCAAATTCATTCTCCTAGCTAGAAGCAAACACCAAATCACCATTTCAACCTGCTTTTCCAGGGATGGCCACTACAAAGTGCTTTTAATGACTGGGGTGAAAAAATTAAGTACACATGGAGAAGAATCAAAACAAAAAGTTAATACACTTTTACTGGCAAGATGTTTACTTAACACAATTCACCAAGAAAGTCAAGTTATAGCCACATGCTATCTGATAAAATGCATCACAATTAACTGACCACCTTCCACCTGTTTACATCCTTTACTATTTAGTAAGCCAATTCCTGCAAAACAAAATAGCTCAAATCAAATTATATAAACAACTGTAAGAGTCTCAAAACTTAATCTGGACTTCAACTGTAAAAAATCTACCTGAACTATCAGATCCTCCTTCAGGGCTCCCACTGGAATACATTGTGGCCAGCTTTCCATCCAAGATGAATCTGAACCATCCATTACTACCATTAGATAGCTCCAGGGCTGCAGCATCACTCCAGATATACAGGCAGTCCCTTCCCCTAATGATTGACCAGTCTCTCCAGTGGTACGGTTTACCCTGCTGCAGTTCTTTAGCATCCTCCTGTGGTTCATCCTCCTGCAACAACATTGTATTATGCAACAACATGAATCAAAAAATCTCCAGTCCATTAAAAAAAAAAAGGAAAAAACCCCCAAACAACCAAAAAAAACCCAACACACAAAAACCACAGACATTTTTTAAAGATTTCTCTCTCTTTAGGAGAGAAGAATTATTCAAACCAAAAGTGTAGAAACTATACTACTTCTACCTGTAAAGTATATCCTTGAAAATATTTTTTAATAGAATAAGATACCTCTTAGAAGTTTCCTTTCACATACAGCTTTATCTACTCGACAATAATGACAGCATACTGCCTGCAATATCCATCTCTGTTCAAAACTTGAATTGTGAGGAAAGAATCACAAAGTGATTGAGGTTGGAAGAAACCTCTGGAGGCCATCTAGCCCAAACCCCTGCTGAGGCAGAGCCATGTATGATTGGTTATCTAGGACCATGTCCAGATGACGTTTAACATCTAACCACCAAAACACAAAACCAGCGCCCCTCCCAGGAAAAAAACAGACAACCCAAACCCCATAGGAAAAAGTTTAACTATACACTTTAAATTTAACCATAAATTTAATTGACTTGGTAACAGAAGAAGTCTGTTATCCATTCAGTTCATCTGACTGGCAATAAGACTTGGAAACTGATAAATAACTTCAATATGTACTTAAGGCTTTCATTAAGAAATTATTTTCTTTTTTATATATTTAATATATTCCATAATAACATTTAAAACATCTGGAATTATTTGATGCATGAACGTTGAAAGAGATACACTTCTGACATGAATACTTCAAGAAGGATTCACTTTGTTTACCAGTTACTTTCCAAACACTAAACAAAATCAAGTGCCAAACAACTTGACCACAAGGAAGTATGAAGAGGAAAACTCAACAGATAACAATATGCTAACAGAAAATGAAGGTAGAGAAGAAAACAATTAAAACAAGTGGCATACAATAAGCATTAATTTAATATCCTAACTACCTTGCCCTGGCCATTTTTTTAACAATGAACACTTTACTAGATGTGTCGGTTTTACAGCAACAAATAAAGCAACTAAATCAATTCCATATACTTACCTTCTCAGGTTTAGACTCCTCTTCATTTTCATCATCAGATGATGGTCCTGCCAAAGTTGACACTTTACTAATTACACCAAGTCTAGCCAGTTGGTCTAGAAAAAGATCACCACCTTTATCCACTAAATCCCTTATGATTTGCAAGGCTAACAAATGGCCATCATCATCATCCTGTAATATATTGGGATGAAAAGAAAATAACAAAGGAGATCTTGTTACTTAAATAAATCTTTACATGTTCAACTTCACATGTGGCCATAGATGGACACTATAAAAGTTTTAGGGTTAGTTATTAACAAGTACATGGAATCACTGAGTATAACTCCCTTTTTTGTATTGGTTTCATAAAGGATAACATTTTCTTTCTTCCTACCTCTTGATCAAGCACTGTAGCTGTTATCTCAACCAGTATTGTGGGCAGGTTGTGGCCAGCATCAGAGTCACAAACCTCTTTCAGTAGTGCCTCAGAACAAAAATGTATCATTTTTCTAATGAGCGCAAGACTTGCTTTCCTTTAAAAGATTGTAGAAAAAAAAAAGTTTCTTACAGTGATAAAGCAAGCAATAATCAAAGCAACAAAAAGGTTCAAGATAAAACTTCTTTTGTACTCTATTTATGCATATTTTCAAAACACAAGAAATTTCATCTGTTTCAGTTCTTGTTACTGGTACCAAAATTAGTTATTGTTAGCAAGTCCTGGATTATCTCTAAGAATAGAGCACCTCTGGTATTTTTTGATTCGATAGCACTGTCAATCTAACATACACTTCTTTCCTCAACCCTTTCCTAGGTAAACCTACTCTATGTCCTGTCTTTATCCACTTTTAGTGCTGGCAATCCACTTCTGCACACTCTGTCACCCTCAGAGGTATCCGGCCTTTCATTTTAGTCATATATTTCCCATGTTTTGGGATCCCTATAATTTTTAACCATAATTAATTTGAAAGCAAATCACTCTTGTAGGGTTAAGGACGAATTTTTTTGACAGACTTCTAAAAACATTAGTTTTTCTGATTCATAAAGATAACTTTCAAGGAGAGAGCCAACTTCTTTACACAATCTGCAACAACGCAACGAGTAATCATCATTAGACTGTTAACATTGTTTATTATTTCCTTTATGTAAAATGACTTAGTTTAAACTTTCTATCATCAGCTCATGTGGAGTCTCTCTCCACTAGAGGCTTTTCTTATCTTGCATTTTCACTAAAAGTACCTGTAAACACTGGGAATACAAATAAGAGATTGGAATAAATGTTATATTTGCAGTATAAAAGGCTAAGAGGTTATGACCAGACGCAATTTATCACAACCACTATGCCATGCACAGTATTCCTTTATAAGTAATAAATTAGACTACATTTTTGCAATTCAACAGAATCACAAGTAGCATCTTCTCCAGTTAATAAACTGTTAGTAAGTCTTCTAAAACCTTCTAAAATAGCTTTTTCTAGTCTTGCTGATTTTCCAATGAATGTATCTTCATATCATTTTATTAGTTTTCCTTTACTAAATTACAACTTTCATTACAGTGGCTACAAACAGCTGTAACCAAATCCTGTATAAACAGTGTATACAATATACTACATGAACAAAACATTCTTTCATTGTGTTTAAGAGTACACTCTGCTCTCCCAAGACTTCCCATGTTTTTTTCAACACACCACTTCCACAGAAAGGAAGAAAATGCTGCTTAAAATGCTATGTAAAAATCACTCTTCCAACACTTTCTAAACAACCACTTCTATTCAAATAGAAACATTATTGTCACTAGCATTAATTAAACTTTTAGATTTGCTCTGGCTTCTTTAAGCGTGTATTAAGAAATTGTCTATCATGATAATTACCTTATTGAAGGCAACATAGTTTGTTGAAATGTTTGTGCAAACACAGGCAATAGTCTTTTCAAGTATATGGGTGCCATTTCCGGATCTCCTTTGGGTTCATTACATTCTTCCTCATCCTTGTTTGCATCTTTCTTTTTCTTCTCATCCCCTTTGTTGACAGGACACATCCAATCCCCTGGAAAAAAAATTTTCCCCAATACATTCAACTGCAAAAATCAACAAACCAAACAAAAAATCTTTCAAAACATCCAAGTTTTCTCTACTAACATCCAAGCACCTGAACAGGAACATACATTCCTGAAAATGTAAAATTTACATGTGCATGACTTCCTGAATAAAGTAACAGCAAGTATCACCTGTGGCACTAGAATTCTGAAGAATGGGGAAAGTGCAGTTCCCATGTAGAAAGAAAGGATACCAGAGAAGCTAGCAAGGCTGACACGCTCTGAATCCACAACAAAATCCCACTCTAGCCCAATTCCACAGCTGAAGAGCAGGACAACTGGCACTGCTCATGCCCACTTAATTTCTTTGGTAATTTCCTTCACTTAAAAACATTCTAAAATACTACGGTTCTTATGCATATTTTATGGTTTAAGGAAGGTTGGTTACAATTTTTTTTTAATAACCTTGATACAGTAAAATTCTGATCACTGCATAACTTAATATATATCAGCATTTCTACTATACCAAGTGTTATGGAATTAACAATTGCGCTCACCTGGAGACTGAAGAATAGCTACTACTTCACTGTGCCCCCTTTCCCGAGCTTTATCCAAAGGAGTTTTACCATCTTCATCTCTCAAATCAGGATTTGCACCATGTCGTAAGAGAGTCTGAAAACAAGTATTTTTATGTATGAAAAAAAATTTGGATTTCTTCTTCCAAAGTAGCAAATGTGTTTTTCATACATCATTCCTATAGTCTTCTCATGCTTGTAAGTATTCTGTGCTTTTTATATCTGTAGAGCTAATATAAAACTACTTTTATTCATTACTACCCTATTATAATGAAAAGTCTGTGTTTTGATAAATACTGCAAAGATTATGCAAATATTTGATAGCGCATTGTCCAACATATTGCATCAAAGACATTTTGAACAGAACAAGATGAAAAGTCAGTAAGGCTTCCTAAGGGTCAGTTTAAATCATACCTTTGCTACCTGAGGTCTTCCAAAACATGCTGCATAATGTAATGAGGATGACCTCTGACCTCTGTTAACATCAGCACCCCTTTCACAGAGGAATTCTACCTGTTACACAAGAAAAAGGAAAATAGGTTTTTTTCTCTTTCTTTACAAAAATAATGTAACTTCCTAAGGGTCTATAAATCTAATTTACCATTTCCTGAGTTCCAAAAGCTGAGGCCCAGTTTAAAAGAGTTTGTCCTACATCATCCATAAAATTTACTTCAAAAGCTGAAAGATAAAATTAAATAAAACAGTTAAAGTTCCCACAACTATAAACAAAAGTTCAACAGTATTCTTTAAATAAAAAGCAGGTCTTACAAAAATTAAGTGTCCTCAATAATTCTGGAGAAGCATTTATGTTCTTAATTGCAATATAAAAAAAAGGTGGCATAGGTATGATTACCAACAAGAGCTGATGAGTATTTAACAAAGTAAGTGAACTTGTTTATAAAGATTTTGAAGGAACTATCTAAGCATTTGTTATGACACCACAGATTACAAAACTCAAAGATAAAGCAAGCATCTCATTTTCTTCCTCAGAGTATTTTTGCTTACCTCCTGTGTCAATAGCATCTATTAGTGCATCAGTATCCTTACTGCGGATGCAATCTATCAGTTGCCGATGAGAACGTTCCCCAGAACTATCCAGTCTTCGCAATCCTGGGATTCTGCCTGTAGATCCAGCACTAGATTTTGGCAGGGCTTTTCTCCCTTCGAACAGTAGCACCAAAAGAAGATCTACTAACCGCATGGTATCCAGCACACATCTCTCATCACCCTGCAACGCACTTTCTATAGAATCTGGAAGTTCAGATCTTAGGAGATCCTGGAAATAATTAAAAGTCTGAACAATAAAAAATATACAGGGCTTTAGAAAATACTATCAGAATTGGGTTTCATTTCAATATGAAATGTTTCCTCTTTTCCCCTCTTTAAAAATAACTTACCATATACATGTGTGTGTGCACATATATACATAGATAAATATATAAATAAAATCTATAAATATGTATATCTATATATAAAATAGCAACATAAATCTTGTACATATCGAAGTACACAAAGGGAAAAGCCCCATGAAAACAAAAAGCTGTAGCATAAAAGGACTTCTTACATGTGTTACTACTGGAGAGCCTCTACACAGGGTTGACAACAGGCTTACAATAGTTGACACCTGATTACTTAATTTAGAGTCTGCAGCTGTAGATGGTGCTCCAGTGCTACTCCGTCCAGGTTTGCAAGCTGAAGATGGTCCTGATGCTGTCCCACCAGCAGCTGCCATGCGAGATAACAACTCCTCAGTTAATCCATGTTTAGCTAATGGGGCTGGGTCAACTCCACGCCGTGTGAATCTGTCAGCTAATGAAGCAAAGCATCTCAAAGCTCCATCTGAAACCTAAGAAAGATGTGCAAGAAAAACTGATTAAATACCTTTTACTTAAGATGAGAAGATGCTAAGAGGATATCCACAAGAATACAGGACATATACAAGAACTTGATTTTCCCATGTTCCCTTCAAAGTCAATGAAAGCAGGAGTCTGGTCAGAAATAGAGGGTCAGAACCCAACAGCGCTTTGAACTGCTCACTAAAGTCCTGTGCTGTTGCTGTGGTTTTCCCCCTCTTTCTCTCTGTTGATCATATATAAAAATAAAGGAAACTATTTCTCAGGATCAGCATTATGAGCATGTCCTTACCTATATGAGCAAACCCCAAATCAATCTAGAAAAACATACTTTATGATGAAATTGTTAAATTAATACATGTTGGAAGCCCTTTTGAAGGGTTTTCAGTTACAGATCTTGTTACAGGAAATATAGATGCAGGATTTATAATTCCCACTAGCAATTGTCCATTCTGACAATAGTTTGAAAAATAATCAAAACCAACCCACAGCTTGGTATTGAAATAGAGGGTACTTAACCTTTTGGTTGTTCTGATGTTAAAAACTGTTAAAGTAGCCTTCTAATAATAAAACTTAAACATGCATCAAAAAAAAAAAAAAATCCCAAAACAGCAAGAAATTGCACTATGAGGATTTACTTCCTAGCTCTCACACTAGGAAATTGACTGAATTTCAAATTTGTGGCTCAAGGAACAATGAAGACAAAAATTTCTTTGCAGTTCTATCTTCTATATTTAGAGAATATCAAATATTCTAATATGTTATATTTTACATATATAATTAATATTCTACTACTATTAAAATGTTATATTAATTTGGTGAGTTTTATTAAAAGAAATGCTATCAAATAAGCCATTAAATGATGTAACAACTAAAAACTCACAAAGTATAACACTGACAGTGGAGCATGATCATTCAAGTTATATTTAAAGGTCCACACATTTCTCTCAAGCACAAGAAAGTTTTCAATTGGACCAAGCCTAAAAATAGGACAAACTAGAAAAAGCAAATTTTACTCTTAGATAACTCAGATAATCCACTGAGCACCTGACACAGGGACATGCACAAATTTTTGTGACAATAAAATACAAACTCCCAAATTTAGGTTTGTCACTAAAGGGAGGAAAAAAATCCAATCAATTAACCACACACAAAAAACCCCAGTGACACTGTGGAAGCAAGGCTTATTGATGATCCTCTTAACAATCTAGCAAAAAATACTGCTGGCCAACTGTCCAGGAAAGGATGGAATCATCTTTCATGTCAGTGTTGAAAATTAAGGAAGGTTTTGCCTATAACATCTCTCTATCTATACACTGAAAGTGCCTCAGCCTTTCTGATCAAGAGCTTTGCACAGGCCTATCAAGATAACTTGCTTTTGCCTTTAAAGACGTGCAGTAGCAAACCAGGCCGATGTCAAGAAATATTAAAAACCCCCCCCATGATACCTATTCTTTAACCAAAGTCTGAATCACTACAGACCAAGGACTTTAAGACAGTTACTCACAACACACAGAACAAGACTATAGTATTAGCCAGATTTCATGAAGACAAGAATCTTAAATCTCCACTAAGTTTGCAGACTTCTTGTATGGTCTGTACATGTATAACACTGTGAATTATCAGTACTCTTTTGCAATGGATTTTTTTCTTTAATGTGTCATAGTCACTGTTCACGTCCTCTGGCATTTTGCTCCAGTTCTTTGACAATACAGATAAACAATTCTGCCAATCTTTATGTAATTTGCATACACTTCATAGATCTTTATGATAACAGCTGTCAAAAATACACTAGAAAGTTCACTTGTTTAATACGTTGCATTAGTGGCATCAGTTTACAAAGTGAAAGAGAACTTGGAAAATATTAACATTCTTCTCCCAAATTGCAAGTGTAACACAAAGGCTAAAAAAACCAAAGTTACAGATATACTGTTCTTGGGGCCACACTCATCTGGTCTGAGCTCATCACTCAAGTGATGTTACTAACTGGCAGCCCAAAAAAGCAACCAAACCCAACATGTAAAAGGAACAGGTAGGGAGCAACAAAACTTGAAAAGGGACATTACTGGACAAATCCATAATACATCCAACATCCACTGTAATCCTGAGGCTGGTTTCATGTATAACATACTTCTCAAGGATAATAGTACAGATGTATTTCCTATAATCTGGGTCCAGTCTTAAGCACACTTATCTTTAAGCTTAACTGCTGAACGATTAAGTTAATTGGAACCCTCATTCACATCTCCAACAGCCCCAGCAATTGCTTTTCTCTAACACTTCACAAATTGGGAAATGGTTAAAATACTACAGACTTAATGGTCTGAATTTCAAGACTAGCTTGCCTCAGATGACTAGTCTACTAATAAAATTATTTCATGGCTAAAAAACATGCTACCTTGTTCTGAAATGGCCAGAGTGTGACAGCCCCCTGCCAATTTTTCAGATCAAAACATATATTTTAAAAAAATTATCTCACAGGCAAAAAAGTTTCGTTTCCCAAATACAATGTATTTAGTAAACCAGAGTGGAGGCTGGATGTGTGCATGTGGAGAAAGGAATGAGGACAGAGGCTGGAGTGAAATGAGGCTTCAGTTCCAAGTACGGATAAGAAGCCTGGCCA
This sequence comes from Vireo altiloquus, assembly GCA_013396875.1. NCBI lineage: Eukaryota > Metazoa > Chordata > Aves > Passeriformes > Vireonidae > Vireo > Vireo altiloquus. The sequence goes on along the minus strand of VZRF01014365.1, from coordinate 701,534 downwards.
GGTTACAGCAAGAATTTGGCTAAATGGTCACCCCAAAACATTAGTATGGCATACTCAAAAGGATTCTATTAAAAAGGTAATTCCTCTGGGATTAATTTTCAAGGATTTTACAAGGACTACTTCATCTCAAGTTAGTAAAACTTCAACAAAGAAATGGAGCAGCATCTCTACTAGTATCATTCAAGTTGGCTTCAGTGTAACACTTCAGCATTGACTATGGATGTTTTTATTGCTTCTCCTAGTTTGGCAAAAGAAATACAAATCAAATTCATTTTTGTCTCTTACTTATGCTCAATTTTATAGTGATTGAGGTCCAGTCATAGAACAATAATTACTTCAGAAAGTGTCTCACAATGCACCAGAAAAAGTTACAGGATATTTTTCAATATAGTTTGCAGAGGTTTAGTAAGACTATATTCACACAACAGCACTCGGAGTCAAACACTAAGCAGTCTTTTTATTCTCTTCTCATTAAAACTATAAAGGAAACCACCATAATACCCAAATATAACACCTTTTATGTAAACATACAGTTATGGAGGCTATATAAAGTTACCGAATAATTCCTTTATTAAACATAATGAAAGTTAAATTCACAGCACATTAAGCCAACTATTACATTACCTGATGGTCTTCATGTTTTAATAAACTAGACAGTGATTCCACACAGATCTCTAATGAAGAATCCTGAGGCTCCATTTTGCCACAGAGTCTGGATACTACAGCCATAGCTGAATGCAAAGTATCTTTATGAACAAGGTGTCCACTGTCACGAATAAATGTCAGCACACAATTCAACCCTCCAGCTTCAAACACAGCTCCTGACTCACGGGTACAGATTAATTCTAACACCTATGACAAAACAGAATTTAATTTGAATAAGGTACACACAAAAAGTCAGTTATTTATATCCACAGTCAGATATTTATATCCATTTACAGAACTGGTTCAGGAAATGAAACAACAGGAAAAAAGAAAAATCTCTCTTCCTCAACACTCAGAAGGGGCCAAAGCTTCCAGTACTCTAGCACTTAGTAGTTAGTACTTAGTAGCTTTCTTCAAAAATATGGGAGCCAATACAAGAACATCCCCCAAAAGGATGGTCATAACAGGTGTGCATGAAGACAGATAATAACCTCTCATCCTGGGAGAAACACACAACTCAAAGTTTTGAAACTTGTAAGAACACTGTTATCCCAGTGATGCACTTCTGAGTAGACTGCAACTAGTAAATAGGAAATACATGCATAAATTCTGATGCCATGGTAATCAAGAACTCCAACTATATGCTACCACATGGTCATGAGTTATGTTTAACACAAGATTGTAAGGGTCTTCTGAACTTCTCTAAAAACTTCACAAGGGTGTAGGGGAGCTGTATCTATGCTATTGAAGAGACAGTAGACAATTTTTTTACACCAGCTAATTTATCTGTATCTGGAGCAATTCTTCATTTCTTTTGTAGCATAAAAATAGTCCTTGGCATTCTATTAGCATTCTAGTTATACAAGATAAACAAGAAATTTCTTCTAGTTTTTTTTTGTTACCTTTTCTATACTTTTTTTTAAAGAAAATTGAGCTGTGAAGAGCACCAGACTGACAGTAAGGATAAGCAGCATTGTCAGCATGTACAATTCCGTCATAACCTATGTTTTGGCATCACATTTTAATAAAATTATTAGAATTGGAATATGAAGAAGCTCTTTGGAAATAGCAAATTATCCAGTTTCTTCTTAAAAAAAAGAAGTTCTTAAGTATACTTACCTTCACACATTGCTCAGCCAAATCTCTGCTCGTTCTGTTGTTAAGTTCAACAACTACTAAACGATTACAAAGTGCCTTGATAGCTCCATCTACTCCCACAATCCTACGGGTGCATTCAGCTGATACATCCAGGTAATACGTTATGGCACGAGCTGTTACTTCCAGTACATTGTCTGGAGCACTTTCATCAAGAAAAATTTTGCACAGTGCTGGCAAAAAAGTTCGAGGAGGGCATCTGCAGGAAAAACACCACACATTACTATGTTGTACAAACTTCTCTACATTGAGCAATTTCATACACTTCCACATTAACACATTAATGCTTTCCATGCACGCATCATTTGCTCAACTAGTTTACAGTTGGTTCAGAACATTCATTTAGAACACTACATCTCATACACACATGAAAATTCAAATAGATAACCTGAAAAGATGTTGCATTAAGAAGCCAGCAGAAAAAGATACTCTTGACATTTTAGTCATACAGGGGAAGAATTTATCCTGTTGGGATTTTTTTCTAGGAATTAACCTCACATCATCAAACAGAATGCATGTTTTCTTAACAGTGCTTCAAGGTTTATGATGATTAATAGCTACTTAATCATGAAATGTTACATATAAAGACTAATGATTTTGGGTTTAATACACAATTTGATTTTGAGTGGTCCTTCTTCCCTATGTTATTTCCCTTGTCTTTTTATCCTATTCCAGTCCCCTCTCCTACTCCATATCTCATTTTTTTCCCTTATCACACTGAGAACATATTTAATTAACACAGCTTGCATCCATTGCATTTTCTCTCAATAGCCATGTCTCAGTAGCCTCTGGCTCTCCTCTTTATTGTTAGCCTCATTTCCATACACAAGGATGGTGAAGAACATCCCCAAAACTTCAAAACAAAAAAAGCAAGCTGCAATGGTCCTCCTTCTATTCCTCTGACATTACAGAATATAAATTGAAATAATACTTGTCATTATTAGGACAGCTGTGGATAAGACTGATTTGGATCAAAAGTTTTAAGACATGGAGATGTATTTTAAGCCAATTTATCTTCCAGCAGCATATTTACTTAGCTATAAATAACTTAGCATTATTATGGCTCACCACAGTGGTAATAGACTTCCAAGGTGATGGTGGGGAATTAAGTGAAAGGGAAATATGCTGTGACAGTAGTCAAAATAGCTGGATACTTCAACCCTAGATGTAGGAGACCAGACTAAATCTACAGGAAGCAAATACTGCAACTTTTCCTTCAAGTAGGGTTTTGGTTTTCAAAAGATGGCCTAAAATTTTTCTAAACCCAAAAAAGAATAACAATGTGGTTTTTAGTCTGGAAGACAGGTGAAGTACTTGTCAATGAATCATTCTGAAGACTCAGAGGTCATTCAGTATCCCTTCTGGTATGCAATGACTCATATAAAGGCATCAAATCCTGGGACAACAAAATGCCAATAGTTTCCTTCAAGATCTTACCATGCTTTATGAAGTAACTAAAAATGCTGCCTGACAAATAAATACATTACCCAACCATACTTAATGACAAATTCATAAGTGTTATTTAATTCATAGCCCAATCACATATGTAAAACTTATATTGGCCTATCCAGCCTATAGTGTCTGTTGTTCTTAAGAAGGGTTTATACAGCAACTTTGCATTTTAGACATCATCCACTGGGGGGAAAAAAAAGTCTGAAATTTGTACTCATTATCAGATGACTACCATATGCTGACACAAGAAGCGATTCAGTACATAAAATTTAAAGTGGACAAGGTATTCAAGGGTTTTGTTGTTGGATCTTTTATACTGAATTTTATGCAACACCAGGCAGATTACTAAAACACTGCTATGAACAATGTTCCTCAAACTATATTTTAAAAAAATCCAATAAACACAAATCTTAAAAAGCCCCAAACAAACCAAACCCACATGTGTATTACCAAGAGGAAGGTAAGGAGCTCCACTTTCTATTTTAGTACAAGCAAGAGCAGTAAAACATTTTTCTTTGATGGCCACACAGGCGTAGAAAGTTAAAAGCCATACTTAGCAAGCCTAAAACTTACTTTTTTTCCTATGATTTAACAGCTTATAAAGAGACACAATACAAAAGGAACTTGTCTGTGTTTTTTTAAAAAGGAAATTAAAAAAGGACATTAAAAAAATTAAAATTCCTGTCCTTAAAATACCTATCCACCAGCGCCAATTACCCAACAGACACAGTAAAAATACTAAATTACTAAAAACGTTTAATTTATTTTGACTTCTTTGTCAGCACACAAATGCCAGTGCGCTGTATCAGCAATGCTGCCTTTATGAAAAAACAGCTCTCTAGCACAAACTTAAGGGTTGAGAGATTTTAAAATTACCTTTCTGTCTCTCTATTTACATTAAACAGAGACCACACTTTTTCAATCCACAGGAACAGAACAATCTCCACTTGCTGTCAGTACATTTGTTTTCAGGCTTAGAGGAATGATTTCCAGTCCTTCCATAAGAAAATCAGGCTTTATTATAGAGTTTCAGGCAGAAACTCTAGTTAGCTACACCAGAACTCTTGGGAGATGCATACAGAATCATAGAATGGCCTGGGTTGAAAGGGACCTTAAAGATCATCCAATTCCAACCCTCCTGCCATGGACAGGGACACCTTCCACTAGATCAGGCTGCTCAGAGCCCCATCCAGCCTTGCCTTGAACACTTCCAAGGATGGGGCATCTGTATTGGATTTGTGCGGCTAGGTTTTGGTTGCAGAGGGAGCTACAAGGGTGCCTTCTGTAAGAAGAAGACAGAAGCTTCTTCCATGTCCTGCAGAGCCAATGCCAGGTGGTTCCAGGATGGACCTACTGCTCACCAAGGCTGAGTCAATCAGGAATGGTGGTAACACCTCGGTGATAACAGATTTTAAAATTACCTTTCTGTCTCTCTATTTACATTAAACAGAGACCACACTTTTTCAATCCACAGGAACAGAACAATCTCCACTTGCTGTCAGTACATTTGTTTTCAGGCTTAGAGGAATGATTTCCAGTCCTTCCATAAGAAAATCAGGCTTTATTATAGAGTTTCAGGCAGAAACTCTAGTTAGCTACACCAGAACTCTTGGGAGATGCATACAGAATCATAGAATGGCCTGGGTTGAAAGGGACCTTAAAGATCATCCAATTCCAACCCTCCTGCCATGGACAGGGACACCTTCCACTAGATCAGGCTGCTCAGAGCCCCATCCAGCCTTGCCTTGAACACTTCCAAGGATGGGGCATCTGTATTGGATTTGTGCGGCTAGGTTTTGGTTGCAGAGGGAGCTACAAGGGTGCCTTCTGTAAGAAGAAGACAGAAGCTTCTTCCATGTCCTGCAGAGCCAATGCCAGGTGGTTCCAGGATGGACCTACTGCTCACCAAGGCTGAGTCAATCAGGAATGGTGGTAACACCTCGGTGATAACATATTTTAAAAAATGAAAAGTTATTGTGCAGAGGTAATTGTGGCCAGAGAAGTGCAGGGTGAGAATATGTGAGAAGAACAGCTCTGCAGACACCAAGGTCAGTGGAGGAGGCCATGGGAATGCAGAGATCCATCTGCAGCCCATGGAGGAGACCCACACTGGAGCAGATGGATACTGAAGAGAAAGTTACAAACCCAGGGGAAACCCATGCTGGAAAAGGCTGTGCCTGAAAGACTGCACCCATGGAAGAGTGACCCACATTGCAGTAGTTGTTGCCCATGGGATGGATTCAGTTGAAGAAGTTCCTGGAAGACTGTCACCTATGGGAGGAACCCCAAACTGGAGCAGGGGAAGGACTCCTCTTCCGGAGCAGAAGCAGGAACAGTAAGTGATGAACTGACCATAATCCCCACTCCCCATCTCCCTGTGCTGCTGGTGGGGGAGGAAGTAGAGACTGGGAAGGAGGAAAGGGTAGGGGAGAAGGCGTTTTTAAGATGTATTTTACTTTCCATTATTTTGCTTTGATTTTGTTAGTAATAAATTCAGTTAATATCCCCAATTCAACTCTTGTTTGCCAAGAGATCTCTCTCCCAGACCTAATCTCAACCGTGAACCCTTCATTATATTCTCTCTCTCCTGTCCAGTTGCGGAGGGGAACGACAGAGTTGCTTTGGTGGGTGCCTGGCATCCAGCCAAGGTCAATCCACTACAGTAACCTTGTCCTGTCACCACAAGTTCTTGAAAGAAGTCCCTCTCCTGCTTTCTTGTAGACTCCCTTCAGCTACTGGAAGGCCACAATTAGGTCTGCCCAAAGCCTTCTCTTCTTCAGGCTGAACAATCCCAATTTTCTCAGTCTTTCCTCATAGAAGAGATGCTCCATCCCTCTGATCATCTTCATGGCCCTTTTCTGGACTCATTCCAGCAGTGTCCTTCCTGTGCTGGGACCCCAGAGCTGATGCAGCACTGCAGCTGGGGTCTCACCAGAGCAGAGCAGAGGGGCACAATCCCCTCCCTCTCCCTGCTGCCCACACTGCTTTGGATGCAGCCCAGGGCACACTTGGCTCTCTGGGCTGGGAGTGCCCATGGCTGGGTCATGTCCAGCCTCTCACCCAGCAGCACCCCCAGGCCCTTCTGGGCAGGGCTGCTCTCCATCTGCTCATCCCCAGCCTGTGTTGGAACTGGGGGTTTTCCTGACCCAGGTGCAGCACCAGCATGTGGTCTTGTTAAAACTCATGAGATTCCCATAGGCACACTTGTCAAGCTTGTTCATCCCCCTGGAGGGCATCTCATCCTTCAGGTCTGTCAACCACACCACTCAGCTTGATGTCATCCGCAGACTTGCTGATGGTGCACTTAGTCCCTTCGTCTATGTCATTAATGACGATATTAAATAACACATCCCGAAACAAATCCCTGAGGGACACCACTTGACACTGATGGCCATCAGGACTCTGAGCCGTTGAGCACTACCCTCTGGATGTGATCATTCAACCAATTTCTAATCCATCTAACAGTCCCTCCCCAAATCCTTCTCACTCCAACTTATAGAGAATGATGTCAGGATGGAGCCTGTCAAAGGCTTTACAGAAGTGCAGATAAATGCCATCTGTAGCCCTTCCCCTGTCCACTGACAGTCACTCCATCACACAGAAGGTCACAGGGTTGGTCAGGCAGGACTTGCCCTGGATGAAGTTGTTCTGGCTGTGTAGAACCACCTCTGTGTCCTCCATGTGTCATAGCACAGCTTCCAGGAGGATCTGTTCCATGACCTTCCCAGGCACAAAGGTGAGGCTGATAGGGTGGTAGTTTCCATGGTCCTCCTTTCTACCCTTTATAGATGGGTTCAATACTTCCTTTTCCAGTAACTTGGGACTGCAATGACGTTTCATGGAGTCACAGAGAGTGACTTGGCAATTACAAACAGAAAGGTTGTGGAGTCTCCTCTGGAGATAGATTACACTCCTAAACACACACAGACCATACAGATAAATTCAGATGCTTTTGGCTTGCTGAAGTCCCCTTGAGCCTTATCAGTGCGTAAAGTTCCTGAAAAAAGGAGACCAGAAAGCACCAGTTCTGTCATTCACACACCGTTCAGATCAATGGTTCGGCTTGTGACAGCAGGCAAGAAGGGTATATGAACACATCCCTGGTGCTCCAGCCATGATCTTCTCAAACAGGTGCCTAAACAATTACAGCATAAAATTGCCTAGCAGTCATTTTGAAGGACTTCAGTCTTTATGCTGTTGCTAACTGCATAAAATAACTATCAATAACTACATACAAACAAAAGGACACAACACAGGTCACCTTTATAGCGATCACCCTTTAACCCCCAAATCTGAACTAAGTGATGACATGGGGCTCCTGTGAAACTATGAGCATCAGCTCTAAGTTGTCTCAGGGACAAGAACACACCTGTGTGAGTAGTGCCAGACAAAGAACTAGCAGGGGTAGGTGGGAACACCAGCCCCACAATGAGAGATGGGGTGCAACACCATCAGAGCCATACACCAAATGTCCAAAGTACACTTCTCCCTTCTTTTCAAGCAGCTCCAACCGGGATTTCTCTGTGTTGGCATTTATCAATAAAAAGAGAGAGAAAGTGTTGCCTTTATTCAGTGGATGGTCTTTATGTCTCAAAATTGTGGAAATGGGTTTTCAGAGTAGCCCTTGAGCCTTCACTCAATCCAATCCCAAGTAAAGGCACTAAAGCATAAACAAGGGAGAAGCATAAGTAAGCCTAAGTAGAAGGAAGAGAAATCCACTGCTTACCTAGAAACAATTCTAACAAACAGGGCAAGTACAGCACCTTTTCAGGAACAGCCCCTCTTTTTAATGAAGCACCAAGTAAGCAAATACAGTCAACACCAGCAGGAACCAAAGAGTGAGTCAGACAAATCATGTTATGTATGCATCACTATTACACCATAATTCCAAGGTAAATCCTTACTGGTTTCCTTAGGCAGGCCAAAATGGATCAAAAGGACCTAAAACTGCTTCAAATATTTGCTGTGGAAAATGAGGGCCCTTTTAAACATAATATGGACCTTACTGCTGTTCCAACTAAGGCTACGCTCAGAACTAAAATCTATTTTGACAGGTAGTAAAACAAAGCATTCCAGGAGTGTCTGTAACACAGACAAAGGCTGAGCACTGGAGTCACCTTTAGAAAACAGTCTACATGGGAAAAACAAGGCTGTCGAAACTTCCTGGGACAGAAGGGAGACTGAGGTCAGAGCTACAGCACTGAATGAACTGATGTGGCAGGATAGCAATCAATGGTCAGCTTCAAGTACACTTCCATCTACTGAAAGATGATGCTTTTGATTTCCAAGAAAAAACCACACAAATAAGCCTTCTGTTACTGCAAGCATCAACACCCCCCAAGGAGAAAAATAGCTAAGTGAATAATTTCTAAATCATCCCAATATCAAAACCATGTTCACATGTCTCTTTTATCCAGACCATATATTAACAAAAAGTAATATATCTCAGAAAAAAAGAAACTATGACAGAAAAATTCCTAAAGTTGTAGGTGAGGAATCACTATTCACAATGACCTATTTGCAGTGGAACAAGCAAAAAGTTAATGGTGAGTTTTAATACAGAAAAAACTATCTTTAATACTTTTTATTCTTTCAAATCAGAAAATAATGGCAAATAGGTACCTCCAAAGTTCAGGTTTCCTATTTAGGCCCTTTTTCTAATAAACATGAAAATGAAAGGAAAATCTGCTTAGATTTTCATTTCTAGGGAGCTGTATTAACATCACATTGGGTATTTCCTAAAGTACTTCAAATGTGTACTTTAGAAGAGTGATTAGGGACTACTTAGTGAATTAATGAGGTCACTCTGCATTACTCCTTAGTGAAAGACCGACTTCAAGTTAATGAGGTTACTCTACAACCCACACTACAGCTCTTGCTAATTACTTTAAGTCTTGCAGCTCTCAATGTCCACCCGACTTCAGTCCTGTACTCCAAGGAGAAGAGCTGTTGTTACTTACTATCTTCCAAGTTTTCCACCCACCATGTTTCAAAGATCTTGCTGAAAGACAGGTTTGTCTAAAATAGGTAATATTCCATACCAATATTTCCCATTTATATTTTGATTTATTAAGATTAAGGCACTAGAGCATTCCCTGTCCTCTGTACTGACATTAAGAAGTAAACCACATTAAAAAGTGCTGATTCTGTATAATTTATATTTAAATAAATATATTCATACTTTCACTGTTGAAATGAGTTATCAGACTGTAAAAAGCATAATACACAAATTCTTTAATATGTGTTCTTTCTCTGCAAAAAATTTACTTGATCTAAAAACATTTCCTAAATATCATCATCATCCTGGTGTCAAGAAAAGCTAAGAAAATTTGTCAGTATCATTATATTACTACAGAATGTACAGCACTATAATCAGCATATGCTGACACACTTCTGAACCTTTACGCATACACCCACCTCCTTAGGAACAGAAATATCCGTACGGATACGAAAGTCTTAAATAGCTACAGCAGTAAGCTCCTGCCAGTACTAATCCCTAAACTCTAATGAAGTGACTCAGCTGATTTTACAGCTTGCCAGTGTAAAAAGATATCAAGGAAGTAAAAATAGGCACTGTAAACTCATTTCCGTAACTACATGTCACATTTTAATGCACTTAAAATCCTTAGCTAAAACAGAAACAATAACGGTGAAGACTACACTACTGCTGAGGTTTAAAAAAGCCTTAAAGAAGGATAAAAACAAACAGTTTGGTTCATCCCCAAAACAGTTAACAACTACTGCCAGCATTAGGGTGTGTTACTCAATTCCAAAGGAACCACTGGATTCAGTCGATGCGGAGTCCCTGCCATGTGACAAAGCCTTCAGCGAAGCCGCCTGGCCCAAGACATGTGACTTGTGGCAGAAAACCAAGCTCAGCTGCCTGCCAGCAATAGGTGGATTTTTAATGCATACCATCTGCTGAGACCAGTTAGAAGTGGGAAAATAAGGAATTATATGTGTCTACACTACTTAATATATAATAATTTTAAATCTAAACTAAAATATTACAGTTAAATCTCATTAGTAACTGGTTTTGAGGGAAAATATATCAGATAAACATTTACAACAATGTGTCACACAACTATGAAACTTTTAAGAACATCCTGCACAACTGATTTTTCTTAAAGCAAAAGTAGTTTCAACTCATTTTTGATTAATGATTGTTTTTCCTTTCTGTAGTTTTTTCTAAGGGAAGAGATCTCAGACTTTCCCTCATTGTCTCTTTTGCTGAAAGACTGTTTTGTTTCCACATATGAACTAAAACCAACAGCAGAGTAATCAAGACCATCCACAAGAGAACCCACACACCTGCACTGCCTGTATGTATTCTTCTGGATCCATTACCAAAATATATTTTGCACTGCTTTCATATAATACTGTTAACAATACAAATAAAGTCCAGAAAACATCTACTCATGTGAAAGACTTTAGACACACCATATTGTATTTTAAAGGTACAAGGAAAAAGCAACTAAAAATTAACTGGCAATTTAGGAACTTTTACCAGAATTGCAAAACATTAAAACTTGCACAACTCTGAACCTCTACTCTTGACTGCAATCACAGCTCAGGCCAATAAAATTAAGATGGAGAATTAACAAATCCATCCTGTATCCATTCCAGTAGAAATTCCACTTTATTAGAAATTAAAAGAAATTAATTCAGAATTCAATTTTAACATTTAAAAACACTTTCAAACTTTCTTTTACCTAAATAAATGACAGAGTTGAACCCTCTTCTGAGAGTTCATTATTAGGCAGGAAGACAATTAGTATTAGACATTTAGTATTCAATTACTAGGTAATTGATATATAATTGATAGGTAATTTCTTTATTTCTAAATAAATTGTCTTTTCGTTTATTCCTGAGTTTATAAAGGATGTGTTAGGCTGCCTTTTGCATTTTTCAGCACCTTATAAAAGCTCTGCCATACCTCAGGGTAGTAATGCACATGTTTGTTCTCCAATCTCCAGCATTTTGTAAATATTTTACAGAAACTTAGTCCACAATAGCTGAACAAATTAAAGAATGTGAAAGTACAGGTTTTTCTGCCTATGATTTCCACTAGTAGCAACCTCAATTGTGCAAACAGATAATGTTTTGAGCACGTATTACATCTGTCAACGTTTCAAAAGGAAATAAGCAATTAAAACAAAAAGTATGATTTTGTGTATGTGCCTAAATACACACATTTCCCCAGTAGCTTCTACTGGATTCCCAGGTGCTCAAAAAAAGAACTGACTTACACAAGAAAACTTCCACTTCCCGATTAGCAATCTACTTAACATCTGTGCTATCTATACCTCTTCTTATGAGGCCGCTATTAAAAATCACTTGACCAGCAGTCAAGCAAGAAGGGAAGCCCATGATTTGAAATTCCTGTAACATCTCTTTTATTGCTCTCATCCAATCTATTAGGAGTCGACACTTTCAAATGGTCATTAACCTGCTGCCTTAACATTTTGCATAGTAGTTGCAAGAATCACTTCAGTTTTATCTCACACACAAAATTCTGAACAAAACAAAGGATACTTGACAACACTTACAGAATTTTTTTTTAAATGCCACACTAGTAAATAGTGACTATGTGATGAATCGTCTGGACTACCCAGAGGCATAGGCTCATTTAAACAAAATGTGTTTTAACACACAAAAATGTCAAGTTACAGACCTTAGTCTAGGTAATACATCAAGTCATACCTAAGCAGCAAGCACTCATATCCTTGAAAGCAACTCTGAAGACAGATAACTAAAACCATACTCACTGTACAAAGCTTTGGAAACATCTAACTGCACTTGGCATGTTTAACTGTTAAGTAAAGTAAGTCAAAGGCACTACTATAAACAGCATGGATGAAGGCAACACTGGAAAGTATTTCTGAAGAACTTGTAAACTGAAGAACTAGAGAAGAGGAGGAAAATCAAGAGCAGATGATATCTTTTGTGTGCAGTACATTCACAGTAAGAACACTACTGGCTTTTAATCTAAATAGGAAAACTGACTGCTGCCTACAGAATGCAATGTAAGTCTGGCAAATTCATATGGAAAAGAGCAAGCAAATTTCAACAACAAAGACAACTTAGGCAGCAGATTTAATAGGAAATGAGAGGGTAAAATTAGGTAGGATGCCCTCTCAGAAGCACTAGCTACACATTATGCTTGTATCAAACAAGATGCTCAATCCAGTAATAACCATACAAAGTATAAGAGCCAGGACAGAAGAGAATATGTCAATTTAGACTTAATCTTCCCTTCTGGCCTTTGCAACCAAAGATTCTCAAAATAACCAGAAAGATTAATTAATCTCCACAATGCCAGTGACATTGAGGCCATAATTCCCATTTTACAAAGAGCAACCAGAAAGACATTAGTATTTTAAAATTCTTATAACTGAAAAAGATAAAAAACCAAAAACAATAACAATAATAAAACAGCCATAAAAATCAGGAATAATTCTAAACATTACATTGTAACAAGATTGCTCCCTGAAAAATTCAGAGCACACCCCTACTTCCATCTCAGAAAACCACTCTATAGGATGCTGAAGATCCCACTAAATAGAGGCCACAGAGTAAATTACTCCAGTGCTGGTATTTCACTGGTGCCATACTCCTCTGCCTTCATTAAAAGAAAAAAAGCCTAGTAGGAATCACATGAGACTTGCCATTATAAAGGTTACAAACTTCCACTTGGGAGAGATGTCTGCATTAGTCTAAACCAATAATTCACTAAGAACATATGCTTTGCATGGTTTAAAATAATGAAAACTGTAGTCTATTGTTGACAGCAATACTTATTCTAATTTACTCATTGCTGCACTCCAGCACAAAAATGTAACAATGGTCTGACTTTATTTTTTCCTTAAAATAACAAAACAAGTAAATCTGTAGGACATAAAATATGAAACCACCTTGATACCAACAGAGCTGCTCTCTCAGTCTGTTAGTTTTTTCACAATTGTCAGCTCTGTTAAAGGGAACTTTACTGTCTGAATGTACAAAGATGCTTTTAAAGGCAGCCCAGACTGTAAATATATTCGTGAAAACCAGCACTTTGGATTCCTATCCCCATCTCTAAAAGAAAAATTGTTTTTTTCTCTAACTTTGATGGGAGAATGTAGTTTTAAGCAACCAGGTGGAGGTAAGGCTAAACTGTTCCACATTACTCTAACAGTCTCACTAGCTCACATCAACAGTCTCAGGTTTACTAGAATTTCTTCATATACTTGTTAGCAAATACAAGATAATGATATTTACTTTTTCCCTAGTGAATAAATACTTTGGAAAGAACAAGGTTTAGTGTGAATTAAAGTAAACATATTTGATTTAAAAAATAAACTGAAAGGATTTCTATTTTACACATTAGAACCCCAAAATATGATCCTTTGTATAATTTGTTTTTATTTGTCAAATGAGCTGATAACTCCTGATAATTTTTGTTTACCAAATCTGTTAATGCTAAATATACACAGGTGACTTACAGAACAGCCAAAGAGGAAGATATATTTTGTCCTTCTGAGCATTAATAATGCCTATTTCATCTGCTGTGTAAAAAAAGGTTTTAACAAATCTTACTTTGTTATACTAGTGCCTTCTTCTACAACCTTTCATTGTAATGAATTGCTAAGTACTTTTACCCTGACAGACAGCAACAGAAAGCCCAAACAGAAAAGTTCTAATTTTATTTCACAAAAAAAAAATGAAACAATCACATGAGGTGAAAAAGTAATAAACTGAAACACCTGTGCAGAAAAGGTGAACATTAATAACGTGAGATTGTAACTAAGACCCTCTACATAGACTTAAACCATTACAGGTAATTTAAAAGACAAAAAAAACCCCATAATTTCCATTAAGTTTATATTAAATACATTCTTTAAACTCCTGATCAAGTGGATTTAATAGCACACAGTTTAACAACAATTTGGGACTTATAATCACAACAGTTTTGCTGTTTTACTCCAATCTAACCACTTAACAGAAGTGACTGGCTTTTGCTGCTGGTAGAATGTTAGCCATTCTTCGTGCCAAGTGACTAGCAGTGTCTGTGACTCATTATCACCAGAAGATGAATAGGCACCTGATTTTTGTAATGTTAACATATGAGTAACTTCCAAAATAATTTAATTTGATGTAATATGTAAATCTGGGAAGAAGTAAAGAAACATCAATTATTCGGCAGCACTATCTGTTAATCAGACGCACACCTCAAAAAGTGCTGTGGTGCTGCTAGAACTCTGCAAGAACATTATGAAATACACCACCCTGCACAGGTGCCTGCTTCTGGCTTTGAGCTGATCTGAAGCACTAGTTTCAATATCCATTATTCTTGTACAAAAGCAAATTATTAGCTTTATCATTAGCTATATCATTTCATTCAGAACATGTTTGCAAAGTAACTCTGTTATTTTACTGCAAAAATGAAGTGCAAGATTCCGAATCCAGCATTTCAATATTTTTTTTTCCCTCCAATTTTGTGCTTTCTTTGCTAAGTAAGATTGTGTATTCCCCTTAACTCCTCAAGAAAGCAGTATGGAAATTGTGTTGTGGGTGTAGAGATGGTGCATAGCATTCATGTCAATATTTTTAATGTAGTCTTATTTCACAGCTTTGCCAGCCTTCACTCTATGCAGCTTTTAATCATCAAATGTAACTCAGTAAAATGATGGGCTTTTTCTTAGCTTACATCACAAAAGCAAAGCATTTCTTATGTAAAAGTGGACTAATACTTAATATTTAAAGTCACTCTAACTAAGTTCTGAAAAACAGCCCATTTAATTCTCCACGATACTGACTTTTAGAAGTCCATGTCGCAGTTGTTGAGTTTCATAGATGAAAAATTTTCTTTAAAGCTCTGTCAACATATAACTAATAGCAATAAACAATTACAAGGTCTTCAAATAACATGCACACAGCAGCAAAAAACTTGGAAATGCTGCTCTTAGTAGAAGAAAAAAAATTTGTAAAGTCTAGAGGCTGGTTTTCCCACCAACAGAAAAATACATCCATGTTCTAGACCAGGCATGCACTGAAAATATTTTCAAAATTAGTTCCTGAAAAGTGGGAGTTTAACAGCCCTTCTGTCACACAGTAAATCTCCTACTTCAGCAAACAATAATTCCTTTAAAAAACAAGCTGAAACGGAAGTATAAAATATTATCCACAATTATTTTAGTTATACCCTCTCAGCACATGACAATTTTGGCTATTGGAACCGCCATTTGGAAAGACTTTAAAAATACTTTTCAAGATATCATCTATTTCTTACAGAGTTCTAAAATAAAGTCACTTTGAAATGCAGGCACCCATAAACACCTGAGACCACCACTGATAAATTCTCCACTTAAGACTGTACATCTTTCTCTGCTTCTCCCATATTTCCAGTTATGCAGTTCCACCGCCAGGGCTCATCAGACACCCCTCTTCATGCTGTAACTCACTGTAACAGCAGAAAACTAACAACTTTTTTCTTCAGCAAGTTTAAAGAGCAGCTTGCACTTGCAGGGAAATTAGAGGAGTCCAGTAAGCCCTGACAGTGGCAGGAGCAAGAGTGTGATTGGGAGGAGTAAAAACAGTGGGTGATAAACGGGAAGGAGGTAATGAGCTCCCACCTCAGCTCACCAAATACCACCACTTCAGGATATTCGCAGAGCCAATAAAAAGTAGCAGTTTTAACATTATTGCAAAATCACTTCAACAGGTAGAGAAGTTTGGTTACTTCTTTCCCTATTTACACTTCATTCTCCACTTCCTGAGGAAAACTTACAAGAGCAAAAGAAACAGAGAATTTAGAAGACCAGTAAAATTAAACTATACCAAG
Organism: Vireo altiloquus; assembly: GCA_013396875.1. Lineage (NCBI taxonomy): Eukaryota > Metazoa > Chordata > Aves > Passeriformes > Vireonidae > Vireo > Vireo altiloquus. Next base: position 685,459 of record VZRF01014365.1, on the reverse strand, counting down.
ACTCAAAACAAAATGCCAAATGGCATTTTAAGTATTTCTTCTTTCAGACATAAATCATTTTAAAACCACAACAGTGCAATAACAGAGCATTCATTATGTACACTTTAAAAAAAAAAAGACACTTGGACTATTTAATTCATTTATATTGAAATAAAAGTCTGTTCTAAATAAAATGCCTAAAACCCACAACTGGTTTATATTTCTAGAAGTTGACATTTCATTCCTGACTCTCAAATGCCCAGAAGACAGCAGAATATCGTGAAGCCAGCAGTTCACCCAGATTCATCAAAAAAATTCATTTTTAACTACCAGATTTTTTTCTACAATGGCGAATTCTGAGTCTCCACCAGTATCAGTAACATCAGGATAGATAGGAAAATCGAACGAATCTCCCTATAGTAAGCCTCTTCAAATCAAAATTTTACCTGTAAGCTCACCAAGGCAAAGAACAGGCAACTTCAAATTCTAAAGCACTGTACAAAATTATGCTCAATGCTCTGCAACTACTACACATCCAAATTTTAGAGATATATGAATTTTACTTCTCCTGCAATAAATGCAGTCATAGGAACAGCTTCTAAGAGGTAATTCCGAAAATTGTTTCCCTCAGAGCTACAAAACTAAACAGTGTAACAGATAGCTACCTTCTCAAATGCTCCTAAATCAACACTCCTAAAAAGCAGGATTTATCTGAAAAACACTAGCCATATTTTACCATGAAAAGTGACAGCAATGAAAAAAAACATCGAAAGGAAGAGAGGCAAGAGCATGAAAATCAGAACTGAAGAAACCAACGAAAAAAGTAAAAGTTGTGATTGCTTACACTTTTGCTACCTCTTCCAGACTAGTGGTGGGCTCCCACAGAAAGTAGTGTAACACAAGCACAGCAAAACTCAAGTAACAGAAGCAATTACATCAGCATTTTGTGTAGTGAGAAATATAAAAAGGATTGAGTGCAGGGACTGTGCAATATGATGTGTACAAATGCAGTTGAGAAGGAGGGTGGTATGAACAGCAACATGCTCCAAAGAAGGGGCAAAATACTTTTGTGAACAGTGGTTATTGTTTGTGATTTTTGCTTGGATTTATAGAACCCAAAACAAGCTACTATATCCCCTGATAAAATTACTGTGAGAGTATGGATGCTTAAATATATCTAGGTGATCATTATAATCCTAGCGCAAAAAAAGTTTTTCTCTAACAAAAAAATAAACAAAACAAAACACACACACAAAAACAAACCTATACAAAATAAACAAAAAAAATCCCAACAACAACACCCCGCCACACACAAATACCCATAATTTAATTTAAAGAAATTTATTAAGAGTTGCAATCAGCTCCTGTGTCAAAACAGGCACTGCATATCATCCAAACAATATCACACTTTTAATTAGACAAGGGTACTTCATGTGACATTAACAGAAACCCTTGATTTCAGTGATCTAAGCAGAAGTTCAGTTTGGAAAAATATTTTTGAGGCTGATAGTTTCTAGGAATGTTAAATATTATATTCAGCTACAGAAAGGGGAAAATAACATTCCATAAATGAAAGCCAAAACTACTTACGTTTCAAAACAGCGATCCACGTTGTCTGACATCAGAAGCAGCATGCAGAGCTGTTCCAGTGCTATTAGCTGCATATCCCTTTCATCCCCCTGCCCCATCTGCAGCCATTCCAGCAGCGTGTCTGGATCCACATCTGCCATGGTTTTTTACAAAAAAAAGCCGCTTCCACTTCAATTAAAAAGTACCAAAAATATACTTTAATTGTTGAAGCCAGACTAACTTCAGCACAATTATTTTCTCTCTTCAATCAGCCTCACACTTTTGCAGTTTTCACCTGGCAAGAAAAAGTAAAAAAAGTAATTGTCATCACAATCTTGTCATTAAACTTCCTGTATTTGCTCTTCTCTAAAATGTATAGTATATGTTTGAGCTGAAATTAGGGAAACTTTCACATATTTTATCAGCAAAGGCGTTTTTTTTTCAAGTTTTATAAGCTAATGAGCTTGTTCTGTTTTGAGGATAACTGAAAAAAATTGTGCTTAACCCTTTTGTGTATTCTTAAAGCTAAGAGAAAGAAAGTGATGTCTTTCCCATCCCCTTCCATTAATATAACTTTAAAGTGTTCGGCTTTATGAGAGATGGATCACCTCATGAAAACATTCAAATATAGAAAGATAGTAAATTTCACATTTTAAATACAAGTCAATAAAACAAAAACTGAGACTGTACAATTACAGACTTGCAGAATCTTTGGAAACCTTTTATGAATTCTTCATCTTGTAAAATAGCATTCAAATCTAAGGAAAGTAGACTTTTTATGTCAAAGGATAAAAAAAAGAACTTAAGAATCAATTGCATTTTCAAGAATTAGGGGTTTGTTGGGTTATTCAGGGATTTTTTGGAAAAAAAAATTTAATTCATAGCTTTCCAAAAAATCCATTAATAATTCAAATAATTCACATACATATAAGGAAAACAACATTATTTGCTGGCCCAATGCCATAGTTGGGCATGCTGAAGACCAAAAAAGTCCCTTTAGAATGTTAAGATATTTTTGACATATGTGCTTGCTTTTTACTTTGTGTTTAACAAACAGCCAAATTCACCTCCCTTGCCTAAGAACACACCAAACATGACTATTTTCATATAGAAACTAACGCGTTACAAACCAATCCAATTAGACATAAAAGAAAAAAAACTCTTTTAAAATACAGCTTAGAGAAGAATTAGTTCAACAAACTCTTAGGTAAATATGAAACACTGGACAGTGTCTCCACAAACCAGGGGGAGGTGACGTGGGAGGGAGAAGCTCGATCTGGACAAAGTCTGCCTACTTGTTTACTTGCTGCTAATGAGTTAATAGTTAAAAAATAACTCCATCAAGGGCATGTCTTGGAACAAAAGGGAATCAGAAAGTAGTATTCTATGAAGAAACACACACTGAATCAGCAATGCTCTTTCACAATAGCTTCGAAGTCAAAGATGTGACAGAAGTACAACAGACAGGATTTTTTTCTAATTTAGGACCATAATATTACAGATCACTCAACTACTGCTTGCCAGTTATATATTTGGTATTATCTTACTCTAAAAAGTAACTTAATACTAGTAAATCGATTTTCTGTGTTTTAAACAATGCCTATGATTCTCCAACCCGTTTACAGACTGCAATTCCTGCTCTAATCCTAAATAAAAATAGTTTCAGCCAGTAAAAGCGAGATCATGTAAGTATTTTACCTCACCTTAACACGACTAAATCGTTATTTCCGAGAGCGGGGAGACAGGTGATAGCGAGAGAAACAAGAAAATTGAGACCGTGAAAGTGGGGTAAGTTTGACACGGGCACCTGCTGTTCTCACACCCCAGACGGGCCGTACAGGAACCAGAACAGAACACGGAGCGTGGCGAGGGGCCGGAACTCCCGGGAGAGCCGCCCCGGAGCAGGGGCCAGGCCGCAGCCCAACTCATCCCGCGCCGCCCGGGCCTGCTCGCACACACCAGGCGGGCCCCGGGCCCGCGCGGCGCTTTGGGCCCCTTCCCCACACGGCGCCGCCCGGGGCAGGGAAGGCACCGCCTCCCCCTCCTCGCCGCCCCCGCACGGGGCACCCGGTGGCGTGAGGGGCTCCCCGGCAGCGCCGCCCAGCCCTGACCCCGGCCCCTCGCACAGACTTTCCGGCTCCCGCCACCTCCCCCCCCCCCGCAGCTCCGGCCCGCCCCCTCCCACC
>VZRF01014365.1:596618-681638 GCA_013396875.1 Vireo altiloquus | reverse complement strand
CGGGGCAGGAGCCGCGCTCGGGGCGGAGCTGAGGCGGCCGAGCGGCCGCTGGGGGCGCTGCGGGAGCCTCCGCGGAGGAGGGGCCGCGGCCGTGGGCCCTCTCCGCCCCGCGCCGCCGCTGCGGAACTGCGAGCCCGGTCCCGGCGAGCCCCGGTCGCGGCCTGCCCGGCGAAGGGCCCTCCTCGGCTCAGGTGGCCTTTCCCTGGCTGCGTGGGCATTTATTTTTTTATGGTTAACCGGTCATTTTATTTCTTGCCGTATTCTGGTTATTTACTTCAATATAATATTCTTTACATATACTTTTCAGGGGCCACTCTTGAAAACACTTTGATCCCCCTCTAGCACTTCCATTAAAGGGGATCTGGTGAGCGGATTTAAATGTCACAGTACTGGGTCTTACAGAGCGGAGGTTTAGGTTGCTCTTACCGAATAGTGAGTTTGAAGTGCTGCAACTGCGCTGTGTAGCTTGAGACACCTTTCGCAGTAGAGTAGTCCGCTGCCATACGTGCTGCAAAATGCTGTGCAATTACCTTGCAAATGATCAAAAGACAAAGGAAGCAAATTGCTAGAAATTTAAAATGAGGTATCTTCAAAATAATTTCCTTCTCTGTAGGATGACATGTTTTGCAAAGGAATTTAAGCCTATTAATATAAGTACAGTAAATAAGATTACTGTACATATGAATGTCACTCCTACCTACACCATAGACATTTCCTGTAATTAAGAGGCTAAAACTGCACACTGAACAAAAAGGCAACCGTAGTCATGCTTGGTCAAAGCTTGACGAATGATGACATTTTTATTGTTCAGTATTGGAATAACACCTCTAAAAAGTGTTATCTTTATTGGTGCAAGTTTTATTCAGAACACAAGAACAGTAGTTCTTTTATCTCTGTTTCTGATTTCTAAGGCAGCTTAGCCTTTCTGTCTTACTGTATTAGATCTCTGTTAACTGCGACTTGTTCCAGCCTGGTTGAGATTTACATGAGTATCCTTTGCCTGTGCTTGTCCTTCAGAGCTCAGAAAGACTTCTGATATGCTTAAAGATAAGGACACAAGGCAGTAGGAGGACTGAGTCTACAGTATTTTAATTTAGAAGCTTGGTCTTCTTTAATTTTTCACCAGTGCAGAAGCAGCAGAATTAGGCCAAACTTATGACACCTGCATCAGCTAAGTGACCTCGCTCTTGTTGCATGATGCTAGAACAGTTGCCTTTGCTTTTTTTGTGAAGAAAAGTTTCAGTTAAAGAAATATTATTAATTTCTGCTGAAGACCAAAAATAAACCCCAATTTTTGAATTGTAAAGACCAAAAGCTTTGAAATCAAACAAACATTTTACTCTTTTCACATAGAAGGAAGTTTCTGGTTCAAGTGTCTGGAAAGATACATGGTTATTTGTGGACAATAAGAGGATATAAAATACAAATCAATTTAGGAAGAAAATCAACATTTTAAATATTGTACTTGAAAAGAATATCAATCATGGATTTAAAGCACTATTAAGCAGTAGTACAAAATTTAAATATTGGAAACAGCTTTCAGTGCTGTACATAGTTATTTCTAAATGGAGAAACATAAATACTTCTTTGTCCCGTTGCATTAATTGCAGTTTCATATATCAAATTTTTTTTTTACTGAAAGAAGTATATTGAGTAATGCATTAGAGCTTTAGTCAGGAATCAGGATCTTTTTTTATTGTGATACATTTGCAATATTTAAGGGTTTGCTAGTGATTTTTGTTCCTCGTTATGTGATTTCTTCTCACCAGAACAAATCCGAAAAATAATGCTGATTACATAATTTCTGCTTTATTGATTACATATATATATATACACTATATATATATGTTCATTAACTGATTAATACTTTTTTTTCACTTCCTGTACTGATGGGCTATCAAATTATTTTCGACACTCTCTTTGTCAGAGTACTCTATTGAAATACAACACAGCCAGTGATAGCCCTGAAGTTATTGTTTCAGACTCCCTCTGTGTACGGCACTGATACAGACTAGAACTGCCTCTTCAAAAGTGACTGCTCTTTAATGCTTACTAAGAAGGAAATCATTAGCAAGTAAAAGTGCACTTAGCAGATAAGAAAGACATCGGAATAGCATTTGTCCAGAATGACTCAAAATTCATTTGAATTTTCACGAGTGAAGGTTTGTTCGGACCCCCAAATTTCCAGCCCGTGTCTATCATTCTGTAGGTGCTGGGCCTAAGCCTTCTGAGAAAGAAGAACTTTATGTAGATTAGTGCAGCCAGACAAGAAGGCAAGTGATGGCATAGACTGAAGTGACAAGTAATGGAGCTTGACTGTTGTAGCTGCTTTGAAGAGAACCACACTGAGCATTGTGTGAAACTTGCAAAAACATCTCCAGTTCCCCTTGTGCAAGGTACATATTTTTCCTTCAGTTAGAAAATTACCTAATGCTAACTCTAGCTGGCACGCGCTTCATATATGACCTTGGCCTAATCCCTTCATCACTGCATGTCTTTGTTTCCTGCTTTACAAAATAAGGACATAGTAATGCTGGAGTCAGAAATGTCTTAGCACTTATGGAACTGTAGTTGCTGAGACATGTTACTATATTAAGTCTTAAAGAATGCTATAAAGCAGAATTCCTCTTTATGTGTACGCTTGAGCAGACCACACATGTAAGTGACTGACAATGCTTTTGGAAATTAGGCCACATAGGGCCTAATGGGTCAACACAGATTGATCTTTGTGGAGTGTCGTATTGAGCAATGACCATCATTTTTGCTGAGTATTTGCCTGAAAATTAAAAATTGGCTTTAAAAGAGAAAATGTCAGCACAATTACTAGAATAATGTCAGGGACACATGAATAGTGAAATATGCCACAAGGGTAGCAAGGATCAGGGATTGGGTTGCAGACACAGAGATATTCTGAGACTTGTAAAGGACATGCCACTTGAGACAGCTTCTCAACAAGAAGACATTGCAGGTGTTCTCAAAAGCATTTAATTCTCTTCAAAGAGAAGTCACTCTTGGCCAGGATTCCGCAAAATCTTCTCACGATGGGAAAAAAACCTAAGTGTTTTTTCCCTTATAGCTCAAAGAAGGATAACAGTTATTACTGCTTTTATATTATATTCAGGCTGGTGTTTTCTATATAGTTTTAGCTGATAGCAGAAGGAATGTCATGGGCATTCTTAACGTCACAGTGCAATAGTAAGGACTGAAAGCTTCAGACTGGAATGATTGGGCTTTTGTTCCAGAAAATATGAAACTGACCAATAATCAAACTGATATACATCTAAAATTCAAACAAAACAAGAAGAGTCAAATTCTTTCATATTTTTAATTGATACAGCAACTTGAACCCAAGATAACTGATGTTTTTGTTAGCTGTCTACTTCTGTATACATGCCAAGTTGATATTTCCAAAAATATCACTCCTCTGTAGTAAATAGATCAGAGGGTAATATAAGCAGACCCTGAACACCTCCATAAATTTAAGTGAGTAGTTTATGCTGAAGACCAGGGCTGTGCCCAGTCAAATAAAACTGTTAGGATATTTATGGATTATTCTTTTGCTTTAACACTTTTTTCTCTGCCACACACACAATAATGTAGTTGAAACCACTGAAAGTACTGTCTCCTCCAAATCCAAAAGATTAATAATCCTCTACATTTAATTTTTTGGATGAATATTATACTTCTAAAGGAAAAGTTACTTAATGTTTACTACATATTTCAAAGCAATGAGGTCATATATTACAGAAGCTTTCTTTCTGTACCAGGTAAGATTTCATTTTATAGAATTTGACTAAGTATATTGTTCAGATTTTCTTACATGAAACATTATGTTTCATAAATAAAATGCAGTTGCGAAAAGCGTTTTTGATTTAAATCACCCTAAGTTATCACAGTCTCTTCTTAGCCTCTCCACTGTTGCACAAGCCTGGGGAGCACAAACATAGTGTCAGCGTCTTGGCTTTCCAAAGGTACGCGCCCGTCTCAGGAGGCCTGGCAATGGGCAGGCAGCCCCGCGCTGCGAGCTGTGTTTACCGCGCGGGGGTGACGCAGCCTGGGCCGGCGCTGGGGGAGAGGAGTCCTCCCGGGGCCTCCGCCTCTTGCCATTGCGTGTGGGGAGCGCACGGCTGGCGCTGACGTGATAAATGTGCGAGTGCCGTGCTGCTGGCTGCTGTTTACCGAGGTACGGGGCTGAGTCATTGCTCGGCTTGTAGGACTCCTCCTCAGGAGAGGCTCAGCTTCCTGGAAGCGTCTTATCCTCAGAGCTGACTACAGAGGAGCATGTTTTTCAGAAAATTGCAAATACTCTGAAATTATCTTTTCTTCTTTCTGAAATTATTGATCGAAATCATGTGCTTAACAGTGCTTTTTCCTAAGTAAACTCACTTAGTGGGATTTTTTTGTTTGTGGAATGCTTTTTATTTTAAATTTAATTTTTTGCCATTCCAGGCTGAAGAGTGAGAAGTGAGTAAACTTTGTATCAGTTAACTACTTTTTACCTCAGTTTAGCTTCAGCTATATCACTCCTTTGGACATAAAATAGCGATTAAGGTGCCCTTACTCATGACCCTTCTACCTCCAGTTGCCAAGGGGAAACTGAGACAGAACTTAGGCAAGAGTTATCTGTTTCAGGCTGTTAGCTCTACCCTAGTACCATAGGCAACAGCAATAAATCCCAATCGAAGACAAGCACAAGGAAAGATCAGTGACTCAGACCACAGGACTTCTTACTGTTTTAATGGCACAGACTACATTATAACTTTCTGAATCAGAAGGTTAATTAAGATTTGGTATTTGTTCCTCATAGTTCTACTCTGTTGTTACAGGAGTAAAACACATATAATTCCACCAAGCACCTGATGTGTCTCCCAAAACTTCAATGAAGTATTATGAATTACTTTGAATGATCTTTGCTGATGAGAAGACTTACAATAAGAAGAAAGTGTCTTTATCACAAACTGATTCCTCTATATTCTGGGATTAAAAAAATCCACCTTAGAGTTTTATTGGAAAGACTGTAATTTTTACATACTTAAAAGCTTACTAATGCCTTTTAAAATTCTTGTCATGAAATTATACCCTATTCATCACCATTGAATATCTTGACATGCAAAAAGAAGGAACAGTCTCAAGCTTCTAAAACTTGAATTTCTGGATTAGTTGCTAACTGAAAAGAGCTATGTCCTTCATTCAAACCAGGAAAAATAATCAGAATACAGTGGTAGAGCATGGAAAAATTCAATAGTAGCACTGTCTTGGGGCACATGAGACAGACAAGAGGAAAATGTTTTCATTTACTACTGTAAACAGGAAAACTTCCTTGCCTCACTGATGACATTTAGGGAAAATGGGAAAGTAGTGTACTTCCCTGATTAGAAAGTTAACACTTGTTATCTGTTCTGTTCACTTGTTAACTGTTCTGATCTGTTTGATCAGAAAGTTAACACTGCAATTTCAGTTAAGCTTGGATTGTTTGGTTTGTATGAAAGGTGCCATTCAAACAACTTAAATCCTTGTGAGAAGTGTGAAATGACTTTGCTTAGAATTGTTCTAGTGATGTGAAACCAGTTTCTACAGATCCTCAAGTCTGTACTCCTGCAAGGAAAGCATGTACATTCCTTAAGGAGTATATTACAGACAATAAACTGTGTACCAAATTTTCTCTTCATTAATTTTTATTAAAAAATGATGATCACATTATGCCTGTGTTGGCATTTGGCCTTTACCATACCCTTTGAACTTACTCCCAGGGTACAAACTGTATTAAATAGAACTGTCTGAAAATGGGGAACTAAGTCTGCCAAGCGAGATGAAGGACTTTTAATATCAAAAGGGTTGATTTTCATTCTTTGCCCATTGCTAATGAATGCAGTAAATAATGCTGTGGGGATTCCTCCTATTTTCTTAGCTTTTGTTTCCCTTTTGTTGATCTACTTTTTTTTTTAACTTCCTTAACACAAATATTTTTTAAAAGAGCAGAAATAACCCCTAAAGATCAAAGCCCTGAAATTCATTCTGTTATGTTAAATGTGAGGAAAAGGACGAGAAACACAACAAGGACATTAAAAACAAAGCGACACATTCCCATTTAGAAAAGATCTTGGAAGAAGCAGGTTGTGAATGAGAAACTCATTTCTCAAATGTCCTTATACTAGGCTGTACTGGATTAAACAGCACTTCTGGCAGGAGAAAAGATGTGGATATACAGTTATGAAGGTTCCAAACACTATCTTGGCTCACTACATTTCAAAATGTGACCCAGGCCAATTAAGGAGATCTTTTTGATCTGATAGTAGATAGCTGTGTGGCAGAGCTGCTTTTTTGTAGGAGAATAAGTGGTCATGGAAGAAAATTGGTATGATTACCAAATCATTTGCCTAAGAGCTTTCAGTTAACTAACAACAAACATAAGGAAAACTACAAGTCGCTTATTTTTTAGGGCATGGTTATTGACCTATTTTTTAAGAGTTTGATCACCTGTGTTTTAACTCCTTAAGAGTTCAGATCCACCTGATGAGTGAGTGAGTAGCACAGGAGAAATGATTCATATCAATTTTTCTTTTTGTACCCTACATTTTACCCATTTTACACCCATTGACTTGTGCTGATAAAATTGAATATCCGTGAACAGGTCACAGATTACTACCACTAGTGCACAGGATTTTATATTTCAGTTTCTGTGCCCTTGGTATCAATACCTTAAAAAATGAAGTCAGCTGTAAAGTAGTTCTAGTCCAATCCAAGCCCAAGTTGCTGCAGCTAAGTGTTTTGATGTCAGTGTTCTGTCTGCATTGACTCTTAGTTATATACGGTAAGACACAAACATTATTTTCTTATCTAAGCATATTGCATGTGCTTTTCCTATCAGTTCTGTGTTATAAGGTCATATTTTTGTACTGTAAAACATTAGCTCTTTGGAGCTTTGCTGTCTGTAAAATTTCTGTGTAAACACTGGTCTCAGCTGACAGAGGTAACTTATTAAAATGATTAAGTATTGTGTATCTGTCTGCATCAAAGCAAGAATGTACTCTACCCATTTTTTTCATACAGTGCCAGCCTTTAGATTAGCAGGCCAAATTATCTATGTAAAGAAATGCCATTCTACAGATGTCAGTAAGGCCTCACCAGTTTGGGCCAGCATGCAATTGGGCTCAAATACTAGCACTGATTATAGGAGTTTAGCTAAACTGATTCTACAGAAATTTAAAGTTTTGTACAAGATTCTTAGCTGCCTTGACATTTTAAGGTGAAACCCAGACCCAGATCTTGCAGCAGTTCTCTTCTGTTCATTTAAGAAGCAGCAAGTTGCAGATCAAATGAGTACAAAGACCTAATAGACTTTTTGCTTGTATTTCAGTGAGAAGCACCATTGAGATTGCCTCTTGCAAGCTGATTTATAGGGAGCGTTGGACAGCTGTTTTGCTAGAGAAATGTTTTCTGCTTACAACATGTTCTCAAAGTAAGAGGTGTGCTGCACTGATGATGTCAGCAGTTATTTTGGGGAGAAACCTTTTTCTATGTCATTTTTGCAGTAATATTTCACAAACAACAGTTAGTCTGTACCCCAGTCCCTACTCTGACCCTGATGGGAAAAGGAATAGCCTGGGGCTGCTGAATCTTATGCCAGTGATTCCCAAGTATTTCACAGTGGAGGAGCAGTGTCACTGACAGACATTTTAAATATTGAAGGGCCCCAGTGAAGATTCAGGCCTCACTGTACATGTGAGATAAAAGACATCACCTCAGAGTTAACAATAAACAGAAATTCAGACAAAGGCTACAAAGCAGATCAGTGAGTAACACAGTCCATGCTGATAAGCTGCTTACTTAGTAGTTTAACTACTACAGTAGTTTAACTCCAAAGTCTACACATTAGTTGTCTCCCAACTATATTGAGCTAACTCTTTTTGTTGTGTAAAGAAAGTCAAGAGGAAACCAGAAGCTCCTGTGCTGTTTGTACTCTATGTGGATCATGGCTACAAGCCAGCCTGCACTTCCTGGCCCAGGGGTGACCCACAGACGGGGAATATGCACCAAGAGGAAAGGATTCTATCTCAGCACTAGAAAGAAAGGGAGCACAGTACAGTATACTTTAGCAGAACTATGCTGTAGCAATAGAATATCCCATTTTAAATAATAAAGATAATGAAGACTTCAAGATTGTAGTCCTATTTACTTTTTTTCTGTGCCTTGATAAACAATTGTGGTAGATACTGATACCCTGATGTCTCCTAAAATGGTTAGAAGTTGCAACCATCAAACCATTTTCAGCTGTAAAATGAGCTAAATATCTGTCTCCTTAATAATATAAGCTAAATATCTGTCTCCTTACTGCCTTCCAGTATTAACCTGTACCTTACTGCACCTAAGGTGGTGTTGTTCTCTGACACAGCAATTTTATACACCCCACATGGCTGCTTTAGCTGTGCAGCAGAATTTGAACTGCAGAGAGAGTTTGTGTCATTATCAACTGTATTCTCTAAATCATAGTTGACTAGGGACATAGCAGGGGCATTCCAAAATAAGAGAATTTGAAAACACCACCACTATTGCCATACATCTGCATTTATTGCTTTTAATGAAAAGGTAGCTCATTAGAATTGTATCATGTGGTACATTATATATTTATATAATATATAAATATTATTATAATATATCTTTTTATATATAATATATAAAATATTTTTATAGATATAATATATATTTATATTTATATAAATATATTTCTCTTTTTTTTAAAAAAAGGAGAAATTGGCACCCTTGGTGAGTACATCATTAATATGGCTGAATTCTGTATAAGGTGGTGCTGACTCTATGTTAATTCCAGGTTTGTTTCTCTCTGTTTGCTTCTGTAGCCAAATTAATCATCTTTTTGCACTGGCAGGAGCCAACATAGTGTTGGTGCATGCTGACACAGCTCAGCGATATTTTATGCTGCCAAGAGTAGGCACAAATCACAGATAAGAACTAAAATCAAACTTAATAATTAATATTAAAGGACGGTCCTGCCAGTACAAGTTGTGATTTATACTAACATAGAATAGCAGAATAAAAAATCATGCAAAACTAATCTATCTTGTACTACTGATCTGAAATATGCAGTTGCATTAGAGAATTCTCTTTCTGATGGCCTTAGTTATAAATAAGACTGACAATTTAAATATTAGAATTAATTTCATTGGTATAAAATATGTAAATAGAAACAATACTTTCAGTATCACTTCACAGTGATGCTGCTGGGTTTCCTTTCAGGCAGCCTCTATTGGTAGAGCTATTTGGCTCGGTTGAGTTAAGACCAATCCTGATTCGCAATATATTTTGTGTTGGAGTCTAGGAAAAGCTTGGGAACTTTTCCTGCTCCTCTGGTTGTTTGTTTTACCCTCAGAGCTCCACAAAAAAGGCTTGGCCTGCGAACCAAGCTCATGTGAGCATTTGCCTCACAATTCTGGATGAGCTGAGAACCCCAAAGAAATGAAGAGATGGTTGTTTAGTGTACCACAGAAAGTGTAGTTGTGGTTTTTAGGTTTTGCTATATATATTATATGGAGCCAACATGGAGATTTTAGGGTGTCGGCTCTTTCTTCTTCATCTTCTTCTCTCTTCTCCTTCTCTTCCTTTTTCCCTCTGACATGAGTTCCTGTGACTTGTTAATTGGTAGATAGAATTTAGTGTAAAGGAGACATGTCAATAAGGTTGATATTCACTGGTTTTGGGAACAAAATAAGATATGTTAAGTTTTCTAACTGGTTGATAATAGATATAAAAGCTACCTGCTTCTGGTAGCCATTTGCCATTCTGTCCTCGTGTTCCTGGAGGTCACAGCATAGTCTGTGCCTCTGAAACTCTGATAAGAACCAGAAATAAACAAGTTCTGAAACAGCAGAAAGAAGCCTCATTTCATCTTTTCGGGACATGGGACACTGAAACAAGGAACACAGCCGGGCCAGATGTCAGGGTCCAAAGAAGAACACCTCCCCCCTGACATTTTGTTCCTCAGGGCCTTTCATGCCAGATGTAGAGCATTTCTGGGACTGTAGCAACACCTGCCCCAGCATTCATTTGAAAGAGCTTTCCATCCTCTCTCCCCTTTCCCATACCACTAACATCAACTCTGTTTGGTGCAGTTTTCACAAAAGTTTAAAGCATTTTTAAGGAAACACAGTTTGGTCTCCAGAACGCCTTAAATAGTTTTCCAAAATTATAGCTTACATGGAAAAAATGGTTCATTGGGTTTTCCATTTTTCAAACAGGCCTCTCCCATCCTTCAGATGACAGACACATCCTTCATATAAACTTCTTTTATTAAGATCAAGTAGAACTGATAGGAGGGAGCTGGGAGTCCTACAGTACCCCCTGCACCTTGCAGGCACTCTCAAGTACATTTGTCTTCTGCCACCCAACCCACAAGCTCCTGCTTTCCCTCCTGTCCCAGCAGGAACCCCTTGGGCAGGTCCACACAATACCTTCATTCAGGCCTGGTGATGGGGGTAGCAAGGCTGTGTCCACCTGACAGGCCAGTGCAAACACTTATCAAAAAACCTCTAAATGGGTTCAATACCAATGATACAATATTTCTGAAAATATTGTACTTTACTACTTTTTTTTTCTCCCCAGAAATGATGCCATGTCTAAATCCAATTTGCAGTAAATTCAAAATTTTCCTTGTCAATCTGTTCAATCTTTTTTTCTCCCTTTCTCCCATTTTCACTCCAGACTAAGCTTTGCATGCAAAATAGCTTGAAGTTCCAGGAAATACCAGTATTTCAAATCAAGGCTTGGCTACTAAAATGTTAGGATTTATTTAAATTGTGCTTAAGTGTTGCTTTCAGCTTTCAGAGCCCCAGAATCAGAATGGTCTTCATAGGATAACCTTCAAGTTCAGCCTTACATAAAAGTTCAGATCACACCAGAAGATGTCTGAAGAAACCAGTAAATGGTGGACCTATGGGAAAAATATAATGGCTACCACATATTTGTATGTTTCAATACTAAACAGTTCCACAAACTCCAGCTTGGAAACAAAAAAATTAGTGACTGATATCAGATGCCAAAATAAAAAAAGTTGAAGTTAATCTCATTACCAACCTTTCATGAATGTATCCCATCTGGTTTTCATGCCTAATCTAGTTTGAAGAAATTGAGTAATGTGATTTTAGACCAGAAACAAACCAGGGAAAAAAGCTTCCCTACACACTTACCTTATATAAACATTTTACAGTGTAGTGATAAATAGTCAATTTTATGAAGTTTACAAATGATATAAAATTATTATTAAATTTCTGAAAGTTTTCAGGATTCTGTCTGACTTGGTACAATGTTCACCTTGGGACAATGTTAATTACTGAGAATTTACTCGCCAGTTCCAGTGATCTAGTTAGTAGAATAGGAGCCAACACAGTTCAGCTAAGACACAGGATAATCTTGGGAAAAGTTTAAAACCATGACCACTTCACAAAGGTTAATATGCAGAGGAACAACCCTGTTATCAATGTCAATTCATTGGCCTTGGTGTAGCTGCAAAGAAATTCAGAAGCTCTGATTTCTTAGACAGCGTTTGCTACCAGACACTATTAGGACTTAACCAGATAACCTGTACAGCAAGAAACTTATTTGCATGACATCAGTCTGTGTGGCCTCAATGCATGCCTACCAAGGTTGATAAAGCTGGCACTCTGGAAGTAACTAGACCCTCTCTTGAGGGGTTGGGTTGGGGACAAACAAGGCACAGAAATATTCACTCTTCACAGAATGTTTTCTCTGGAACCTCCATGATTTGTTTCCAGTACCTCTCTTTCCCCAAAAGGACAAGAAGCATATTTATTTGTGTTTTAAAAAATCAGTTCACATCTTAGGCCTACTTTGTGCAGACTGTGTTATCAGCAGCTTCCATTTTTTCTTAACTGGGGAGTAAGAACAAGCTATAATTAAAGGCTGAAGGTATTTATCCTCTCTTCCCTGCCCTGGAGGGACTGAGTTGTTGCCAGCAATTACAGGCAGTTGGCAGTTCCCTGGGATCACAGGAACCAGGAACCAGTAAGCACTCTCTGGTCCCATCTACCTGCCCTAGAAAAACTCATCTGCCACTGAACAGCAATGCTTCCCAACTCTGCCTTACCTCTGACCCCTGAACACCCACCAAGGAATGGTCTTCATTTCCAAAGACTACCCACCCATTTAGTTCAAAATCCTAATCTAAGAAGAGTGGTGAAAATTTTGCCATTCAATTCACTCCTTATAAGTAATTTCAAAATTGGTTGATGAAAACATCCAAAGCATGTACAGATGGGTGTTGCAACCAGTACCGAAAAGGCAATGGAAACCAGGGCGTGTGGCTGCTTCTGCAGGTGATGAGTTACATCATTGCAAACTTGTCTTCCTACTTTGCATAATATTTAAAATTTTCCTTGTGTATGTGTGTGTGTAACAGCTTGTGCTTTCTGATGAAGTTTCCATCATTGCAGTCACTGTTTTCATGGTTAATTTAGAAACTGTACAGAATGTGATCCCGTTGGGGCGTCTTTATATATTTTACTAACAGGTAGAGATTGCCAGAATTGTATGCAAGTAACTGTGTTACTTTTTATAGTAATGTTGTTAACTTGTCTCATCCTGTACTGCTACTACAAAGAGTTGCGCTTTGATTTAGGTGGATGGCTGGCAGTATCTTTTCCTAAATAATAGGCAGTACAAAATAGAACAAGCAAATCTCTCATAACAGAAAATTTGTGTCAACTTTACAAATCAGAGAAGTTTAATTTGTAAGATATTTTTTAGGATTATAGTCAACTATTAAGTTATGATATTTCACACAGGCCATTTTGAAGCAATGGATCAACAAGGTGACTGATTTAATCATTATTTTCTCTTCTTTCTTTTACTGCCTAGGCATGTGTCTCGTTCTGCTTCCCTGTTCCTTCCTTTCTGTTCTGTCCTAATCCTTCAGCATTTGTTTGAATTGAAAAATCTCCCTAGAATGTTGTTGCTACCTTAGCAGCCTTTGTATTTACTCCTTTCCTGCTGCTTTTTCTCTGGCCTGCCCCATCTCCACAGCCATCTCTCTTGGTTCACTGTCTGGAGCATATTGCCCTCTAGCACTTGTACCCAGCAGAAGTCACTCAGCAAGTCATGTCTGGGTGTTGGCTACCTGAACATAAGGAAGGCAACCAGAAAACATCTCCAACAGCAAGTTGCACATAGTTCTGGGATTTTAGTGAGAAGAGGAACTGGATTTTAGGTGTCTGCCTATGTACTTGCATATACTAGAAATACACAGAGACAAAAATTTTTTTAAAAAATTTTTTAAAATTCCGGTTGTTTTGGGGGAATTCTGTGTAGTCTAGGTACAGCTTCACAAACCTAGAGGGTCAGGAGAGAACTCCTGACAGATAATATATTCATTACCTCCTGAAGAACAAAATTATGGCACAGAAAGCCATTCCTTTAGGTAAAGTCCAGAACAAGCCAGTGAAGAATATAGTTTCAAATCATGACCAGTAAATGTAAAGTTGATCCAGCCAAGATGTACCACAGCCTGGAACAGTCAGGTTCTACAAGCAGTAACTGCTTCTGTAGCTGCTTCTCTGCTCTATAGCCAGTAAGTCCAACAGCCATTTCTCTTCTGTCTTGGTCAGGAAAATCTCCAGAAGTCCTTAGGAATGACTGCTGCTCGTCCTAAATCATTGCAGTTCACGGTTCTGAATGTTGTTGCAAGTGCAGAGAACGAGCAGGACATTGTGTGGATAAATCCACGTCATGGATTTAAACAGCAACTGCTGCTCTGAAGAATCCCAAGGAGAGACACGCTCGCATTGTGGCCCAGATCAATGTGAACAGCAGCTCGCTTCTATGTATCAGTTGAATTTATCCACAAAGTCTGGTAGTACTTGACTAGCAACAGTCTCAGCACAGATCTAGGCCATGGTCAGCTACTGAGCAACACACACACACACACACACACACACACACAACTTAGTGTTCTGAGCACTGGTAGCTGCATGGACCAGTGGCATCCCAGAACAGGTGCCTGTGTGAGGAGCAGGTGGCTACAGAAAGATAGGAAACTGCCTGCTCGGAAAACAAGTAATTCACTCATCGCTTCCCCAGATGCAGCCGGGGAAGAGAAAACTACTTTGGTTGTTCATACCATGCCCCCTGACTATCTTTCCTCCCTGTACCTAGAGGAGGACACATCTCTGAAGTTATGAAAGAAAATCAGGATAGAAGACTGCAAGTCTTTAAACCCCAGGGGCCTGCATATATCTACATTTACTGTGTGGTTTAGAAGGGGCCTAGAACTAGGCTCCAACTGGCCGTGGGCCTGACTCAAGGACACTGGTTCTTCAGACTCTCTCTCCAACCAGCATAAGAATTCTCATTTTACAGAAGTAAATTATACCCAGATTTGTTGTTCTCAAAAGGGAACTAGGAGGAATGGACTGAAAAAAAAAAGCCCATCTACCCTTCCACCCTCCCCCTGGCCACATTACTGTGTGGCTTGACTCCCTGGCAGCTAAACACCAGTTTGCATTGTGCCTCAGATTGGAGGGGAAAACACATTCACTTATATTGCCTCTTCTATTTCCCCTATTTCATATCATCCTGGATTATTTAATAAATGCACTTGAAGAAGTACTTGATTTTTTCCTATGAGCAAATTATTTTATTCTCCCTAGCTGAATTTCAGGTTAATTTGGTGGCAGCAGCTTGAACCAGATATCCTTGTGTTTCCCATAAAACATGCATACATCTGTGACAAATTTTTCTTGGTGTTTGACATGAATTTTACATGAGGGAAGATGAGGTTAAGAGAATTTGCCTTCATAATGATAGGTTGTATTTTCAAATTGCATAATATTTCTATTTTTAGATATAAATCAAAATTGTTTCCAGAATCCCTGAGGCTTGCACTTCATACTTCCACAGAAAATGTGTCTCATACAAAACCTTCTTTTTTTTTGGTGAAAAGGACACAGGTAACTCATGCACTATGAAAAAAAAAAAAAATGCTTACAAAAATACTATAAACAAAATTGTCCCCAGAAAAGGTTATAATAAGAAAAAAATTCCCACTGCTAGCAAAAGGGACTCTCAGTAATTCTATATTGGCAGTGAGATTGTTCACATCAATTTTAATACATGAATATTAACACTGGTTAAAAAAATGCACTTTTTTAGGCTACACAATTGCAATTTATAAGGCTGTAGTTTAGAATGGGACTTTATCAATCTTCGTCATTACTAAATTTAGATTTTTATCAGCAACTTTTAGAAACAGATTTTCTTCATCTGCAAACCTCTTTACATACATAACAGTAAGTTTTTCTGTGCAATAACTAGGCAAACTGGCACAGGTATTAATATGCACACAGACAGCATGCTCTGCTCTGGCTGCTCCTCATCCTCATCCTCATAGCTTGTTTCCTCCAGCATGTGCCACCATTAAGCAGCAGGAATGCAAGCACAGAGGAAGGGGATTTGATGCCACATTCTTCCTTCTAGAATCAGATTTTGCACTTCAGGTAAGTGGGAGTATGGAAGTGGAATAGGACCATAGAGCAAAACAGATATTTGGCTGCAGAGTGAGTGAATTTAGGTTAATGTACCACAGGTTATTGCAGGAGGTTTTCAAAGCCTGCTTTTGCACTGACCTGTTTCCTAGACAGTATCTTCAGCCCTACTTTTGCTATATTTAGCTGTAACTTCCCCTTTCATTGTTATAAGGAATAAACCATTTATTCTCCAGAGAATCCAGAGAATATTTTAGGAAAAAAAAGTTTCAAAAATCCACAACTGTACATCAAAATCAAAGTAAGAACCACACATTTTGGATAGGTTGGTGGCATAGCACTGACATCTCTAGGGTTTCCTCATGCAGATAACACAATGTATCAGATGCAGCTGGTTTATTTAATTTCACACAATCAACTTTCAGTATTCATTATTTTAAATATGTTAAAGGCAGGTAGAGCATGCCATGTGTGGTCAAATATGCTTCTTAATTTTCATGTCTTTGAATCTATAGCCCACTGTAATTCAACAGCTTAAACTGCTTGCTGCATACTTCAGCTAATTGAATGGGAGTCCTCTGCGAAATGTCATCTACAGCAACAGCTCCAGGCTTGCTCCAGCTTGCTATGGACAAATTTGAGCACTTCTTTTAACACTTGGCTGCAGAGAAGTACATTTTATTAGCCAGTTTTTAGGATTAGACGTTTTCCTGTGTAAAAAGGAGTATTCGGGAACACCTACAGCATCAGGGCTGGCCAAGCAATGCTACTTTCAAGACACAGTGGAGTGACTCTTCCAGTGGTTTCTGACACCACAATGCACAGAAGTAGACAAATAATCTACCTTGCTGTATGTTCCTCCTAAACAAAGTGATAATTGCCGAAGTGATAATTGCCCCCTTGCTTTCTTGCCTAGTTTGAAGTATCATTGGCTAGGTTTTTCACTGCCAGAAAGCACAAGCAGTTTATTAGTAGACCAGTACTGGTCAAGAAACATGTTTTACTTGGAAACAGTTTCTGACTTACTGTCTACCAATAAGAGAGTTACATTTCAGGAACCTGAAAACAAAACATGTATACCTAGTGTTGAGATTATAGATGAAGCTTTAAAGGAGACTGTCACTGACCCCTCCTATGTTGTTAATGCCACAGATACATTTAATTTCAAATTAAAACTATATTGACATGCTGGTTTTTCCACCTGATTCCCTATTAAGCAGTACTACTGTTACTTCTGATAAACTAGCAAACTGTCCTAGATCCTTCCACCCCTCCTGCAATTGCAATGACTTTGATGCTGCTGTGGCACTCCGGAGGGGAAAAATCCCTTTGGAAATTCCAATTAGTAACTGACATTCATTAATAGAAAAATCTGCTATGCTTCCTATGCATTTGATAATCCTATTTTATGGTGACATGTGCATCACTGGACTGATACCTCTCTCAGCCTGAAGGTGACTCCTGCACCTTGGAACATACCAGTCTCAGACTTATTCTAGTCTAAGCAATACTAACAGAAAAGCTGCTTTTTCAGCTGCAGTGCTACAGACTTGTATCCAATTAGGACCCACCACATCCCAGCTGTGTGATGCTTTTGCGAAATTTTGACTAATTCTGGTTTGTTGCAGTCAACAGAAAGTTGTCTGCAAATAAATTTTGCATAGTACTGAAATAGTACATTCCAGGATGTACTCATATGTGTATATATGCACTTGAGGCTAGACATAGGCAGGACCTTTTGTCACACAAACCCATTCTTGAATAAACAGCGGAAACATGCAAAGTAAACATGCATGCAGGTCACATGCTTCATTGCAAAGACAATTTACTGGAAAAAAATTTACTGGGGCTTGTAGAGAAATGGCACCAACAAAAATCAGAAAGGAGGCAAGGGACACAGGAAGCAGGAGTGCCGAAAGTGGGGCTTTGGTTTGCGGCTAAACATATGTTTGGCTCTTTTTGCTTGGCTAAACATGAGAGCTTGCATGTCAAGCAATGCCTGAAAAAGAAGAGTGGAATTAAAACCAAAACTTCTCTGTGGTCTTACTTACTTCTTCAGGAAAAAAGAGAATTATGCAAGTTCCTTGTAAGACTGCATCAAGTACACCTGGTATCTAAAGGCTAAAATCTTTTTATAACTGAAACAAGATTATTTCTGTAAGATTAATTTATAAAATCTTAAATGAGTAGATTTATTCATATGATCCAACTCATTGTTTTATGTGTACATAAGAAAGTAGAAGTCCAGGCACAGGTATTTTTATTATATGGATAAATTAATTATCTGGATAAATAAAGCTCACACATTTGTCCTAATTTAAAATTGACATTAAGAATTAGCAGCACTTCTCTTTATTGGAATCATTTTTGTTGCTGCAGTACACAGATATGTTGAAAATGGTACTTGTCCACATGTGGACACAAGACTTGATGAAGAAATGTTAAATCTCATCATTATGGCACTTCTCAATGGCTCAGTTGTGAGCTACTGCAATGAGACCTAAGAAATCCAGGACTAAGCTGCATTGAACTTTATTTTTGGCTTTTAGCAGCTTTTCTTGGTGCTCTTGCAATTTGAATATGCTTCTTAAAAGTTTTTGAGCAAAGTAGGGTTTCAACAAATTGACTTATCCACATTAAAAATGGCTTATAAACATGGCTATACATGACAGTAAATGAAAAAAAGTATTCACAAATGTATTTTGTAGCAACTAATTTCCTCTGCAATATATTTGGCCATTTTGACAGCAAAATTGACTTGAGTTTCATTAAAGTTTTAGTTTTTGAGTTTCATTTTAAAGTTTAAGTTTCTTAAGAATCTATGATTTTCCAGAAGCAGCCTTGGGAAACAAAACAAAACAAAAACCCCCACAAGTAAACTTGGAAGGGTAAAGCAACAAGATTAAAAAATACTAACAAGATAAAGATGAGTAACTGCCAATCTAATGTAAGTCCCTTTTAACACAGCCAGCAACTACAGATTTTACTTCAATGAAGAGGTGGAACACAGGACTTTTGGTTCTCCAGTTAAAGATGGAAGGCATCTCAACCACCTTCCCACAGCTCATACGTTTCAGCATTTGCCACAACACAGGGATTTACACACAGAAAATCTCCCTGGTCCCACTTATGCTACTCAGAACAGAGGACAACCTGCAGTGTCAAGTCACAGACCTCAATGCATCCAACCCAAACATTTATTATTAGTTTCCTTGAGGCAGCACACAACAATATTTTTTCTGATACACACATCCTTAAGAGTTCCTCTGCTATTGGATAAAATAACTAGACAAATATTAAGTGAAGAAAATTAGCTTTATTTATGTAAATTAGAAAAAAGAATTGTTAGAACTTTGGTCAAATTGTTAATTCTGTACAATTTACAATTATATTTATATACAAAACTTCTAATAAAATACAGTACATCACACTCTTCCTGAGTCACAGTGTGTTTCTCAGTTCTGTAAATATTTTTTTCTTCTTCCTTTTAAAGCAATTAGATTCAAGAAGAAAATAGTATCCTCAGTTTGACAGTGTTTGGTTTAGGTAATACTCACAATTAAGAAAGAAGTCAATGCATTGTACTTAGAAAATACTTTATAGCCATTGCAGTTTTGATAGTTATTTTTCTATATTAAAATATGCTCCTTGATAAAAATGTTAGTTACATACTTCTTATTATGAGTTCGTTGCACTTTATTTATAGACACAAGACGAGGTGACTTCAAATGCATCCATCTCTCATTGCAGAAATGCAGAAATTAAGTTACACATATACATCAGTGATCATTCAGAGATCAGGGAACATCCATCCAGATAGAGCAGAGGTCTGAATTGAGGCACAGTATGTTAAAATTGCTGTCCTATCCTGGACAGGATATGCAAGCTCCAATTGCCCGGCTCCCCTAATGCAAACTTATCAAAGTACACATCCTGAAAAGTGAGACTGTCGAGCAGCAAGGCACCAAGCCTGTCAATCCTTACATTTGCATGACAGTCCCACTCTGGAAAGAACCACAGAGTCCCCAGAGGGGCATTGCAGAGCTGTATTTCACAGCATTTGTTACATCTTGGCCAGCTCAAGATGTTATTAGGATTAAAGCTATCCATATTACCTTTACTGAGTTGAATTTTCTGAGATCAACAATGAACTATTATAAGGCTTACAAGGATATTTAATCTGTTTAATGAATGATGCAATGTGTTAAATTAGTAATTCGCATAGATTACAACCTGTAAGTAAACTTATGTCCCTGTTAAATCCAAAAACCAATTACAATAACTTATTTTTGACAAATATTGATTAGAAAGAGTTTACTTAATGGCTAAGTGTGGGATGATCCTAAATATATCTATGGTAAAGTTCACTATATTCTTTTTAATATAGGCATGTGTATGTCTGATATTTTAGTCCAAAATAATAAAAAAATACAGATTTGATGAACTCTGATTTATTCATTGTGTTTAGAGATATTTAAGAAGTCTTACACTGAGAGAAAGTTATCAAGAGACTTGCTTTCTCTTAAAAACTTTCTGTAATACTTCAGGACAAACTGAAATACATGAGATCAACTCATGACAATCCTTTGTGATTAGAAATTAAAAGGGAGTTTTTTGCTGTTGATATAAAAGTGCATAAAATGACACTATGGGGCTTTAAAGAAAATTGGTCTTTAGCTGAATGCTTGAACTTTTCCCAGGATTTTTTGCATGTTTAGTAGTCTTCACTTTGATGCTTTCTTGATTGCCTTTAACAGCTGACTCGAGCCTGGCTTTCATGGTTGGAGAGGAGGCCATTAGTTTTTTAAAAACTGATGAGTACTGTGGACCAATCTGCATCAGAGTTTGCAAAGCAAACTCATGTAGATTTTTTTCTGAGATTGTAGCAGAAACCAGTGCATTTTCATCCAAAAGAAAGGAAATGAGGATGGGAAGAAAGCAGGCCACCAAGTGAGCACCTATAAACATTGAAAACAGAATTTAAATATACAATTTTTAAAAATAGTGTCAAATTCTAAACGGAAGTATTTCTCCAAGTTAACATTTAATTCAAACTAAAGCTGCAAATGTCAGCTGAACTGTAGGGTAAAATGGGAAACACTCCTGTGAGCAATTTTGTGAGCCATCAGCGTTCAGGACTGAATTCCTAGTGGTCATTTTGGTTTTAGTTTGTTATTTATGGCAACTTTGGGCATATTTTATGCTTCAGGTACAAGAAATGGAAGTAACTTACGGTGCTGTTCCTCAGCAGCAGCTGTCAGAGCTGTAACCACCTTTATTCCCTCCTGAATGACCTGAAGTTCAGCAGCATTTTCAGGTTTTGCTTTTTCTGTTTCCTGCAGTTTCCCCACAATGGATGGTGCTAAAGAATGGATATAAGGGTATGACACAGTTTTGTTTGGATGCTGGAAGATGGAGTGCAGCAGCTGGTAGCACTTACACTGTACCTAAGGGAAAATGACATTTGCAGTTACAAAGCATTATACTTAAAAATACATCTCTGGGTGTTCTAAATCTAACAGCTTGTCAGATAAAATTTTTGGGAGGGGGAAAAATGAGACTCACAGCTTGAAAATTCATCAGGTTGTAGGCTGCTCATGTATAATACTTTATAGGAGCATCATAACTTGTAATTAATTATTAATAGAAACCAGATCATGCTTTCTGTTTCTTTCCATCAACTCTTACATCTTCTGACATTTTTGAGTTAAAGAAAAAAATCTATTTTTGTTTGAAGATTAGTATTATTTTAGAAATACTCTCTTCTTAGCAGAAGTGCAATAATACTGAAAAAGTGGTGCTTAAAATATAAGCAATATCCCTGTAAAACTGTAGGCACAATTTTAAAATGCCTTAAACGGTGCAGTAGCTTGCATCTCATTGGAAGTCAATAGGAGTGAAACTGCCGAGTTCCTACATAATTTCTGAACAGCTCTGATGTCTAAATACGTGGATAAAATTTGCAAATGCTGGCTAATATTTCCTTGCAGTCATAGTTGGCATTTCCAGTTTCCTGACAGTGAAAATCAAAGAGTACAGTATTAGGAATGTACTGATATATAAAAAAGTATTGTCTTAAAGTTATTTCTCAAGTAAATTAAACTTGGTTTAATTTTTTATTACTGCACAAATATATATAGAGGAGATGTAAGAAAAGCAGTTTACAGTGAATTCTAACAAGTATGAAATCTAATGCATGTTACTTCCAGAACTGAACTTTGAAAGTGAGGTAGTCCCAACACCTAAGAAAGCCATTTGTGTAAACACTTTTTTTCCCTGATACATTACTTCTTTAGATGAAGGACAGTAATATATGAACTATATCTATATGCCACTATACTCTATATATAGGCACTATAATCTAATGCCACTACATGAAAATATTTATGCTAGGTCAGAACAAAGCATTATTCTAGTTCAGTAAGCTGCATCCAGCAGTGGCCAGGAGCTGATGCTTATGGGAGACTAACAGTTTTGTAGTGGTACTTGCTCCAGCTCCCAAAGACTCACAGCTGAGGGATTTCCTGTGCAAAAAATAGATTCTGCCTGTTAAAGATAAAATGAACAAATAAAATTCAACAGGTGCCTGAAACACTACATGACTGTATCGTGCACTTAGCCACGCATAAAGCACTGAGTCTGATGCAGTAAAAAAAATAAATAATAAGAGTAGAGAATTGCATACAGAACAATGACTAAATGCTGGACATGTTCTTGCTCATTTGTTCAAAATGTATTTTAAAATACAACAGATGTAGTCAGGACAGAATTACCTTCCATAAAACATAGGACTAGCAAAACAACTAAAATAAGCCAATATTCATTCAGTATGTAGTGATATTCTTATAACTTCACCAGTACTTACAAGAGGATCTTTTGAATCAAGTGTTATTTTGAACTTTTCAATACAACGCTTCTGAAGGCACTCTACAATAGTAACTTCTGGGCTGGTAGACATAACAAATACTGTAATAGCAGTGAGAAGGCTGACTTCATCGAGTTCTTGGAGAAGGCCATCTACTATCAACAAAGTAAGAAGCTTGTTAGATTTACATTAAAAATTCTATGAGTTTAAGTGGTACAAAGAGGTGGAATAGAAATACCAATGGAACCTCTGTTTTCCAAGTGATATGGACTTTTACTGCACTAAAAGCCAAGGCCAAAATGGGAATTCAGGGGTGATCATATGCATATTTAGAAATTACAGCATACTTCTATTCTATTTTTTCTTTGTATAAAGTACAATAAATATCTTTGAAGAGCTGGTATGACATATTAGAATACAATCGTTATGAGAATAATATAAAACTTGCATTTAGAATATATTCTTCTGCTGTAACTTAAACAGTATTGTAAAGAAAAGTTCCAACAACAAATTACAGTTTAAGAGATTAAACATAAGGAACAATAAAAATACGACAAACTCAGGAAGCTGAAGGAAAGCACACAGTAAACTGATTCAAGACAAAAAATTCTTTCCTTGCACTACTGTTTTAACACCCTTTACTTCAGTACAGACACCAACTCTTGGTGGAGAACCTGCACTCAGTCTACAGCTGTCTTTTATGCTCAGCTGTACACTGAAGCCATAGCTCCTCTTTATGCCTTCGTATCATGGAACTACACTGCAGCACTACACAACACAGGAGTAAGCCTGCAAACCCACTGTCCTGGTTTCAGCTGGGGCAGAGCTAATTTCTTCTCAGTAGCTGTTGCAGTGCTGTGTTTTGGATTTGGAATGAAATGGTGCTGATAACACACCCATGTTTTGGTTTTTGCCAAGCTGTGTTTACCCTAAGTCAAGGACCTTTCCCCTTGTATCAATGCTCTGCCAGTGAGAAGATAAGCAAATGAAACTGGGAGGGAGCATAGCTGGGATGGGTGACCTGAACTGACCAAAGGGATATTCCACACCATAGAATGTCATACCCAGCACATAAGCCAGGGGGAGTCACCTGGAAGGGCAGATGATCTGGGTTCGGGAAGGGGGGTCAGGCATTGGTCAGAGGATGATGAGCAACTGCACAGTGGATCACTTGTTTTTCCTTTTTTGTTATCATTATTATTATCATTTAATGTCTTGGAGTGACTTTTGTCTTGGAGTTTATCCTTTGATGGTTTATCCTATATTGTCTGCCCATGCCCAGAAAAGTGAATTGTATACTTTTCTATGTCTGTAAACGGAGCCTGAAAGCGAAGCCAGACAACACTGTGTCCTTCACAGAGAGATAAGAAGGCAGTTTTTTTTTCCTCAGGTTAATTCCGGCTGGCTCTCAGCGCTGCTCCTTTTGGGGAGAGACGAGAGACAGAATTTTTTTTCTTCTTTTTTTTCTTCCTCCTCTTTGGGATTTTGTTTCTTCCCCTTCTGGACTTAGAGCCTCAGAAGATCAGGACTCCACTGGGAGGTGTTTCCCCGGCCCGCAGGGGGGTTTCCCCGGACAGACACCTCTCCACTCCGGGAGCAGAGAGGACACACCCTTAAGAGGACTTTGTTTCAGGTTTTATTTTTCCCTCTCTCACAGATAACGATTCATTTGTCTAGCATTAGTGTCCTTTTCCTGTGTGTTTTGTTGTTTAGTTAAATAAATAGTTTTTTTTCTTTTCACTTTCCTCTGGGACATTTTCTTTCCCGAACCTGGTGGGGAGAGGAGCCTGCATTCCATCAAGAGATATTTCCTCCTCTGCATTTGTCTCAAACCGGAACATTTTTGGCGCCCAACGTGGGGCATGGAAGAAAGTGACTACTAGACTATACTAATTACATTTTAGTTTAGTGTTAATTACTTTTACCATTACTACTTTTACCATTACATTTACCATTACTACTTTATTTTACTTTAGTTTCAATTTTTAAACTGTTCTTAACACACAAGTTTTACTTTGATTCTTCTCCCCATTCCACTAGGGTGAGGGGAAGAGGGAGTGGAGGTTGAGCGAGTGGCTGTGTAGTGCTTAATTTCCAGCTGGGCTTAAATCACGACACCCACGTTTATACTTTTATAGATGATGACTTCTCATGTGGAAGCGACAAGATCACACTATAGATTCAACAGTACTTGGTAACCAGCTAATTCTCTTGTGACTAAGAGAGTAGTCTTTTTTTAGATGCACATGAATTCAATTTAAATAAAACGAAACAACATTTCACACAAACATTTTTCATTTTGTTTTTAAACTCATAAAGCCAGTATTTGTGCTTACCTTGATCCCAACAGTCAAGCACTGTGACCAAAGCACTACGTAGAAGATCAGTCCAAGCATTCTGACTCTTCTCTGCTCGAGCCATTGGAGAAGACAAGAGTCCTTTAAGAGCTTGTAGAGATGCAGCAACTGTCAGAGGTAACTGGCCACCTTGCAATTTCACAGAAGTTTCTTTAAGTACTCCAATAATTAGGTACAAAATAGTAGGAAGAACTGAAACACTTCCTGTAAAACAACGCAAACTAATTTAACAGAAATTTTTAAAAATGCAGGTACTTTCTACATTAAAAAAATGGAGGCAGTTTTCTTGGACTCTCTTTTTTATTTATAAGTTATCATTTTTAAGCATATCTATGAATAGAGGGACTGGTAATTAGGAGAAAAGAGTTGAAATATCTTGTGACCTGCTATAGCAGACAGAAGTCAGACTGCTTAAGTAAACTTAAACCTTTTCCCTTTTAAAATTAGCATTGTATGATGATTTCCTTGCATGAAATGCATATATGCATTCCTTGATGATTTCACTGTGTGAAGTGTGGAATTATGTCATATTCAGAGAAAAGCAAGAACAGAAAGAGCAAAACAACTAAGGAAATGTTTCTCATGCAAGAGAAGCCATGGAAGTATATGAAGTGCAGTAGCATATACAGCATATACTAGTATATTTATTGATACATAGTATATTCTTTGTATATACTACTACATAGAAAGAAGAGTAGAAAACAAAGCATAAGCATCTAAGTATATTTTGCACGTGAAGACAATATAGTGAAGGAAATTGACGGGGTAATTTCAAAACTGGCAAGAGGAAACTTCTACCACATGATGTGTGGTTAGCTAAAGATGCCACTGCTCCAGGAAATCACTGAAGTCAGGATTAGTAAGAGTAACAAAGACTTCAGAATAAATATATGTATAAAACCTCTTAGATATAAAATAGAAGCCTCTAAAAATATCTTGGAAAAGAGAAGACCTAAGGAGAGAAGTGGATTGTTCCATAGACTACTGAAGAGATTTTAATGTCTGAGAATCTAATAGTTGACCAGTCATAATGAGAGACCACTAAAAAATATTTTAAAATTCACAGGAATAACGTGGCATAGCAGTTCCACTTATTTTTATGTCTTGGAATCTAACAGTAATACAGAATTCTGCATATACTGGAGGCAATCTAGGAACCTGTGTACTTATGTGTTGCTCCTGTCCTGAGTTATGCCTCAGCAAAGCACAGAGTTAAGCATATGGCTCAATATGCTCATTGCATAATTGCATTTCATAATCAGCAAAATGCTTATGTTCCTAAGATTTGAATACACTCATGTTCATGAGAGGCCTGTTGAATAACGAGGGTCTTAAGCATTGCTCATCATTGACTTAAGCACAAGTATTTTTTGAAGCAGAGGACATGTAGTTTTGAACAGCCAAGGCTTTGAAAATTTACTGCTGGAATTCAGTAGAACATGTAGGTAATGAACATCATTTACTTGCGAATTTTTTTATGCACACGTATCATGACAGGTGCCTGAAGTAGGAGACATGGCAGTCACAGGACTGTAACTTCAGTTACCTACTAAAGGAGAAAAAATTATGCCATTCCACAGAGTAATTCTCATCTCTTTGCTTATGTGAGCTGACTTTTGGAGCTGCTTCCTTATTCAACTGACTGTATAAAAGCAAGCTTAAGATCCTCTTTTTATTCAACTGAACTAAATGTTTCACTTCTCTAGTGTAAACATTCCCTGTGATCTGATCCTGCAAGCAGTTTGTGGAATAACATGGACAGCCAAAGACAAAACCTACTACAGTGAGAAAAAAATCACTGATTGTTTTTCATACAAGATAGTTCTTCTCAGATCTAGGTGGTGCTATGTTTATTTCCTTTCACTTTGAACTGATAAATTAATGGGCTGAAGATGGAAATGAGGAAGCAAATCACCACCTTACAAGGATTGCAAGGGCTACCAGCTATTCCATTTGGAGTATCATATTCCCCATAGAAGAAACATCTAACAGAAAACGAATTTAAAAAAAAAGAAAAAATTTTCAGTGGTGGTAAATGCCAAAAATTTGCATAAGGTGTAACAAAAATACTTAAGGTGAGAACAGAGGAGTAGGGCAGAAATGGTTTGTATGTGTGGCTGTAACAGCCCTGAAAGAATGTATGTATGAATATGATATTGAGGGTTGGTGGTGGGGCACCATCTTAAAGTTTGGAGTGAATCCATAATGAATCATGGGTAAAAGTCAACCAATCTGAGAATTCAACCATAACTCCTTACAGCTGTTTCTTAATGTTCAAATGATGGAAAGGTAACATCACACATTTCCTTTTTAAATTTAATTTATACCTGCATTATAAATTCCAGAATAGACAAGTCAAGTAGAATACAATCACACAGCTGTTGTATACTTTCCAGTACAAAATAAATCTATTAATTGCACTGCTATAGGGTGGGAGGAAGAGAGAAACTACGTGTTAAATTGCTTCAGTTTTGTAACTCATTTCGCAATTTGACAGTTAAAAAATAATTAGAAAAGGAAATTGTCACAAGCAAATCAACAAAACTTGCTGCCAGATTTAACCAACTAAGAAAATTAGGTAATAACAAAGGGAGAGAAGGGCCTAATATTATTTCATTAATATTTTCTTGTGATGAAATAGCATACCTTCAGGAGAGCAGACTGCAGGAACATCAGAGAGAATAACTAATGCTGCTGCTACCAGTTTACTTCCATCTTCTGACAGTAACACATGTTTTCCAGGTTGAACTGCAGGGCTACAAGTTAATTTAGGGTTGAGCTGGGGAAGCTGTCTGACAAGAATACAAACACACAGCTCCAGTGTTGCGAAGACTAATGATTTCCCAGGCACCAGTCCCCCTGTGTCCTTGCCTTCTCCAAATTCTGGTAATGTTTCCTTTTCTGCAGCACCATCATCAACTGAAAGAAAAGCAAGAAATATGGCAGAAGTCTGCAGGCTGTGACTTGTTTCCAAGAAGTTTACTTCTTAAGACTGTTTCAGCACCAAATTATAATCTTGACACATCTCTGGGGCAGATTCTACTGGCAAACATTCATCCTTCTCAATAAGCAAACTATGCAGTGATAGTCAAAAGGCAAAAGGGTGTGCAATAGTCTTCAACATACAACATCCTGAGGCACCAAGCCAATACGATGTCACCTGATACAAGCATTTTGATTCTTTTCCCAGTTTTTTCCTTTCAGAAAATGAATGTTATGAAGTTACAACCAGAACTATCGGAACCTGGCTTGTAACAACTGTGTGCGCAGAGCCTGTCCATTGCAGCTGATCCCAGCTTTTCACTAGGACTCCTCCCTTCCTGACACCACCCAGCTGCAGTTTCTGCAGTTTTTCTCCTCACTTTCTGCCCTCTGTTCAACACCTAAACCACCTGCTATCTATCATACTACCAGAATTTCTTATATCAGGAATCAGGACTGTCTTAAGTAAACTAGAATTAGAATCCAACTGTGAAAAACTTCAATTAAGATGCATCTTGGAATCCAGTTTTCTAAGAAAGAATTCCTGTAACCCTTATAATAAGTGTTCAAACATCTCATACAGTACTGTACCTTCTGCACTTCTCCGCTTTTCCTTCACATGTTCCTGAGCTGCAAAAAGAATCAAGCGAACAACTTCAAGGGCAGCAAGCTGAATATCAGGTGATTCTCTGGTCAGTATCAGTCGATGCAAAACATTCAGCAGCTCTACACCCAACTCCTGCAGTAAGAAAAACATCTAATATGTCTTAATTTTAATGCAGGAGTTTTAGGAACTTGTTAATACTTGTTACAGCCAACAATATTACTCTGATCTCATTAAGGAACACGATGTAATTGATACAACTCCCATTGACAGGAGTTGGCATTTTCTTCAACATCCAGCTCCTATCTCCCAGTAACAACAGTTCCAATCAATTCTCCCAATAAAATAGTTGTCATAGTAATTTAATACATAGAGCACTTAAAACAACTAAAAATACCCCAAGTAATTTTTATCTTACGGCTTCTTAACTCTTGAAGGTGGGGACACTGCATTGTATCCCTCCTAAACTATATGCATTTCCTTGGACAGAGCATCAACAATCAGCACAGCTTGGCAATGTCCACAGGCTTTATCACTTCTATCGTGTTAGACAATTGCATGGCACATGGGATGGTAGAAACCTTAATTTAACAGGAAAAAATGAAATTTCACATTACTACTTCTTTTTAGGATCACTGTTGTATAGTGCTTTTTTTCGGTTTTGCCTTTTTTCTTTTCTTTGTATCACTGTTTTTGTCCAGTCTTCTTTTATCAACTTTGAATTTTACAACAGAATTAATTCAACTATGCCTTGACAGAGAGAGTAAGAGAACTCTCTTTTCCAGAATTTTGTCTTTACCTGGCTCTCATCCTATTCATCTAATTACTTCTTCCTGATGAAATGTCCTCAAATTCTCTGTCCTTCACCCCACAGGTTCCATGATGTGCTCTTTTTAACCTCCTCCCTCTACAGCTCTGGATTTGGGTAAAGCATATAATTTACCTATTACTTTTATGTTGAGGATTCCTGGAAATACAAGAGATTCTAGAGGTACTATTCAGACTAAAACTGTGCCTTAATTCTGGGGGGCATTTGGTTATTCTGCATTACCTGATCACCACCTATTTTAGACCTTGGCCATGGAACATCGAAGAGTGCCTGCAGGGCATGTAAGCAGGCAATAATGTTCTCCATTGCTGCATCTGATCGAGGAGAGCAGAGGAACTCCACACTAATTCCTGTAAGCATCAGAAGAAAAAAACCCATGTGTGCTTGAAATTTTAAGAAGTAATTTTTTCCACTACTAGGTAACCTCACGGAAGGTTGAGCAACCATAGAAGTAGCATTTTAAGTGAATTCATCTCCTGTTGCTAATATCTTGGGGCAAGAAGTCTATTTCTATCAAAACAATGAAAGAAACTTCAGCTTCTGGACAGTATGACACCTAATTATACATGGCTACTAACATAAATAAAACCCCAGCAATTCTGAATAAAACACTAAACACGAGGTCCAATGAACATACAGGATAATTCATAACGAGTATATAGCAGAATATTTGCCTAATCACTCTGATTTGTGTAATAGAAGGAAATGGTGAAAGTAACAGTAGTTGACAAACTCTAAGGTTGAGGCTTTATCTTTCCATTTAAAAAAAAATGCTAAAGATGCCAACTACCATGACTAGATAACCAGCAATAAGTAAATTACATGAAGCCTATGTTTGCAAATTCTAGAGCAGATGAGAGCTATCTTTTTTCTCAGCTTTCAGGATGCCTCAAAATATTGGAGATAACCGCCATATAAACTGCAATCCATATTCTCATCCCAGTTGTACAGCTGTAATTCCAAAATGTGTGATGATTTGGGAAACCAATCAATGTCCACTAAACAACAGCTGTGCAACAGAAAAGTGGTTTTAAATTCTTTCTGTTTCTCTGTAGGGAGTGAAAATTAAAATGCTATTTTATTCAAGAGCAGAATAAAAAAGCCAGATGACCATGGTCAAGTATGTGAAATTCTACGCACTAAGCAGCAGAGGAAAGAGGGAAAATGAGCAGCTTTTGTATTAGAGGTCCCACTTTTAACTGAGGGAGCAGAGTTCAAAAGTGAGCTGGCTACGTGAAGAAAGACTGTGATTCAAAAGAAGACATATGCAACAAAGTCATACAAACTTTTTCCAAAAAAGGAATACAAAAGAAGGATACAAAAGAGAGACTAAGAAAAAATATAACCAGAAATGCCTAATTGCATAAATATAGAGAACTGGGACCGAATTCAACTACCTGATTAGCTCCTGCAGCAGTGAAGGCTTAACAAAGATTTATGTGAATGTAAGGAAACACTTTTTTGCCATGTGGGTGACAGAGCACTGACACAGGTTGCCCAGAGAGATCGAGTCTCCATCCACAGAGATATTCAAAAGCTGTCTGGACATGGTCCTGGGCAGCTGGCTTTATGTGATCCTGCTTGAGCAGGAGGTGGACAAGATGACCTCCACAAGTCCCTTCTAACCTATACACTGTGATGTACTCCAGTGAAACTGTACTTCAGTGATACTAATCCATACACTCCGTAACTGTACTGGTACAAACACCGTAAAATCCACCCTGGAACTTGCCTGTTTATGAGCAGAGCAGTAAGCATTTGTTTAGGGCTTGTTTAGCTCACAGTGGTTTTTGTACCATATTTGGGAAAATGCCTTACAATTTTCTCACTATGAATTAAAATTCTTCTGATGGTATGTTTTTCTGAAAGATGCGATATTCAACGATGCAGTTAAATTTTAATAATTAAACATTTACTTGCTAACAGTTTTTCCTAGTAAGAATTACATTTTGAGTTACAGCATCCAGGCAGATTTTGCACTCACTCACTCACCCAAGATAAGATGAAATCTGTCAGTATTCACATCCTCTGGAGATTTCACCAGGGGTCTGGTGGAAGAATCTTGACACATGGTAGTTGGGGTAACAGGTCTGGAGAGATTTGTAACTCCTTCATCTGGATCAACAACTATGAAACCTGTGCTGGTAAGCCATAAAGCTGTAGCATAAAGTATCAGTGCCCAGGAGTTGTAGTAATGAGGTCTGGCATTTTCAATTGTCTCTGCTGTATAAAACGTACCACCTACAAGAAAAGAAATTCGTTTTAAGGCTATCACTTATTTTCAACTACTGTATTTTCTCATTCTTAAAATGGGATTGTGTTTTACATATGATTTTTTTTTCTAATGTTCAGTATAAAAAATCAGGCCAATGAGGGCACTTCATTTCGGACAGAATCCAATAATTACCTGTTTCTTCTTTCAACCATAAAGTTAGCCAACAAATAAGAATAACAAACCACTCTTCATATCCACGAAACCTCTGTTCCCAAAAGCAGTCCTGATCTTTAAATAGGTCCATAAGTAGGATTATTTTCTATACAATTTAATCTTACTATGATCTTAACACAAGTCAGTTTGCTTACAAGGGACTTATGAAAATACAACTCATTTGCCTTTTTACCTTCAGCAGGTAGTTGTGATGCATATTCTGGAGGCAAAGTTAAGAGAGCAAAATCCTGAAGTGCAGCAAGCCAGAGCTTGCTCAGTGTTCCAAGATCTGCCTGTACCAAGTCCAGAAGTCCACTGCTGTAGCTCTCTTCTGAGGAGTTTGCAAGTTTTAAACAGTGCTTGTGTGTATCACTTTGATTTTTCTGCTTTTCAACTGCAACTATGTAAACCTGTTGATACATTTAGATAGAGAGTTACAAATATTAACACTTCTAAAACTACTGCAACACTAGCACGACTGCCTGTTGAGCAGGCATGAGATTTCCTAGAATCTATTTCTGCTTCAAGTCCAGTAGGCAAGGGTGAACAAGCATGTATTCTCTAAAAGTTCTGAATCCAATCCCCAGCTAATCATGATGCAAGAATTCCCAAAAAGGGAAAATAACTATAATTCCTACTTGCAATTAAGTTCCCTGCTCTTAAAAATTAATATATTATTTGTCCACTTTCTGCTTCCAACAATCAAACCCCGTTATAGCTAAAGGACTCAAGAATTATCAAATAATATACCTATAATAATGATTTGGAAACAACAGTTAACCCATTCCTACATCTTTTTTTAACTGAAATGCTATATGGCACTTGAAATTGACTTCTCAAAATCATATGTTACTTCATGTTAGCAGTAAAGAATGAAGAGTTCAGTCTTGCATACTTTGCAGACTTTGGGTGTTACCATCTATAGGTTAATTTCAACGTTAATTTCCTTAGATACCTCTCTGGTTACCAAAAAGATAGTTCAGGCTGTTCAGACAAACAGCCCTCTATAGTCTCTCCAAAATGCCCCTGGAGGGAAGCTCTTCTCAGCTATAAAGGACACATTTAGATTCTATGAATCTCAAGTCGGCTTTGACTGAGATACTAGTCTCCTGCAATTATGATTTCTGTATCTTTTTCACGTTTGCTAGTTGCAGTGGGTTGTCCCACAGCAGCAACTAAACACACACCAAGCCCTTGTCTCACATCTCCCTGCAGCAACAGGGTGGGGGAATTCCTTCAATTTCTGTAAACAAGAAATAGGTAAGATTTTAATGGAGAAGGAACTGCCTAGGGCTTAAGTGAAATATTTGTAAATTACAGGTCACAAAAGCTCATAGGAAGCTCTACAGAGTTTGCTTTGAAGAATTCTAGTGATCTTAATTATAGGCTGGAAGAATCTACAGATCTTCACTTCTGACAGTTGAGCCTCATGCCTAGTCTGAATTTTGTCCAGCCTTCTGACCAGTGAAAGGTTGTTTTATGCTATTAAAAACCTTTTCTTTGTGTAATGATTTTAAATTGATCACAGTACTTTATCTTTTCCTGAACAGATTAAATAGACCAATCTACTTAAATCTCTCAATGTAGGTGTGTTTTCAAGACTTCTATTCCCACTTCTGAGCTTTTCTCCAATGGCTTTCCTATTTTGTCTCAAATATGCACACAAAATATTGGTATGTTTTTCTACAAATATTCCAGTAAAAACTATCTATTGCCTACTTTCTCCTCCGAAGTACCTTCTTGGTTATACACTGAAATATCATCCACTTTTAGAACATGTTCATATTTAGCTGGTTATCAACCATCAGCATCCAAGGCCATCATAACTATGTTCTCATACACATC
This sequence comes from Vireo altiloquus, assembly GCA_013396875.1. Classification (NCBI taxonomy): domain Eukaryota; kingdom Metazoa; phylum Chordata; class Aves; order Passeriformes; family Vireonidae; genus Vireo; species Vireo altiloquus. Next base: position 648,222 of record VZRF01014365.1, on the reverse strand, counting down.
TTTTGGAGGAGTACATGGTTCACATTTTTGACTTCTAAATATTTAACCTTGCATTTACACATATTAAAACGGTTATTTACATGAGCTGACTTTAATTTAACTAAAGCAGTACTGAACTGACAATATTAATTTAAAAGATCTATTTCCAAGATATGAAATGCCAAGGGACAATGAGAAAAATGACACCTATTTAAAACAGCACATTGAGTGGACAATCACCATAACGATTTATAACATACATTTTAAAATGAACAATTAAAATATATTAAGGAATTCATATTTTTAAATATGAGACATTATTCTTAATGTATACTATAGTAAAAACAGTTTAATTAGCAGTGCTTTTGTCAAGTTTACAAAGTTCATGTGCTTTTAGAGGTAGCAAAGCAAAGCAATGGGTCAGCACCTTCTATTTACAGAAGCATGTTAGAAATTCCAAAAAATCCTGCCTGAAAGGTTCTAACTTGCCCACCAGATATCAAGACTAACATGGCAGAGCTGTTATACTAACCTCTGCCCAAGCCTTAAGGACAGCTAGTACTTCCATAGTTGAGGTGCTTTCATTATATTGTTGATTTTGTGCTTCTTTTCCAGCCTGCACTTTGAGCAAAGAGGACACAAGCAACTGGTGAACCCTTCGAAGGTCATTAAGATCACTTACTACACCACTTGCTATCCAGGCACTGCATACCTAATGTTGTGAAACAGAAACAATGAGGAACAAGAAAAAACCACCACTGGATACTCTTTTTTCCATCTGTAAAATTATGAAAACCAGATTTAATTTCTACCAAGATACAGTTACTCTCAGACAATAACAGATGTTAAACGACATCACTGTTTAATAGACTTAAGTAGTGAAAACCAAAACATTAGTGAGGTGTCACAAATAACAGCCAAAATATCAACTGCTACAAAGTTTCTCGAAAGATTTTAAAGTGACAAAAAACTTTTGAGTTGTCACAATGTAGAAGTAACACACGTGACATTATTTTTCCTGCATGGAGGATTTGAAGTTAGAGGATTTATTTCCTTTTTCTTGTGTTGCTTATCAAGCAAAAAAAAAATATTTCAGAGGGTCTATTACCTAAGAGACTTCTGACTTTCAACACTTGCCTGACATGCTTTTGCTGTGACATCAGGAGGAGTTTCGGGAGCAAAGGCAGGCCTAAGTGCTGCTCCAACCTAAAGAGAAGTTATACAGCATTTAATACATAGTGAACAATCAACTGAATACTTACTTTTCATAATCAGACTTTGTTACAGTTTCTTTCTAGAGCACAGTTCCTTTGTCATTTCTTCAGACTGTTTCAGTGAGATTAAAGAGCAGAGAAACAGTTTCAGTCATACTTCTATTGTTTTGCTTACACTGAAGACATTGTTCTCTTTGAGAAGGGTCTTCAGAGCTGATTCTATTTTTTGCACAGCCTAAAACAGAAACAGTAATGTCTTCCTTCCTGAAGGGCATGACCTGATGAGGAGCCCACGAAAGAAAAAGCAATGTTCTGAACCATGAAAGACTTGCAAGATATCTAGTGAGTGACACTTCCTTAATCAGAAAGAATACAGATTTAAGAAATCAAACAACTGAAGCTGGTCAACTTTGGAAAGAGAAGAAAGGGGAGAGCACAAACCCTATTTACCTAATAAAGAATACACAAACACAAAGTTACTGGGCTGTAGAGGTTTTACCTACTCCCACTGTTGAAAACCATTTCATTAAAGGCTAATAAAAGATTCCCTAGCTGCTTTAGCATGTATTTGAAAACCCAGATTTAAGTTTGACGTACTACACTTTCATCCCAAAGAGCAAGTGCTGCAACAAAATATTTGTGAAAGTAAGTGAAAACGATTTTTTTAATGGCAATTAATGACAATTTCTTAAGACCCTCCAAACCTGAGATTCTATTTATGGAACTTCTGAACAAGATTTTAGGAAGCCATTACTTAAGTCCAGAAAATTTATATCCATCTTTGTCTAGATTATTATGATATTTTTAAAGAAAAAAATTTAGACAGTGTAGACTTGATTTTTAACAGCTTCACATCTCTTAAACTTCTATGAAACAGCTGACGAGATCTGTTTATGGTACTAGAAGAAACACTTTAAAGGTACTGAAGCTTAAAAGAAAAATTATTAACTTTACTTGTGACCTGCTTGGTGGTTTTGGACAGCAAGGACAGATGGTTTATTTTTCCTCTTGATAGCTTCGGACTAGACCTGATAGCACTTCTTTCCCACAAAGGAGTGCCACGAAAACAGAATTTTAATGGCAAAAGCAAGATCTAAGTAGGTTAGGATGTCTTCAGTGTCAGGATCTCTCCAATTCTAAAAGAGAAAGTGATCTGACCTATTCAGTGCCTGCTAGAAACTGAAGCTATATGAGGCTTAACACAGCTGTCTGTCATATTTAACCAAGTGTGGTCTGGAACGCAAAATGACTGGGACATCTTTTCTCTAAATCTAAACCAAGACTTAAGTCAAATTAAGTATGAGTACAATCCACTTCTACCTCCTCTAGCTTATTTATTTGCCAAGATCTCCAAATGTAGTGGCTGCTGTGCAAAGGCTACTTATTTCTAAGCAGAGTTTAAAATTATAGTTATTCCTAATATTTCTTGCAATACTTTCACATTCTGAAACCAATGCTTTCCAAAAAAAAATCCCACCAGTGATCTACTTCGGTTTTGTTGTATTCAAGAAGGGAAAATGATGAAACTTGAAAAACTTTGGAGGCAAAAAATTATATACCAGCTGAAAAGATGACTTCTGAGGAAGTTAAGTCCGAAGAAATTAACAATACTTCAGTAACAAAGTAACTGAAACCCAGCTCTGCACCTACACACTGCAAATGCACATTTATTTTAGTAATTGACTGTAACTCTAAACTTCTCTTAAGTTATCAGCAATGGTGCTTACATTGGCTTGATATTGCTCCAGGATTACATGACCTGGAAACTCTGGTTCTGGAACAGCTGCAAACTTCCGAACAACAATTTGCAACATTTGAAGCCCAGACAGACGAAGTTGATCACTGTGGTCTGTGGCAGCCATGAAAGCCATACGGACCAAGTCAGCTAAATGCAATACCAAAAAGTCATCTGAAAACAGAAATTAAAAAAAGAAAATAGTTTTACTGAATTTAAATTTAGACGTAATTTGTTTTTTAAGACTGTTCCAAACATTTTCAAAATGTATATTTTACATTTTACCCTAACCCATATCAAGGATTCACTTCAGGCAGCTTACACAAACATCAGTGTTACTTGGCTACCTTATGTTAGCTGATCTAGTCTGTTTTCCATTTAAATGTAAAAAAAAAAAAATAGTGCTTAGAAGAAAGTATAAATATCTTCATGTATGAGACAGATTTCCTAAAAAAGAGTGCTGAGGAAAACACCTCCAGATAAACAGAGAGGTACTGAAAAATGGCACTGTATTTCTACTGGTGATTATGCAAATATGGAAAGAAAAAAAGTGGCAATTTTTTAAGTCATACTCCCAGATACCAAACTGCAATGTTGCAGGCTGGTGCCAGCTATCACTTGTGACTGCCACTGCTTATACAGAGACAATGCCTTCCTACGCATATGCCATGGTACTATAACCAGGAAACTGAGTGTAAATGCTGCAGTAAGATGCCAGTATTCTTTTAGCAAATAAAAATTTCTCTACATCTTAATGAATACAGGCTTCCAGTCAGAGTAATTAAAGGCTTCATTGATTACAAACAACAAATTTATGATGAATTTCATTAAGATGCAAAGAGTTAGTACTTATTTCAAGTATACTTTGCATTCTACGAAATTCTTCCAGTGCTTAACACATACCTCTTGAATCACGTTGTTTTCTTTCCTGAGCCAAAGTTATGTCAAAATGTGCACTGCCTGCATTTTCACACTGGCTTATAATTTTACAAACACACTCTGCAGCGAAAACTCTGGTAGACCATCGCGGATTTCGGAAAGGATGGAACCTGTCATCATTGTCAGACGTTAATACAGATACATCATCCACTTTGGCAGTTTCCTCTTCTTGAGTGGTATCTATTGATGCTACTGTATTGAAATCTGTATTTAGGACACAGAGAGGAAAAAACCCAGATATAATATTCTTCCTTACTGTAACTGAAAACTACAGAAAGAAATCTCTTCAAGTCTATCTCTAGCATCAAATTTGGAGGGACTCCCTTCAATCTTCAATCTTGGTATCTTAAAGCAAATGTTAGAATTAAAATATAAAAAAACTGTCTACATTTGGTTGCTATTACTTGCTGGAAGACAGATCAATACCATGAAAGTAAATTAAGAAAGTAGTGAAAGAAGCAATAGAAAAAAAACCTTTTAAAATAAGTGTGATGCATTAGAAGCTAGTACTGTTCCAAACCAAAAAATCTAAATCCATGAACTTTTCCTCCTGCACTGCAGGTAAAAGAATTTCCTTTACCCCCACCAATATTCAGCACAGAAATAATTTTGTCTGCTTAAGAGTTTCATTATGATATAACAGGGTTGTATCATTCCTATTACTAATAGAATAACTGATAAGATTATTTTTCCTGCAGGTAATTGCACAGGACTCACAAGCTCAAATCTTTCTGCATTTCCATTTCCAATATAGAAATAAGTTAACATTAGGAGTATAAGTCAACAAGAATATGAACACGCAACACATCCTAAGATATTTACAAGAACTTGTTCAATTTGGGAAAAGGCAATCAGAACAGAGAAAGGCATATTCCTCTGAAGGAATGAAGTTAAAGGAATGCTTTCAATATGAATGAGGATTATACACTTCATAAATGGCAAACATTCAAGAAACATGAACATTTTCCCTCAGTGACATAGTGTACTGTTGCAGGCCTTATTTTGATTGTGTTCTCAACTATAGTGTACTATGACTTACCAGCAGAGGCAGCAAGAACATCCTTACAAAGCTTCAGCCAAAAAGAGAGCTTCTCAACTGCCATTGAAGTAAGCATATGAGTCAGAGTCTCTTTGATATCTTGGCACAATCTCGGATCCAATTCTTTATCCAGCAAGCTCAGCAATGCTCCCTCCAGACCTATTTCTCTGATGTTCACATCTACTAAGAACAAAGTCTGTGAGCTGAGCACTGTACATCACAAAAGTGCAGTAATGACAACAGAAACCCCACTGAAGGTTGCACACAGGGTATCTTGTGAACAAGTACTTACTAACCCTGAAATATTTTTGAAACAATTATATTTTTCACTTCAACACTATAGCTAACTTAGGAATACAAAACAAACTTTGAGCTTTTACAGAATCATAGTAACAACAGGAAGAAAGTTACCTCAGCAAAAAATAAGCAGAATCCTACTCTGAGTTTCACAGCATTATCATATCACCACAGCATCTAGTTCCTAAAAGAACTATTTCACTTACCTTACTTAATAAGATAATTCTAAAACAATGTTTTAACTTGAAATGGAAGTTAAAACTATTTTCCAAAAAAGCACAAAACCAGACACATGGAAATAATTTGTTAAATTTATATGACCGATTTTATTTAACCAATATTACAAATTTTAAATATCAGCAGTTTTTAAAAATGGCTGTAGTCTATCTTTTCTGAAAATTTCCAAATGAGCTTGAATTGAAAGCCAAAGTGAAATAATTTTTTAACACCACTCATTCACAGAAAAGCACACGAGGATGAACTAGTGGTCACTCTTGGGTCTTTTAGCAAAAACTTAATACAAGAGCTGGGAGCCCCGGTGGTGTAGTGGTTAAGCACACGGCACAGTAATTGCCGGGGCCCGGGTTCGATTCCCGGTCGGGGATACTCCCCGGGCAGGCAGAGCTCGTTAGCCCTGCAAGGGGGCAATCTGCCTACGTCCTGAGGAGGAACTCACTGCCACTGTCCAGAATCGCTTTGGCCCGGCAGAAGAACCTCAGGATTAAAGGGTGGGCTCAGATCTGCGCGCCCTGTGTCTCACCTAAAAAATCCAGTGCGCAGGCTGGAAGGTCTGAAAGGAAAAAGAGGCCTTCCCCGGATCTTTGTATGCGAAGGCTGGCCAGCAAAAAAAAATACAGGAGCTACTGCCTAGATTGGCTTAGATTTCTCTGGAACTCCCCTTGCATTTCCTCATTTTCTTCATTTGATCATAATTTGGTACTATTTAGACAACCAAGATAGAAATTGTTTTGAGTTTAAGATTTGAAGAGCATAGCAAAGTTTTCATACCCAAGGCAAATTGTGTTTAAAATTCACTGTCAATATGTCAAGCTCTTTTGATCACAAAACTTCAATACACTACCTGGAGTAAAATCTTCTTTGCTCTCTTTCACTAGTGCAACAGCATATTCTGATACTTCAGCAGCTTCTCTTTGCACAAGCTGACGTAAGCAAGCTACCACTGCACGTCTCAATAATAAGTATGAGCTACACAGATTCATCTGAAACATGCAAGAAGATACAGTAAGACGGCTAACAAACCTCTGTGGCAATACCTCAGTAAGGCTGGTATTTTCTGAACAATTGCAGCTATGGCAAATCTGTTAACTCAGTAAACATGTAACTAAAGCTCTTTTTGCTCAGCTTTTTTTTTTTTTTAAAAAAACCCAAATGAAAGGTTTTGCAAGTGCTGTAATTAGTTTTACAAAACATATCAGTACTTTTAGCATTTTCTTTGCAAAGGCAACTTAGAATATTGGTTTGGGGCTGAATCAACCTCACAACCAATATTGTACAAAGACCCCCATTAACTTCAATGCCAGGTGAATTGTGATCTCAATGAACAATTTAACTCTTTGACTACTGGGTATATGCATACAATGGGCTTGAAAACTCAGTACAAATCATCATCAGATGTAACTAGAGAAATGTCAGTGAAAACAAAGGTAAGAGAGTCAATCAGGCTTTAGTAAAATAGAACTCCATGCATGAAAGGAAGTTTATAAGAACGGGCAAAAGAACACTGCTGCAGTTTCATTGAAAAAAAAAAATCTATATACTCAGTTTACACTAAATTATGTTTTAGAGAAGGTGAGAGAAAGGGTGAGAGTTATTGGTGAATGTATGACACTGAGACAGGACAACTCTCCTGAGCAGTCTCTAACAAAAAAGTTCACAGCACCATCATATTTAAACACCAACAGGCCAGTGTGTGGGTTATTTTACTGGAAAATGCATGATCATAGATTCACTATTACTGGAACAAGGAAAAAATACTTAAAAAATTCAAGACATAGCCTCAAGGGTTTTTTGTTAAAATGGAGCTTTCTGCTTTCTATTTGCTTCTTTCAATTTTAAGACAATCCTGAAGGGAATCCTAAAGATGCGATAAACTAGCTGTGTGGTCAGGCAAGATGGCTACACCAATATTGATGCATCTTCTAAATTCAGCTTAGGTTAACATAAAATTTTTTTTTCTCTTTAACTAAGCAGTTGTGTACCCTTAACTTTTACCATCCTTAAAACAGACCTGAGTGTCTGCTGCAGGAAAACCTTGTGTTAGGCCGTGATACTCATTTGTCAGCAACAGGGCAATTTATGTTAGTCAAAATGACTAATATATATTAGTTAACATATGCTTAAAGAAAGTAACTTAAGGACAAAAAGAATAAGCAATATAGAATTTCAGCTTTGTTAGATTAACAAAACTAAACTTCCTCTTAGGAACTTCTGTGCATGCACATGAATCTACAATACTCCGAAGCACATAATTAATGCACGAAAAGATACCCTCTCTGCATAATTCTTCTACAAGGAAAGAAGCCTGACTCAAAAGGTATGTCGGTAAGGTACTCTAATTGCAACTTGAAAAACAAGTGAGACTTTTAATGCAACATTTATGCAAGCAGGCTACACGTTCTACTTCAAGTTGGACATGCATAAATTCCGTGCTCATTTTTAAAAGGGAAAATCAGAGGGCCCAATTGAGGCTACCAGAATAACACAAGATGCACATTTTTCATCTCTCTTATTCTCCCACATTCTAAGCAGGGGACAGGACTAAATAAAAGACACAAAATGCAAGCATCACATTAAAACTTAAAAGTACAAACCGTTCCTTTTCTGTACTTAACACATTAAAACCAAAATTATCCCTCACTATGCACATAAATGAAATGTATTCCTGCCATCTGCAGAAAGTTAGGAAGGCGCTGGTTAGGATGACAATAAAATATCACTTGACATGCTAAAAGAAATTACATTAAAATGGTTAAAAAGAAAGATAAAAGATGAAATAAAAACACCACCGCAAACTGCAAAAGTTTAGGATTAACAAGGCACAGGGACCTACCAACACAGAATTATCCAACAAGATTTCCTGCACAAAAACAAATGACAACCAGTCATGACAAAACCAAAATAGATATCACAGAGATATCAACCACACAGGGAGACTGTAACATGTAAATTCAGAATATAATAAAATTTGGAATCTTATCTCAAACATACCAAAAGCCTAATTTGCTTAGTTAATTTCTCTTACTTTTCATGTTGAACACACTTAAATTACAATCCAACTGCCCCTAAAATTAATTCTTAAACAGTACAAAGACAACACAACAGCATAGTTATTAACATTGTATACTTATTGTGTTTCAAAATATCTTCAATATCTGAGAGCTGAAAACTGGCATTCACTGTGTTGAGGAATACTACATCATAAGCTTACACAGGTAAGCTCTTTAGAAGTCTGTGCTCACCTAAGTCAGTTTTAGAGCTAATTTTAGACATGATTAAAAGCACACAATTTGTATTCTGCTGGAGCCAAGAATTCAAATAGCAGGATAAGTATGCATTATTGTTAGAAACTCCGTGAAAGATCCAATTGACAAACACTCTCAGAAGCTGAAGAATGGAAACTAGATAATGACAAGCACATGTAGACAATATTAAAAAAAGAACCAAACCACAAAACATGAGCCAGTGAAGCAGCATGTCCATTGCCTAAGTCATGTTTATTAGTGCTAGCACAGTTACAACCTGAACTGTTTAACTACACTGGAGACCTGAACCATCCCATGCTGCAGGGGCTAGAAAGACAAGTGGAGGAGGCAGCTTGCAGCTGCCTGCACAAGAAATGGCATTAGTATGCCTAATAAGGGAAAAAAGAAACTAAGAGGGATGAGAGGGAGGAGAGAGAGGAGAGGGAGGGTTATGAGAGAGCAGAGGGAGGGGAAGAGAGGAGACGAAGAGGAAAGTGGGGGGGGATGGCAGGGAGAACGAGAATTTTTAAAAGGCAAGTTTGAAAGCACAGACATTTTACAGAATCCTTGGGGAGAGAGGGTGGAGAGAGGAGTTGGTTCAAACGCTATTAAAACAAGTAAAAAAAACTGTTTGCAGATTTATTTTCAAGATTTTATGAGTGAAAATTCATGTTTCTATGGATGAAGGGGAAAAGATTGCTCAACTGACCACAGATTCTTTGCCTCTCTTGTTTTTCTTCCCTAAATAAAGAATGCAATGGTGAATATCCACATGATCTAGGGCCTAGCTACTTCCCCTTAAGACTTCAAAATGCAAGGCAAAGGAGGACCGTCACACCTTGTTCTCCAAATTGCAGACATTTAAACTCATGAAGAATAACTAGCTGAAGGTCACCTTGCAAGTAAACAGCACAGTGAAGTGCATATTTCAGATCCAATAACTTATTCTGTTTCCCTAATGAGATGATGATTTAGTGTGTGGAATCTACACGGAGGGATGCTGAGTTTTACAAATGCAGAATTCTGCTTGTGCAATTACCTTCTCACAGACCTGCAAAGCACACACCTGAACCTTGTTTATGACACTCTCCAGAGATGTATCAACATTTACCTATCGACATGGAATTGCCAGTGCCAGCAACGCTGGCCCTCATTGTACACGTTCATGGGAATGAGAAGAGGCCACCCATGTAAGGCTTCAGTGCACTCCTCTCCCAGGAGGGCCACAATCATTTCTGGGATAGAGGGGAACACACACAGGTGCATGAACACACACACCCAAGCCTGGCTTCTTAATTGACTAATTTAGTATTATGAAGTTCATGAACTGCTGTACAAAATATTTTGAGAGAACTTGTAAAAACAATAAAAATCAGTAATATTATATAGACGACACAACTTTGTAGTAAAATCCTTTTTATTAGTAGGTACTTGGTATTAGTTAAAGATAGAAGTAGACTGCACATGGACTTAGAAATGCTCTCAAATGCTACCACATCCTCCAAGCAAGAGACTGACTGTCAAGGTTTGTTGTGATTTTATCAATGCAAGAAGAATTATGTTTTACGCAGAGAAGAGAAAATAATTGTTAGTGTATGTTAAAACAAAGAACACTTCAGATTAGTTCCAGCTCTTCTGGAACTCACATTGTGGGGCAGAAAAACCTTCTTCAATTTTTCCTAGCTCCCACAATCATGTTTCTAGTCCAACTAAATAAAGAAAATGTAAGGAAACTAGGAATCTAAACCTTAAACAAAATTAATATATGTTTAGTATCAATACACAAGTGCTACCCAATGGAAGATGTGAATAAGAATTATGTTGAAACAGATAAGGTTAAAACAAAATCCCACCACATCTTACTGTCTGTGGGTTTTTCTGTCTCTATGATTTACAGTGAGACAAGATGGTCTTAAAAAAAAAAAACCACAAAACCCTACAACCAACCTCTCTAGCTAGCCCCCCAAATCCACCAAGGCTAATAGCAACCATAAAATTACTCTTGGGTTTTTTTTTTAATAGAACTAAGTACTCCAGAACAGCAGCTATTCAAAGGAAGGGAGGTACTTCATGAAAACAAACCCCCAAAAAACCCAAAATCCCACCCAGCAAATTAACTCTCTGACCTCTTTGTCAAATAGGGCTGCAAAAGTCTTGTTTGTTTTTTCCAAAGACCTGATTTGACTATTACTTACGTAAGTGTTAGAAATTTTTATACTGACTGCCAAGATGTCAGTACACTGAAGCATTAGTGCTACAGAAATTACAAAACAGAGAAATCTACAATTTTTCAGCATCATGAAAAACAAAATAAAAAAAAAAAACAATTCCCAATAATAACACACAATTTTTTTTTATCAATCCTTCAACCAAGGCATAAATAGCAGTAGAGGGAAAAAACTGGCCAACATAAAACAGCTGGTAAAAATCCAGCAAAAAGTTGTATTGAATGGTATATCCTGCCAGACAACTGGTCTTAATAAAAACAGCAGATTGCACTTGCAAGCAGTTCAGAAGGCCAAGATTTCTACTGAATGTGCTCATCTTGTAAAGGGGAAACAGAAACTGAGAAAAAAAAGAAGAATATAAAGATATAGAGAATACTTGCCTGTAGGAGAACACGAAACACCTCACCCTACACAATGATCAGTTTCTCTGCTTAAACATCTGTATTTTTTAATGATAATATTAAATAAAAATAATTATGAAAAATATGAACAAACTTTAAAATACAAGGATATAAACTAGTAAATATATACTCACACAGAGGCAGCTTACAAGGTTAGACAAGTTGACGTGTCGAGGAGCAAACATGTGAAGCTGCTGAAGGCAAGAGATGGCTTGAGCTTGAACAAGGCAGTCAGGATTATCCTGCATCACTGCACAGCCCAAAAGGCAGGAAGTTCTTAAAGCAGACACTGTTGTACTGCTGCCTATATTGAGAACAAAGAAGGTAGGGTATTTTTTTGTTTGGTTTTAAAAAATAGTTATTTTTAATAAACATGATAATCTGTCTTTTTCGCAAGCCAGCCATAATGTTCATCCTCCTAAAAGATGATCCTTGTATCTGTGCTACACTTTGATATCAATGAGTAGTGATCACACTGCTCTCTGGTGATTTAGATGCAAATTTTACATGTCTGCATCATAACTAAGACATAGACAGGTTCCTAACTCTGGAAATACGAACACCTTCTGTTCTCACACTAGAATTACAAGATGCAAGAATGTAAAAACTTTAAAACGTAAAACTCTTGTAAGAAATTTCAGCCCAAGGTAAGGCTTGGAGAACCAGTTCAAACTAAAGGATGTCAAGAAACATTGTTTTTGGAAAACTAGCAATCATGTCATCTTGATTGCAGAGAGTCACGGCCAATTAAATAGTCTTAAAAACTATGCAAAGAAACTTGCTTGTTTCTGTATCTGTTTACTTGTTACAATTGCAATCACATAATTCAAACAATGTTTAGCAATTTGGTTGCTACAGCAAACGAAGTTGACACTTTTGTAGGTTATATACCTTGCAACTCAGGGCCCAGAGTGGTAATGAGTGTATTTAAACAGCGACCGAGGCTTTGATGAACTTCAGCATAAGTGGGAGGCACACTCAACAACAACATGAGAACAAGAGATAAGGTAGGTTCCACATGCACATGATACAAGGGCCCAGCCAAATCTACTATTAGTGACAGAGAGTGTAGTGCCCACGCCTGTAAAATAAGAGAAGCAGTCACGTAATGCCTATATGATATACATAAGACCTTTTAAAAATTTGACAGTTAAAAGTGAAATTCAGTAATGAAGTGTAATAGAAGTTGCCCTTTTAGGTTCCAAAGGAACAAATAGAGAGATTATACAGAGAAACTTTACAAATCTGATGTTCAATAAGCCATTTTTAATATTTTACAAGGAACTGTATGTTGTGCAATGAAACAACCATTTTAAATTTGCCATTGTTAATATACAAAAAATTGAATGTAATAGTAAATGAGTTTAATAGTGATTATTATTCCTTAATTTTATTCTATTATTTTAAAAATTTCTTACAGTTCCTTGTGCAAGAACAAAATTGTGAAAAAATACTAGAGCTGCTGAAATAACCTGTTGTTGTAGTCACAGTTACATTGCATCAATAGCCACATCTGCTTCATGTCAATAGACAGTTCTTCTTTGTGCAAAGATATTGTGGAAAAAGCTTTAGAAATTCTTTAACTGATATTTAGACAAACACATTAAATACACTCAATGTCTCTTAATGCTATTCTGACAGATAACAGTGCTAGCCACAGAGAAATAACATTAATTAGTCTTCAAAATTTCTTGCCTTACTCAAGAATGTATATCCATCAAGTTCTACAGCATTCAGGCCACAAAGCCCTTTTATTCACTATATGACCCCTCAACAAAAAATGCTGTGAGGTAAACACTGTAAAAAAGACAAAAACTGACACAAAAAGAACCCCCTCATCAACAAAAAACCCTAGGTACTATCTAGTAAAAGTCAAGATTGAGGTAATTGTGAAATGAATCAATCCCTAAAACATCAGATACTGTTTTTGAAGTGAGCCTTATCAGTCTTGCAGATCATTGAATAAGAACCTCCCACATCTTGTCATAGTTCTTGCTATGGAAGTTGTTGAAGGTGGATTTTGAGCAGGGACTGTGTTCTACATCGACTTTGGTGCTTCAGACATTGTCTGTGAAGTATGTCTGTGACTTGTGATGTGTTACTCTTATAAGAAGAAGAACCTTAAACTCCAGAACATAGTTCAGTTAATTTGTAACATAATGTTTTTATATAAGTGACAAGTACCTGTACATCAGGAGAAGTACTGTCCTGAGACAAAGTATAAAGGATTCCAACACATGCATTCAGGTGCTGAGTAGAACCTATTCCTCCTAGGTACCTATACAGACATCCCAGAGCCAAAGAATGACCTGTTCTTGATACCACATCCCTAGCAGACTTTAGCCTATTAATTGAAAGAAAACTGTTAGTTTAATCACCAAAACTCTTACTATGTAATAAATACACTTACAAATGAAATTTTTGATATATAATCAGCAAAAATTTTAGTAGACACTATTATATTTCCAAAATTCTAAGTTCATACATCGTCTCTTACCTGTAGAAAGCACCAAAAATAGTTTAGATACACTTAAATGATGTTGCTAGAACAGCAGCTGATTTAATTCATTTGGAAGTCTACATGCTTACTTAGGTAGTCTTTCTTAGAAATATGTGCAGAACTCAGGCAGTGCTTTTTCCCATTAATTTCTGAAGTGATATCAAATTCACAAAGGAAACCAGCTTTTAAAAATTATCATAATAGGTGTCAGGTAGATTTCTCAAACATTTTTATAAACTCAAGCAGTATCTTTTGATGCTTATTTTGAACTTACTTGTCAAAACTGATTTGTGCTAATCCAGCAGTGAAGGCACTGTCGGAAACCACCTGTGCCAACCTGGCCAAACACTCTGCAGCAGCACATCTTAGAAGCGGATTATTGCTTTCCAAGGCACCCATTACCAACATCAGGGCAGATTTTCTAACTTCTTCTGAACCTAAACTTCCCTTGCAGTTAGCCAAATGCTAAAAATAGACATTAAATATATTGTACAGTTAGACAATAATCAGAGTGTGCTTTTCTGTCAGTCATGCAAAAAATACGACATTTGCAGAAGGATTTGGATTTTGTCCCCCTTTATCTGAGGAACTTCTCTCTTTTAATTTGTTGGTTTGAGAGTCAGACGTCTAAACCCACATAAGCATACATCACTGCACAACATTTCAATATCAACATTATGATGTTAGGAAATACTGGATAGATTGCAGTAGAACCTGATAAACCAACACATTAGCATAAAATTCAGGAAATAATACCAAGAGGAAAACCAGTGAGAACAGAATAACACAAAGAAAAATCTCAGTCCAAAATAAGAACATAAGCAAAAGCTAGAGCAATTATCTGGATTGCATACTAAATATGCCCCAAATACAAATACTGTACAACAAAAGTTCTTGCCTATATTGAAAATATTTTGCCTAAGAAGAGTAGAATGAAAATTGCACATGAACAGAGGAAAGTACAGATAAAGCATCAGAGAAAATAAACAAACAGATAATTATGAGATCACTTTATTTTACCAATTGTTACTTTTTTATTTATACAGTAAGAAATACGGAAGACAGTGACAAAGACAGAAATTATACAAACAGAATTTTTCCATATCTCTCTAATTGGAATGACACTTCTATGGATGCTGGTACTCTAGAGTGTACTAGAACAGGTTTCCTTAAAACGAGTATTAAAAAAGGGGAAAAATTAAACAGTGATTCCTTTGCACTCAAGAATGCTATGCCATCACAAAACAAATTACCACAGAAAATAGGACTGAACACCTTGATTGTTAATCAAAATAAAAACTTATGCATACTGTGCTGGTTTGGACTGGGGTAGAGTTAACTTTCTTCACAGTAGCTAGCAAGGTGCCATGCTTTAGATTTGTGCTGAACACAGGGTTAACAATACTGAGATGTTTTTGTTATTTCTGAGCAGTGCTTATACAGAACCAAGGCCCCTTCTGTTTCTTGTGCCATCCCCACCAGTGAGCAGAGTGGGGTGGGGGTGCACAAGGGATTGGGAGGCAACACAGTTGGGATAGGTGATCCCAACAGACCAGAGGGAGATTTCATACCACATGGCTGTCAAGACATAGTTGTTTAGCATTAATAAGTTTTAAGTAGAATGAGTTATATAGAGGTAAAACACTCAGTGATTTAGGATGTTGTTTGCCTAGCTTTACTGGCTCAGCACAAGTAGCTGGATTAGATGAAGCCTTACGCCAATAGCTCTGAACTTACACCTAGAGATGTTTTAGTTTGGAATGGAGTTCATTTTCTGAGTAATTTTCCTAGTAGCTGGTACAACACTCTTGTTTTGTCTTTAGTACAAGAACACTGATAACACATTGATGTTTTGATTGTTGCTGGGTAATGTTTATCCTAAGTCTAGGGTTTTTTAAATTTTCTGTGCTCTGCCAGAGAGCAGGGGCATGAGAAATGCAAAACAGAAGATCAGGAGACTAGAGCTGGCAGCAGAAACTGCAATTCCTCAAGAACCCTGCACAAACACAGGGAAAGAACCCAATAACATATTAGAAGACCCCCTACCAAAAATCACCACTGGAGCCAGAGACATGTGCAAGGCACGTAAAGAGCATACGAAGGATAGGTGCATAAGTCATAAACAGCATAATTGCCTAGGGATTTTTGTTCTGAGCACACCTCCAGAGACATCCAGCTTGAGCTGACTTGCTGTTGTATAGCTATCAAATAACTTGGTTTTATAAATCTGATGCCTGACACTCTGCTACAGGAAATGCAGAGGCAAGCCAGAAGAAGGAGGAAGCACACCAGATAGAGAGTGTATGTGACAAGGAGGAGACAAAGGGGACACCTGTCTGCTCACTAGGGCTGCCCACTGCAAAGGGGCTCCTGTCCCAGCAGTTACAGTCTCAGGTGATCTGTGTGCAACTCCTTGAACAGTGTGAGAATGCTCCTGCAACAGCTCTTCCTTTAACATGGGATCTTGCTCAGCATATTAAGCTGGCAGGCGGCAAGGGAATGTTTGGAGTGATGGTTTTCGTCTTCCCAAGTGACTGTTAGGCACGATAGACCCCTGCTTTTCTAGAAACAGTTGAACACCTGCCTGCTGATGGAAAGCAGGAAATGAATTTCGTGTTTTGATTTGCTTGTGTGCATGGCTTTTGCTTTCCCCATTAAACTGTCTTTATCTCAGGTTTTTTCTCTCTTTACTCTTGCGATTCTTTCCCCCATATCCCAATGTGGGGGGAGCGAGCAAGTGGCCACGTGGCTGGGTTTAAACCACAGCAATTGATGTATTTGAACCAGGAGATGCTATGGTTTAATAGAGAGAGAGAAACAAAGGGGAGAGAGAGAGCAGATTTACCTTTAAGGAAGTAGAAAAGGCTGACACAACATGTAGTTGTACTATTTGTTGTCGAGATCCTTTTGTTTGCTTTATGGAATTCAACAACTGTTCTAATACCAGGAGCCTTAAACAAAAACAGA
Source organism: Vireo altiloquus (assembly GCA_013396875.1). Taxonomy (NCBI): domain Eukaryota; kingdom Metazoa; phylum Chordata; class Aves; order Passeriformes; family Vireonidae; genus Vireo; species Vireo altiloquus. The sequence goes on along the minus strand of VZRF01014365.1, from coordinate 631,441 downwards.
AGAGAAACCACAGAATCAAAAATTAAAGAAGTAAATCAAGCTTTTAAACTTTATTTTAAAACCCATAACAAAACAAATATATTATTAGAAACAGAGGTAGAAAATTTAACTCCTGAGCATTTTCCTTCAACTGACATCCCTGTCTACTACACAAAATATTGTGTATTCCATTTCAGAATACGAACTTCCCTGTATGAACATGAACCTTTTTTACATTTGTTTCCTTATATGTATTCACAGATAATCACTTATATCTAAGTAACATTACACAGACATTATTAAAAGGAACTATATAAGGGAATAATGCATTTTGACTTACAACTGAGAAAGGAGGAGGCAAAGGGAAATGAAAAATGAAAATGTATATTTCTGCAGCAATTAATTCAGGACTTGAGAAACAGGTGAAGGAAACAAACTAGCAAGCTGGTGACAGTTGGGGCAAAAAAAAAACCAAACATCCAAAGAAAAAAATCCAAAATAAAAGTAGTCAATGAAGACAGAATGAAGAAGTAAAGGCAGGTCAGAAGAACAAATAAATCACATGGCAATTTTATTGTCAGGTATTCTTATATACAAACAGCTGCCAGGAACTTACACTAAATCCCAAGCATTCAAAGTCGTGAAGATGTCAAGACTCAGGACTCATCAAGGCTAAACACTCATCCCACAAAAGAAACTATAAAACCAGCTACAGTGATCATGATCTAACGATTGAGGTCTAACTACAGCTGGCTTTCAAAATACATTTGATTTTAAAGTAATTCATCTGCTCTAAAGCTGCATTCAAATATATTACCAGCAGCACACAGAAGAAGCGACTGCAGGCAAAAATCTTCAGGAATTTTATGCCTTAGCAATCAGTGTGCTTATAAAACACAACAAACCAAAATGCCATGTATGCAGTAAGAAAAAACATAGACAAAAACCCAAGAGAAGTTTTTTATGTCTTTTAAGCATTCTTGTACCTTGACAGAACTATGTTAAGACACGCTCTCTTATTCCTTCCCATCCACTTTTTACAAAGAATGTAGCATGCATTAAGTACCACAAAAATTGTGTAAAAGCTCTCAAAATAGCTTCCATTTTGATCTGGCTATCAAAACAAAACATTATTTTGCTTTGTCCACAGGATTTGCTGCGACAGTAACCTCTTGCTGGATGTGCCCTTTTGTCGTCAGTAACCCTAAAGAGAGAAGTCCAATAATTTGGTGGTCTGAATTATGCTATTCAGCTTGTCTACAGACTCCACTTACATAATTACTTTTTTCAGAACTGTTTTCTTCAGCATTCAATGTCAAACACTGTAACCATCTTACAGTATCTCCTAAATTCCCCAGCAGTTACAGTCACTACTTTACCTGTGAGATTCTGCTATGTGGGAAAACATAACTCCAAAAAGTCGAATTGCTGCACTGATAACTGATAGTGCAGGAGGTAGTGGTTTAGGTACTGAATCCCCTTTTGCAAATTTCTCATAAATTGAGTAAGGGTCATACTCCAAGCTGCCACCAGCTATGCTGTTACCTAAAAGGAGCTGTAAGAAGGAAAAAAGGGATAGCCTTATTTTTGACCAAGTCTAAACGAGTACTGACTCAAATAACTACAACTGTATGAAAACACAGTAACACCTTTATAACAGAACAGAAAGTACCTGCTCTTCGATAAATCGGTGGTCAGTCTCCTGCAGTAAGGGACCGAGCAAAAGGAGATCGTTCTCATGACAAAGAGGTGGAAGCAAGAATGTAGATGCATCAATCTGGCTGTCTGGGACAGTCAAGTCAGTCACTAACTCTTTTAGAATAGCACTGAGGTTCCCTTTAAATTAAAGAAAAAATATTCAAAAAGCTTCGTTAGTTACTTGCCACAAGCAATTTTGAGAGCAATATATTAATCGTGAAAGAGTAACATCCATCTAACATTTCTCTTTAGTCTTCAAATAGTTAATTAGAGAAGACTCTCTGTTAGAGGGGAAACCACAGAGCAGTGACATAAGCAAGCTAAGCACCCACAGCAATCTAGAAGCTGAAAAACAGAGACTTTTACCTTTACAGAAGGCATAATGCCATAGAATGAATAATCCAGTAAATTAGTTACATTTACAAATAAAGTAGATGGAAAATGGCAGTTATGAACATAGCCATATTTTCTTCTATTTCCTGAAAATTAATGCCATGGAATGTATTACATAATCACAAAGGAATACCTAGACTAGGCAAGCAGAAGTAATTTAAAACAACCATAAGTAACCAAAAGCTGATGAATGCAGTCCCCTACTTTAGGAGCTGGCATGCAAAAACCAAAGCAGGAGTTTATTGTGTGTTACATTATGATAAATTACAGTGGTAGTTAAAACTTTCACATATTTTTGCATATAATATTGCTGACAAGGCTATACATAATACAACAACACCGAGCATTTTGAGTCAGACTATTTAGGTTATTAAAACAGGCTTTGTAGTGAGAGAACATTTCCAGTGCTGAACCACATGTGATACAAAAGGACTGGTTTGTGATTGTGTTGAAAAACACTGCAGAACTGATTTTAAAGAATGTACCCAGTTGTTATACAAATATTACATAAGAATTTACCTCCAGAGCATTAAGATTGAAAACTCAAGTCCTCAGGAATTGGGAAATATCAGCACTAAGAAGCAGGGAGGGGAGAGGGACAGGAGCTTAACTCCACATATCCAATTCCTTACATTCAGTTTTGTTGTTAGTTGATCACACAATTACACATTGGCATGAAAGTTCCTTATAATTTTTCAACACATTAAAGTTCCAAAAAATGCGACCACACAGTTATCACCTCATGAGCACAAGCAGAGTTATTAGTATATTTGGAGCCAGTAACTGCAACCAGCTATTTAACCCTTCCTAAAACAGAATCTATTCTGAGAAGCTGACTTTCTCTCCCCTACCCATCAAACTCCTGGCCCTGTCAGCATGTCTCTCCTGCAGGCATCTGTTGCTTTGCCTGCCTCCCTGAATAATTAGGCAAGTATGTAATTTTCCCAAAATGCTTTACTCAAATCTTAATGCAAAGTGTTTGCACTATCAAATATATTGCAAGGTGTACAGATAATGTGTGAAAGGAATAAAAATTGAGCCTTTAAAAAACCCACGATAGTTAGCAACTAGAAGCTGTTCTTTCATTATTAGTCATCACAACAAAAAAAAATTTTTTTAATCCCCTTCCTACGAAATAATCCAGCTTTTGAAATAAAATTTCATGGAGATATCCAGCAATTTTTAACCAAATAAACACTTATTTTAGTCCCAGACAGTTGGCAATGCTCAACACTTCAAACAATATTACCCCAATGTAAAGCAGTTCAAAATTTTAAGCCAGAATGCCGTTTCAGCATTCTAGCCATTCATCTCATCCAATTAAGAAAGAGAAGTAAATGCTCGTATTCAATTTTATGGTTTAAACAGTGGAATATAACAAGCACAAAAAGCTGAAGAATGAAAACAACCCCAATGAGTTGTCTGGCAAAACATATTAATTTAAGACAACACAAAACATCAAGAAATCTAATAGAATTCAAATAACTGAAATTAATTTTGTGAAATTTTCTATTTGGACAATATAAAACTTTTTATACTAACTCACAAGACATAAATGTTTAGCCTCAAAAACATGAGCACATTATAATCCAAAACTAATGACACATGAAAATGATCACAAATATGATTTGTCATCTTAGAAACAGAACCAGCTTTCCCCAGGTTAACAAGTTCATACTTTGGATCACATGAATTACAAGTCTTAACCATTCACATAATGGAAGACAGCAACTAAAACATGTTAAGTGTATTTCACTGATGTTCAAGTTTACCTAACATGTTCTTCTCATATCTGTCATTGCTGAAATAATGCAAAAATCAGTCATGATTCATGCACACTCACAGCAAAACTTTGTAAAATTCTGCTGTTTGAGCAGATATGATTTTTAGCGATGACCAAGCAGTAAAAGAAACATCAAAAAGGCAGATAGTGAGCAGGAAAGGACCAAGCAGAGCCTAAACAAGTCATAGTATCTCAGGCCTCAGAAATCAAAAGGCATGAATTGACAAAGAAGCTTTGGTATATGAATAGTCTGTTTTCAACTGTTTATTTTCTTGGGTATTTCGTTTTGTTCCTCTTGTACTATGGAAAACAAGCTTCGCACGTTATTTACAAATACTAAAAGCTTGAATTACAACTCCTGGTATATGTTTCTGTCACCAATTTTCTCAAAAGAAATAACTTAGAGATTTTTATCATCTGGCTAACTACCTGGATTGAAGAAAAGAAATAAAAGCATGAGCTGTTGAAAACTTCTCAATCAGTGTGCCACTCTGAGCCATGCAAAATGTGCCATGCTGTGCAACACAAGAGTACTGATGATAACGACTAAAATTAGACATTGAAAAAAGCATTCTGAGTTTCATAGTGATCTTGTTTCCCCAAAGAATTTATTTTTATTTAATTAAAAATACCCAGTATTTGCAAACACATATAGCTTCTGTATGAAGCTATTATACCGGAAATATTATGGAAAGAATAGTATTTGTTTCAAGTTCTACTTTAGAAACTTTTCATTGCATTTTTAAATGATGCACACTTATATGTTAAATATATATAAAAATAAGTTCTGGCCATATACGTGCTTCCATTCCTTCCCCACTCTCATACTGCTGTATCATACATGAGTGGACACCTCTGAGACTACACCTGTCAGATTACTGTTTTGATTCAAAGGCTATTTTCAAAGCTTTCAGCAGGGTGTCAACTTATTTGTAACAAAGTTTTCAAGCTTTTTCTTCATTTGTTGGATCTAGAATGCAGCATCCTGAGCTAGGCTGCTCTCTCACAACAGTTACATTTTGCAGGTCACACTGTATAACACTGTATATTTTCAATGAAATTAGAACAGATGTAAAAATCCCAAACACACCAAGAAACCACCATACCCAAACCCAGCCATATCCAAATGTTTGTATTCTACAGCATGTTGCTCTTGCAATATAGGCACAAAATGAGGAACTTGCTCTCAGGGATGGAGGTGTAATTTTCAGTCACAAATGAGTATTATACACTATGCTTCATTATATACAAATTTCTCATGTGACAACAGCTTTAAGGCATAGGTCAGGGATTTGTCCTGATTCTCTTAGCAGTTACCACTAGATGGGGCAGATTATTTGAGTAAGAATTCCCTCCAGGATACAGAGGACACAGCTAATTTAGAGCCTGGTTGTTCCATATTGTGTCTGTCCTGAAGAATACCCTGTCCTTCTCTTTACAGCTGTCAGAAACACTACAGTTCCTTGCTGCAGTCCATACACTGCTGTATGGCAAATGATTCAAAGATAACAAAGATAATAAATATTTTAGCTGAAAAGTTAGACTCATCCAACTACAGTGCATAGTTAATAGATTAGAGGCCTAGATTATTTTTGTTATGTTCTCCTATAAAAAATAAGTCAATCCCCAGACTTTGTTGTAACTGTTCCTTAAATACAAACCTTTTATGCACAATCTGCACAGGATCAGATTAATATATCTGTAATGTATGCTTAGTTAAATCAATTCATCTGAATTCTTTCAGCAGTCTACATGCAATTAGTTTAACCTAAAGCTACATTTGGGAACTAGGATTCAATGGAAAAGTAAAAGAGGCACCAAAGACAAGAAATTTTTCAACTAGTTTAAAATTGAAATGTTGTATAACTTCAAGTTTAAACCAAAAAATAGTGCAAAGGTGTCTCTTTGTAACAGAGGTCTGTATTTGTATTAGAAGAAGGGAAAAAAGATGAACACTAGCTTTTCAAAACTACAGTGACTTTGCTACAGTTCATCAAACTTAAATAAAGGGAATAAAATTTGTTTTTTAGAAAAGGTGCAACTAATCTTTGCTGGCTGAATATGTGTTGGACAAAAACTTAAAAATGAGCCCATGGTATTTTTAATGGATTTCTCTTTATATGGAAATACGTACCTTCGTAGGCCTTTGGGGGCAATACTGCTAGTAATTCATAAAGTTTATGTCTGTAAACCGTTGATGGTGTTTTTAAGGAATTTCCATATGATTTGTATATTGAAGAAAGCCTTAAAATATAAAAAGCATGTCAGAGATGGTAGGGACTTTACCTTTTATGTAACACCCTAGTTTCATTTGTACCACTCTACTGAATGCTTTTAAAATCTATACATATTAGAAGTACAGTTTTGATTTGCATAACTAATAGTAAAAGGAAACTGATTTATTTCACATATTCTGAAAGAATGTCTGTTGTCCATTTCCAAGCAGTATTTTTATTTAATACTAGAGAAATAAATAAGTTTTCTATTTCCTTTGATTGTATCTGTATTTATGACAATAAACTTTTGTGGATATATTTCTATAAGTTAGAGTTTAGAGCCCAAATGCATTAAATTGTTCTATATTCCAAAGGCAAAAGTTTAAAAATTATAAAACCCTTTCCAGCTTAGATCTGAAATTAAATAAAAAAAAATCCATGTCTAAAAGATGTTTTTCCAAACATATTACTGAACTTGGTTTCTTATTTTATGAAAAATAATGGTATATAAATGAAAATGTATATGTTTTATTAAAAAAGCATAAAAAAACTAACTTAAAAAAACCCTTGCAAGAAAGTCTTGCTTAGACTTTTCACGACACTGGAATCTGAAAACACAAATTCTGATTTTTATTCCTTGAAAAGGAAGTTCTTTAGAAAGTGCACTAACCAAATGAAGAAGATTAGAGTAGCTTTTCAAATAACACTTTTATACACACACTTACTGTGTCAATAAAGCAACAGCACTAGGGAGAGGAGGAAGAAGCCTCTGAACAACTTCATCCGTAAGAAGACCAGCACAGTGGGAAACAAAGCTTTTAATAGCTAGAAAAGGAATTGTATTTTAATTTACTTAGCGTGAGATATGTTGAAGAAAAAAAAATCACATTAGCAAAGTAATTACATTATTACATCCCTAATAATATATAAAAGTAGAAGAAAATAAATAAAAAAACCCCTTTGACCAATAATTGAAGAAACTGATAAAAATCTCAAATGAAAAAAGTCAGATGCACTCTTTTGGTGTCTCAGCTTGGACATTCATATCCTGACTTTTAATTGCATACAAAAATGTAATTATGTTTTGCCTTTTGTTATGAACTAAGTGATGCTATATAACTCAACTTCATGATCATTCTATAATAATAATAAAAAGAAAATAGGAGGATGATCAAGTGACCTACTGCTTACTTTGCTAGTTTTCCATTAAAATTTAGTTCAATTACTGTACTTTAGGAACCAATTTATATGTATGTAATTTACAGAAACCTAAATTTGAGTTTAATTCTCAGAAGCACCTAGAGAATATACCGTATTAAATACCTATTTTCTAAAGAAAAAACATTTAAAGGCTAATAGTTTAGGTAGATCTAAAATGAAATTACTATCGAATTCCACATTTTGTGACATATCTTAATAGTGAGAGAGAGGGGTGATTACTGTATCAGGGTTTTCCAGAAAACAAAGTACCCTTTAGTACTCTATAATACAAGACTGAAACACATTAAGTATTTGAAAGTCACTGGAGCAATTTCTTGGAAAACCAAAATCACAGTATTTCATGATTAAAAATCACAACCCACCAGAGAGCAGCCACATTCAAAGCACTCTTTCCTGGCTGAGAATCCTAACTACCTGATCGTAATTTTACCCAAATCCTTCCACTCTCACAAACATGTTTGAATGACTCACCAATTCTATTTTGCTTATAGTAAGTTACCTGCTAGGAAACAGAACCACTATTTTCCAAATATAATAGACTATATACACAACAGAACACACCGTGCTTTGGGTCTTCTGTCATTATTGTGATTTGCTTGCTAAACAAGAGAAGCAACCTTCTTGATTATCATTTATTGATTGAAAATCAACTGATTACAAGAAGAAGAGGAAAAACTCTCTTGATTTGGGGGTTTTTAGAATTTTTTTAGAAAAACGAAACATATATTTATATGTAAATATTGATATGCAACCATGTATGTTGGGGAGTGAACATAGCCTTTACCATCTAGTGAAAAAAAATCAGTATGAAATGTCCTTGTTCTTTCAGAAGGAAAATTAACAGAGAGACCAATTATCAAAAGGCAGAGAAAGACAATAAATCCTGCTTACCACAGAGAGCACCAGCACGACCTTCTAGTGTTACTTGCCAGGTAAATGAATCTCCTCGTGTCTTCTCTGTTTCTAGGTCTTTAGGAGATGATGGAAAGATGCACTTCCACAGTAACAGTATTCGTGGCAGATGATGTTGGACAACTGCAGGACCTGTAAATGTTGTCATGTCAATGCAAGGATTAATAAAACTAAATTTTCTTTCGTTCTTTTTTTTTTCTGTGTTTGCAAAATCTTTACAGCAGTAAACAAAACCTTATGCGACTTTCCCAGCCTTCTCACATGTAATTTCTCAAATGTTTACTGTTTTGGTACTCCATTTTCATATGTAACTACAAACTGACACAATTACTAGTATGTTAGTAAACCAACTACAATCTCTGCTTTACTAAGTACAGCTGTGGATCACCAGCGTCAGAGAGACGTAATGATCAATAGTAATGTTCAGAAAAGCAACCGTTTGTTTTAGGTTGATTAAGTACAACAACATAAGAAAGAAATGGGAGTTGTTGGGCAGAAGTAATACCTGGAAACATGACAAAAAAAACCATGACTTAAAAATATGACCAAAGCCAGTAAAATACATTCTTCATTAGTCATCTACTGATCATAGTCAATAATCTGGCCACTAATATGTATCAGAAAGTTCTGTAAGATTTCAAATGCCTGACAAGATGGAAATACAAATGATTAGCTCATTTTTTGCTGTGACAAATATTTAAAAATTCTTCATGACCACTATGATGTTTGATTAGATTCACTTTGAAATTTATCATCTACATCTAATTAATAGCAGTCCCACTCCAATCACAATTTTTCAGATATTGTTCCCAATGAACTAATCGCAAATTTGAAATACGTAACATTTTTATCTCAGTAAGTTTTTCTAAAATATTTCAACATTTGGGTTTTTAAAAATTATTTTGCAGCAGTTAGACAAAACCTCCAGCTAAAAATCAGACAGAACAGCAAACACCTTAATGTAGATCAAGAAAAATTGTAGAAAGCTACTACCTAATGTCATGAGAGCACCTATCAAGAGCCATCCAGCCTGCATTCGCTGCAGTGAAATGCGACTGTTCTGAGATGCAGAACACAACAAATCCTCTGCTACTGTCATGATTACCTTCAAAGTAAAAGAGAAAAACAGAGCATCACATTTTGGTAACTACCAAATTTTTTTCAATACTATTTGGTGTAATATTTAATCCTATCCTTTTGCTCCCAGATAGAATGCCATCTTCCTCTTACACTACAGTAATAAATCAGGCTCACGAAGTTGCAATTCCTGACTTCAGTACTAGTCTGGGATGGCTTCAACAGTTCTGCGGACTACTAGGTAAGTTACTTTGCTGCTTTGTATCCTCTTTTACCAGCAGTAAAATGACAACAGCTAATTCCCAAAGGAATATGCATTGGAAGGATAGAAGTGTTCTGATATTCTATTTATGTCACAAAGTATGCATGACATCTCTGACTTATAGCTCAGAAAAAGGGGTGAGAGCGGTAATGATCTTTTTATCCTTGTTTCAGAATAAGTCTATCATTCTTTCTGACCATTTTTCAAATCAGATCTCCTATGTTTGATATTTCCTTCTCAAAACTGCTCTATTTAACACTGGTCTCTTTCTGCTCCTCAGAAGAGGGGCTAGTCTGGAATCTGGCAGTGCTCCTAGGAGAGAGCAGAAAAGGGCTTTTGTCAACTGTTCCATTCTTCCCCCTGCCAGCTTAGTACAGAATACAGTGTTCCTCCCTTTTTTTTTTTTGTGCCCTCCCATACCTCCTCCCTAGCCCTATTTCATCCTATTTTATTCTTCTAAAAGGAATCTTTGTTAAGAATTACATTTCCCTGTTAAACAGAAGCTTCAGCTCTGCTTAGGTGCAGAGTATTTGAATGGCACTTCTTATCTATCTAAGTGGGCAAACTACATTCATTTTGCTCTCTCCGCATGATCTTTCAGCAGTCACAAGGAAAAGTTCGTCAGTCACAACTCTCAACGTCCTGAATGTTCTTAATGTCCACTGACTCTGTAAGAGTTATTTTCAGAAGAGAGAACATAAGTTTCTACATTGTGCAAAGAATTAGCATGTACTGCTGACATCTGTAATGCATCATAGTTTTCCAAATATGAGTAACTCAACGGATAAAATTCCCACGAAGATGGAAACAGCTCCTTTTCCTGGTCTTTATTTGTAATGGCTACATATCCTTAAAACTTCAGAGCATATCCTATCTGCACTAGTGAGAGATTGGTATCTTAGACTTTGTTAATGTAATAAGCTGTATAACAAAGTAGAAGTGTGTATCTGTCAGACTTGACCAGAGATTTTCAAGACAATACATAATTGCAGTTATTGCTGTAAGCACTGACTAACCTGTACATTTGAGAGTAATTTCCAAGAAATGGGAATTTCTGATCCTGAGACATGTGAGAAAAACATGCTTATTTGAGTTATGGTATCCTTCAAAGCCCTCTTCTTGAGGAACCAAAGTATCTCATCAGTATCACTGGGTATTGTGATCATGTCACAAAGAAAACATGTAAGTACCACTGAAAAAAATATAAGAATGGCCTATATGTAAAGAATTCAGATCATACCTTCCCTTTTCCATGTGGAATTCCTAAAGGACAATGTTTTACTGCACCCAGCAAAGCAGCAACAGCAAAACTATAGCCAGTTACTGCTTCTGGGCAGGATTTTAATGCACTAAGACGTTCAATGCAACGATCCAACAGCAGGGACACATAGGAGGGCAATGCTACTGCAATACAGCGCAAACACCAAGCTGCTGTTAGTCTCACTGAAATACTGGGGTGAAGAATGACAGAAATTACTGCTTCCAGGACTCCTGAAAAATAAAATGCATAAAGACACTTAAGGAAGAGGCAAGGGGATTGTCAAACAAGCAAAAATGTATACACAGGACTGGTAAACATAACACTATCCAATTTCTATATTTCTCTTGGAAAAGTACTATTGTTTTTTATTTTGAAGTAATTGTAACAAATTTAAATAATTAATTTATTTTTAGAAAAATTTATCCTTGGTGAAAAGTAACATTATGGAGAAAATCTAACATATTACAGAGTTATCCCCCCAACATGCATAGAAAATATCTGTAAGCTTCTGTAAGGAAGCAGAAATCCATGCCATGGACACATCTAAATGAAAACAATAAAGGTACCCAGCTCAATCAAATTGTTTAATTATAAACATTAGGAAGTGTTGGACCTTAAATGCAACCCTTAACGGAGTTAATTTAAAAAAATACTGCCTTTATCAAATTTAACATACTTGTACAGGTAAGATATGGAACTCTTTGGGCAATGTCTGAAATTTTCCTACAGCATGTAAGGCAGGCAGCCAATTTTCCCTCCTCCCCCCTCCCTTTTTTTTTTTTTTTTAAGTTTATTGTAAGAAAACAGAAAATAGTACAAGAACTATGGAGGATCCTGGTAAGGAGACTGAGCAACAGAAGAATAACCCTAAGAAATCAAAGAAGATCACAGTGAACAAATGAATATAAATTTAATTCGTACTCTGGTTCAAAAAATAATACAGGGCTTGTACCTGTACTGGAGTCTTGCAGTAATGGTGCTGCTGTGGTTCCTAAGCTGTGAATGAGACTTCCAAGTTCCTGAAGTGCACACACGAGCACATGCTGACTTGCTGTTACATCTGCTGCATTAATTTTCGTTTCCAAGTTACCATCACTCATTGCAGCATCTGATAACACAATACAAGAAAATCAGCATGAAATCATTACTAAAATCAAACAAACAGATGGGAAAAAGGTTTTTGCCAAGAGAAGTTGTTTATATTACTAAATGAGCTTTTACCATTGCCATTTTTATTATTGTTTCCATAAAGGGTTACCTTCACTGGGACAAGTACATTTCTTTTTCTGAAAGGATGTTGTAGTAACCTCTGTGAGGGCAAGAATATAGATAAATGGAAACTACCAAATTGCTTATATTTACATGATGGGAAACAGTAGCAAGCAAGAAGCATGCTATCGTCTGCCCCATCAAAAGTATCTTGAAGAAGACATGCTCAGACATAACTTGCCAGATTTTACTGCATCGTAGGAAAAAAGAAAGGGAAGAAAAGAATGAAATCTTGCAAGAGCAAGCAAGCGAGAAGGTGGAGAGATGGAATGAAGAGGGAGGGAAAAATACAAAGTTTTTTGGAAGTTTATCTTCCAAGACACAAATGATTATGTCTGTTTAGACACAAAACAGATATTTAAGTCAGATTAAATTCAGATATTTAAATCAGATACAACATACAGCTGTACACCAGAGGACAACTTGTTATGTCCAGGATTCTCTTTCTTCTCCTCCAGAAGGCCAATGGTGGAAGATCAGAGGCTTTTTCTGGAAGCAGTGTACAAGACCTTATCACGCAAGAGATTTGTTTTCTCTAGGAGAAATGCTCATTTGTCCATCAGGAACAAATGCTTCTTTTTTGAACCTTCAGTAGTGTCAACTGCTCTGAACAAGAATGCAGGATCTGACTAGACATGCATTATTGGCCAACCTAACTTACTTTACAGTACTGTCTGTATATTATTACTGCAATTATTTTATTTGTTAATGGCTAAATTTACATTTTCCAGGACTGAAGTATGACAAAATCTGTATATACTTGTGTGGGTACACACATAAAAAAACACAGACACACACAAGTAAATAACCAGCCCAAGCTAAAAATAAAGCAGTCCATCAAAAGCCTTCTACATTATCATGGTGATAAATCAGCACTATATATTCTGTTTCTGCAGTCTCTGGATTAGGTAGTTGGGCAATCACTTAAAAAAGGAAAAACAGAGGCCTGAATGGATAATCTTGTTAGACCCATACCCACAAGTTTCTTCAGTTTCCAGATGGCCTGACAAATCTCCTTGGCAGCTGCAATCTGAGCCTTTTCCCCAAGCAGGCCTCCTACTGTAGCTCGAAGGATGAATGAAACACAGCGGCGACAGCCGATAGCATCCGTCGGACTCTGAATAGCCTTAGGGTGAGACTGAGACACAAGATCTAGAATATGGGATAGGAAGGCAGAGAAGTTCCTTTCAAGCCATTGTGCTCCTAACGCAGAGACAAATACCACATATGCCTGGAAGAGATTTGAAAAGAAACACATTTTAGAGTAAAATATCTGGAAAATCACAGCTAACTATCCCACATAGTTATTTTTTTAAATCTTCACATTGCAACAACCAGAACACTAAATTGAAATTATTTATACATTTATGAATCCATAAATCACATATATTCTTAGTCCTAGGCATTTGCAATTTTTTATATCTGTATCTATATAATTATTAAAAAATAATTTAAATTAATATCGAAACTGTTAAGGGTCTCTTCCAACTCAGCACATTCTGTGATTCTGCACTAGTAATATTGCAGCCTGCTTTGACTGTAAGTTATTTCTAGCTGCTTGCCCATGTCATCTCATTCCAGAGTGTGAGAAATGGCAGTTCACCCTGCACAGGCACTTGTTATGTAAAACACTGCGTTTGGTCACACTGAACAACAGCTTCCAGTTATTTAACATTCTGCACATGGAACCCAAATTTAATGTATGAATGCATTTTAAGAACTACTATGTTACAAAACTATAACCCATAACCCAGAGAAAATTTGGTTATTAAAGGGTCTGAATCAGGGAATATTTGCAGTCCACAAGCACTGTTCTTCAACCAAATGAATTTTAATTGTTTGCCTTGCAATGGAGGTACCATAAAAAGATTACGTTTGTCACCACAAAGAGAAAGAATGCAGAATCACTTTACAAATCTAATCACCACAAGACCATTATTTTGCCACATAATAAGCTCCCCTACAATTGCCTTCTATGAGCATATGTTAGATTTTTTAATGAATAGATCAAGAAAATGGAATACAAAAAAGAGAATTTGCAAATGAACGCACAAAATTCCTCATAAGAAAGTTCACAATTACTGCTTATATCCACCAATTTCTGTATTTGCCTTGTACATACTTTTTCTTGTGTCTAACATAAACAACAAAATTACTCATGTAAAAGAAAGGGAACTATTGTAGACAAAATAATTACACTATAGATCCTGTTAGCAGCTTATTGTTCTTGACAAATACCACTTAGGCTTCATTATGCATCAGTACATTACTCTGGTTTTACAGATTTGAAAACTGAGGAATTTAACAAGATAGACTTGTGAAGAGTGATACTGCCATGGCTTCATTTTAAACTCTGTCTTGAACATAGCCTGAACAAATATAAAATCTTCCATATGTAAGAAGTCATCTTCAGAGACTTTCTTATTTTTACAGACATAATAAGCTGCACCTCACTAATTAATACATTTTATAACTGCAAGTGTTTTCTACTCACCAGCACTGATAAATTCGCAATTTTCCAAGCTTTTTTTCTAGAAACACTGCACTGTTTAAACTGTTCTGGCACAGTTTGAGTGTACCATCTAGCACAGATACTACTATGTTAACACAGAAATGCATGAAGAAAACCCAGTACAAATAGTCAAAACACTGAACTGAGATACCTGATATATTCCTGGAAAATTCCTGGGTGTTCTGTCTATCGAACACCCTAGGAATCTCTGGCATGCATTTTCTAGGCAAATAGCTGTCAAGGTATTATTGTTCCCCAGCTTTTCTGTTCTGTCTGCCAAAAGTTAATGCTTCCACTCAGCAAGACCTGAGCACAGAAGACAATTTGTGAGCACCTTCTAGCTGTTTCACTGCAAAATCTGGCAGCTTCTATCAGTAATTCAAGCTAATTTGAAGATCTTTTGCACTGCAGAAGTTGAAATGTACTGACAAACTGCCTTACTGGCAAAGGTGGTTATCATATAGCTGTGGGATTGTAACATACTAAAATAATCACAGCTGTTGAATACATAAATGTTCATTATGACCTTTAGTCTTCATTCGAAAATTTCACATTTGAGTATCTACAATTTAGCATGTTTACATTTAAGATAATATTTAGAGGATGAAGCCAACCTGATATTATCTGAAAATTTTATACTGTTTTTACCAGCATGGACTATATGGGCTGACCTCAGTCCTGTTCAGTAAACAAGATTCTATGCTTTGCGCATACTGGAACACAGCAAAACAGATGCTGGTTTTTTCCACCAAATTCCGTTTTCCTTACTTTTCATGCACTTACTCAAAGCAGAACCATCCTTTCAGAACTAGACTTGGAATTCCCTATACAGAAGGAAACTACTCCAAGTACAAACATTTCTTGTAACTTCTCCCTTTAATTTTCAGACAGAAGGAAATAAGTTTTAAATTAAAATTTTGAGGAATTTATTTATATCACTCATTTGAAATTCATATCATGTGAAGCTGTCACAAGTAGAACATATTTAATTTTTAAAATTTCAAACTCTCTGGTATACAATAAGCAACATCAGAAATAGTTTCTTCTTTCTAGCGTGACTCAAGAAGTAAATCCTTATTTTCAAGTACATACATTTCATCATAGATACAAAAAAAATAACAAAAGAGATATATGCAGAGCAAAGCAATGATACAAATGTTTAGCAATCTCAGAAAATCATAACTGATGTAATCCAAACCTGGGTGACTCCAACTCTAACATCTCTGCTGACTGAACTGGTCCCTTTCAACATATCACCACTGGCTCGTAGAAATCCACAACTGCCACGCAGAAATCCAGTTCCCAGTAGCTCCATCACGTCTTCCAAAGAGATTCTCCGGAAGTTATGCTTGGTGGATGCTAAGAATAGATGTAAATCTTTAGAGGAATAGTTCTAAAATCTTTCTACATTATAGAAGTAGAGAGTTTCAACTCTTAATTTTAAGATTATCTTTTATTATGTAAAAATAATTTGCACAAACTCAGTAGCACAATCAAATCCAAATACAGTTTGAGCATAACTTCACAACAGAAACTAAGACATTTTAGCACTCAGTGTTCTAGCAAAGTGTGGGGCTGACTTTTTAGTGGATCTTAGAGAAATCCAGCAACAAGCTTGAAAAAACAATTTCTTTTTAAGTGTCTTGAGTTGTAACACTTCTCCATTTCTAAAGGGAACATTTGTAGGTTCCCAGGAGAAATCTTTGACAAAGAATGTAAATATGAGAAAGTTTTGATAGGTTATTTTCCTTGGCCAATGAAAAAGCTTTATCTGTTTGTTTTTTATGTTTGTTTTCATATTTGGTGGGACACTGTGCTGTGCACAGATGGATGCAGAGAGGCAATCTCGGAGCAGCCGCTTGCTAGGGAGAGAGAAAAGCTTCTTGCTTTTTGCTTCTGCATTTTGCATCTTTATTTGCTTGCATGAAATGAAATTAAATAAGTATAGCCTTCTGAATTTCAAATCTATGAATGGAGTCTTTTTGTGGAGAAGGCCCTAGCATTAGGGCTTCATCATTCCCACAGCAAAGCACAATATTTCTCAAGTTTTCCTGTTTTAACTACCTTTAAGCAGTTAAAGTCATTACTTAATATGCATACTTACATTTTTCCACCCTCAGTATGTACCATTTATGCTCCCTCTGCGAAAAGGTCTGTAAGGTCTACCCCTACAACCCACACCTTCATGAAAGCCCTGGTTTTGACACATTCCAGCTTACAAGACAACCTCTATTCCAAACTTCACACAGGGCAGATACCTCTCTGCTACACTAAGCCAGCTAAGAGTATAGCTACAGGTTCTCTTAG
The DNA here is from genome assembly GCA_013396875.1 of Vireo altiloquus. Taxonomy (NCBI): domain Eukaryota; kingdom Metazoa; phylum Chordata; class Aves; order Passeriformes; family Vireonidae; genus Vireo; species Vireo altiloquus. The sequence goes on along the minus strand of VZRF01014365.1, from coordinate 614,551 downwards.
AAAAAAAAATCAACTCATCCTAGCAATACATTAGCTCTCTAAAAGAGTGAAAATAATAAAATATGCTTACAATTGTCTAGGAAAATTATTTATCGCTAATTCCTGTTCCAATGCTTTATTTCTTGAAAGAAAGCTCTTTTAAAATACATGCTGGGACATGTATGTGTAAACTTAGCATGATGACAGCACACTCTGCAAACTAAGTGACCTAAAATTTTCACTGCATTTTTCATTCTCTTTTCAAGGACTGAAACGAGAAAAGGAATGAGAGGCTTTGAGATAAACATGTCCAGAAAAAAAAGTTAAACAAAACCCCCTCAATATCAGCAGATTATCACATATAATGCACAAACTTCAGGACCACAAATTTCTTCATGTACTGCTCCCTCCACCTCTCCTGCAGCTCCTTCTAGTCCCCATCTAGCTTCTGCCCCACTTAGCTCTAACTTCTTTTTAACTAAAAATAACTAAAATAAGGACAAAACTCCCTGAAATAGCCAACCAAATAATTTATAAGCTCCTTATATAACTTTATCTCAGAGCTTTAGAAATAACAAGTACATTGCTTACATAGATTAAAGAAAACTAATGAGTCTATAAAGAGGTCAGAATATTATTTTTTTATTTTATTAAGAAAAGATAAGTGCTGCCTTTTTTTCTGTAACACAGTAATTCTCTCCAAAAGATTCTTAGGGAAATACTTTGTAAACCAAGACTTCAGAGCCTACAATGCAAATACACAGCCTCAAGTATTCTGAAAGACAGTAAGTTGGGCTTAAAGGCATGTTATTTTGTCATTTGCTGCTTATTGCACTGAAGGTCTTCTTTGTTGCCATTAAAAGCAGAAAAAACAGTCTGAATCGCACTTAACTTGCACCCTGTTTGTTATATTTTGCTTGGATTATAGTTAGATATTTAGCTTGGGGCTTCTAAGACTAAAACCACTCAGTCTGAATCACATAAAGTATTGGAGATGATAACTTTGTGCCAGGATGCTTCAGTTAGCTCAAGTACTGTCTGTCAGAAAAAACTGTTACATGGCTGTGGTGTGAACAAAACTGCCTGCTCATTTCTGCTGCTGATCATATTAATACTGCTAACCACTGACCATCCAGACATTGTATCAATTACTGCAAAAAACCAGCTTGAAGGTATCCTTAACTTTTTAGTTTGACAGAGAGACTGCCTCAAATCTTACTTATTTCTATACTGCTTAAATTAATCTTGCTTTTAAATTCCTGGAGTTAGTAATTTCTCTCCATACAATAACAATCTCATAGTAGAGGGAAAGTCTTACCAGGTACTTTTCGTTGTTAATTATTTTATAAAGACAGATAGATAGATAGATAGATAGACAAACACAACCAGAAGCATAGCACTTCACACAAAAAAAAGTTAGAAAAAAGACCAAACCAGAGATAAAAACAGTCGGAAGAAGCTTATAATATGATTTGAGTTCAGGCTTCAACAGAACCTGAGAGTTTCTTATTAACTACTGGATTTTTACAGATGAGGAATCAGCAAAGAAACTTTACCTGTTGTCTGTTTAGATGTTAGAGCTCTAGCCAATATTGTGCCCAAAAGTTTTGAAACTGCTAATCGTACATCATAATTGGAACCTTCAAAGGATTTAAAACATAACGTAACAACACTATCCAGGTCTGTACTCCACATAAATACTGCTTCATTCTGAAGTTCAAGAAGACACTAGACGAAAAAAGGGAAATAAAAGTGTTTTGGCATGGAAAAGCACTCAGTAAAAATTTTAGTTTGCTCCATAAGACATTGAGTTCTCCCTAACAAAATAAGCACTTTGCTTCATACTAAAATTACTTGAATTTTTTCAGTTAATATTAAAGAAACACAGATAAGCAAACAATGTATTTACTTCTGTGCTCGTCAATCATTAAAACAGAATTTTATGTTTCAGGGAGGTACTAAAAACAGCTGTTGGAGCAGTTTACCTTTGCAGCAGCACAGCGGACAGCCATGGATCGATCTGTCAAACACGATCGGGCAGCTTTGTAAATATCTCTGTGACAGGGGATAGCAGCAGCTCCTAAACCATTTAATATATTTTGCAAACTAAGCATGATTTCATAACGACCTTGAGACTGAAATATGAAAAAGAGAAATGTTAAAGCTTTGCAACCCTAAGGTCTTTGGAAACACAAAACGCCAACTACTGAAACAGGTAAAAAATATTTGAGTCTTTTAGAGATTTATTTATACTGAAATAAGTTAAAGCAGATAACTTGCCCAAAAACTCTATAAGCAAATGAAAATAATAATTCTATGTTTTATTGAAAAGTAATAATTACAAGTATAAAATCCAAAACAAAGTATGAGTTATAGGAAAAATGTTCTCATTAATAATGCAATTAAATTTTATAATTTATCAACAACTTTCACGAAATTATATTAATAAAAGCTGTGATCCAACCTTTTATAGTCATAATCCATTAACTCTAGCACTTCTTTAGAATTTAGACACTGTTTTTATCTGACTTTTCACCATTTTTTTTCGTATTTTGGTATCATGCATTTTCTCTTATTCATTTGTCCAGCTACCCACAGTAAAAATCCTTTTATTTTTCCAATCATTTTTTAAACATGCTGTTCCAATACCTCTGCATTCTTCATTGCTTTAAGCACATTCCCAACGGTGCCAGTAAAACTGTTTCCCAAAATTCTTCCCAATTTTTTGTATAAATAGCCCAAGCATACCACCGCAGCACTAAAACAAAAGCAAATCCAAAGACGCGTGAAAATGGATGCAGTGAGAGATGAAAGGGATCAAGATGACTGAAGTAATCAATGAGCAAACAGCAAAATAACTAAACAGGATGTCCCAAAAATGCAAGCGGATCGTCAAAAAGGGGAAAAAAAATGGTCAGTATGTGGCACATATCCTCTGGAAGAAATGCAGATACGAGGGTTGCTAAAGTTAGTTGGATAATACAAGAATTTAGGTAATACAATATTCCAGTACATTTTACAATAGGAATACAATTTCCATATCCACCTTTAAACCTTAACATTAACTTCTTACTAAGCATGCTCTGTGTCATGCTGCAGCAGATGTTGCCAGAAGTAGCCAGGGATAGGTTTACTTACAACTTGATGGTTGACAGTAGACTGCAAATGGTCTAGTAATTCCAGTTCTGTCATTATTATATAACAATAAATAATAAGGAAATACCTTGAAGGAAATAAAACTATAAACTCATGTCCTTTTCACTGTAGACAGATTCTGAATTTAGCATCCAGGTGAAATACCAGACAACTGGATTCTGTGTGCTTATTGGCCTCTCCTTTAGCAAAGGCAAAAAATGTTAATATCGAGGAAAAAAAAAATTAAGAAATAAAGAAAGAGGTGCCTAATAAAAGTGCATTTTCCTTTGAATAATTAATTAGTGAAAACACTTTGGTTTTGTATTGATAGATCTGTAACTAAATTGATTTCATGAATACAAGGAGAAAAATAATTGTATCTCTAATCAGCTTTCATCTCTTTTCCAGACCTCCTTAAACATGCAGACATTGCTCAGCATCTCCTTCAACAAAATAAGATTTTGCTTATTCCCCAGCTGAATTCAAGTTCCTCTTACATAATTTTAAATTCTCATACTGAATATATTCTTAATTTAAAAAACACATTTAATATTTACAGTTATTCCCTACACAGCAAGAAAAACAAACCTAGTATCTTTTATCTCTTATCATACCAAAATACTACTTTCATTAAAAACCCATTTTTTGTTATTGCCTTTACCCAACTCAGTATACACCAACAGTTTGGATTTAAATTTTGTTCATGGTGTGCCAGGGCATAAAATTACAATTTTCCCATTTCACTTCTAAATTGAGTATCTGATGGTTACAGGTAGTCTCCTTTATAAAGCAATAAGCTGCATTCATTCTGCAGGACCTGTTTATCAGATTTGGTATAGCATTCACATCACATTCACATCATTTAGAAGCAGATGAGCACCTAACTAAGGTTGTGTTTAAAATGCTTGCCTAAAACGTTTCCATCTTCCACCTATAGGAAAGAAGAAAAGTGATAATTTATGAGGTAAGAGACGAATTCACTGGAATCTGTATCTAAAGGAGTTCCCAGGTGTATATTGTGAACACTGACGGTGAAGTGTTGCTACGAGACAACATGGGCATGCATGCTAAATATGGACAGATGGTAAACAAAGACAACACTTTAATCAAGACCAAAACAACAATGACAAAAAAAGCAGTTTTCTACACTGAACACCAAGTATTTCACATATTTGCAGCCTAGGATAAAAGATTTTACTCAAACAATTCTGTAGTTCCAATTATTTTCTGTAGCCTGTTGTCTCCATGTCAGTTCTATCAGAAATCCCCTTACCAAAACTTTATTGAAGAAAATCATATTTTACAGTTACCTTTTTTTCCATCTCTTTTTTCCTCTCCTCACCACTGCTTGCATACCCAGGAACATTCTGGACATGGCCATCTCTCTCTCTCTCTCTCACTCTTCCCCCCAGCCACGACTCTGCATTCTGGCTTTGGTTATCTCCCATTTCTGCTTGACTGCCAATGGCCTCCCCATCCCTCCCTGCTGTGCAGACATCATCCCAGTTCCTGCAGTGTTGTACAGCAGCTGAAGCAGGAAGTTCTGCAGAGCTCTGCTCCCCATGACAACCGAACCCTAATGCTAATGCACATCACTGGCAAGAATGTAGCAGAGCAGAATGTAACTTGCTTTGCAAGACTAAGACCCTTTATAAAAAACTTACTCTTAAATCAAAAGCCTGCACAAGGGGTCAATTAGAACAAGAAGGAAACAACAAAAAAATGGTATTAGAAAGTACAACTGACTCCTTGCAAAATCTGTTTTCAGGAATCTTTACTTGTTGTCAGAAACAGGTTTAGCACAAGAAGTAAAGGAGGAAGATTCTACTCTGCTGTCAATACCATATCATTTATGCACAAGGGTGTTTTACTATCTCACTTTGCTACCTTCATCTTTAATTTGCTTCACTATAGTGAGAGATGTGCATAATTTCAGGAATGAAGGTTATTCATAAGAGTTCTGCACATAAAGATTTGGCTTCACATTCTGAAGCAGCAGTCCATGTTTCTCTGCTCTGTTGGTTAGGCTTTATGTATTTAGTTACAAACACTGCAGGGGTTTCTAACTATATCCAGTTTCCCAGCCGGATTAAGAAATGTACTCAGTAACTGCCTTTTGTACCTGGAGTTGTATTTGTCTGTTTCGCTGCTCTTCTCAGCACTACTATTACCTTTTCCTTGTTTTTCAAGCACCTGCCCTCTCATAACTCTGTTATCCATTATTGGTATTCTCCTTGGCCTGATTTTCCATTGTCTGGCTGGAGACCACCAGGTGCCTTTTACCCTTTTGGTTCCTGATGCAGGCATACAACATGGACTACCAGCACAATCTTTGTTTTATTACGTATTTTGTGGCAGTGAACTCAGATGCATTGCACCACTTAAATGTCTCATTATTACTGGATTTGAAGCTTGAGGGCAAAAATACACTTACAGTTTTGTAGGTAGATAACTTGGAGAGTCATCTTTACTCCGAATGAGTTCATTGCATTTGTCAATTGTTTGGTAAACAGAAAAAGTGTCTCCAGTGCTATAAAGTACAGCTAAATTCTTGGCAAGAAGCCGTCTGGTAGGAGGTCCTGGTGAATTGTTTAATAAAGAAGTCAATTGTTCAACCAGTTTCTTCTGGTTTTCCCTTATATCAGCCTAGAAAGAAAATCAGCAACCAGTTAAATTTAAAAGTTAGTTACAGATAATAAATGTAAATTATCTTGACTTTTCATTACTACCATTCTGATAATGACATTTAGAATTGCAATTGAACATTTTATTCCATTTTTATACTTGAAGAAAAGACATTTCAAGCAAGCGACTATTTTATTCTTCTTAAAAATCCCAAGACTATTTTCAGAGCATGATTATTTCTAGTAGCATTTCAAGTGTATTTTCCTTTTGACACTTCTGTACTTAAATCCTTCTCAAACAAAGTTGTATTTTCTCGCTTTTTTAATCCCTGCTTTAAAATAAAAGAATTCATAGATATATAGTAAGTTTAGTAGCAAAGAACTTTAAAGAAGAACCTGAGTTTCAAGAACTTGAGCATTAGAAAAGAAAGAACATCCCTTAAAACAATCATCCAGTCTTATATAAATTTTTTAATACTCTTAAAAAAAAAAGAACCTGGCACTGTATTTCATTTACATATTTTCATTACAAATAACAACTCTTTAATAGCATTGTTTTGGTTGGTTTACTCTCACATGTCTACATAACCTATTTAATATATACTAAACAGTGAATCAAACATTTGGAGAGCTGGCTGGAAACAGATCTCTTATCATTTGACTAGGAAAATTAAAAAAAAAACCAAAGAGAAAGATGTTACATTCCTGCTTGCTAGAGAAGCATCAAATAATGGTGCAACACTAGGTGGAAGCATGACTGTCATTCTTCATAATGGGGCTGTAAATGTTGCAGTAATAATAGGAGTTAAAAAATAATTAAAATTCCTTTCATTGGACAAGTGGCTCTGTCACTAGAAGAGCTGTGACCAAGAACTTACAACATTTAGAAAGCTGCTGCTAACACTGAATGTACTTTCACTCCTTGTACATACAAGACATGAGGCAAATAACATTGCATATTGCTCTTTGGTTTTAAGCAAAGTAACAAAAGGATAGGCTTTTCTTCTCAAGTCTCGTTACACTTACTCTGCTCGTCACTGGTAAAAGTTTTTCCAAAAACTGTAACCATGCAAAAATGAACTCTGGTTTTTGAAATTCACCAAGCTGGCTATACGCTTCTTCATTAAGTAGTAAACTGTGAGCTAACTCCATTCCTTGAAATTTTCCTCAAATCTCCCAACACTGTGGAATGAAAAAAAAAATCCAACAAACTACCAAAACTTCATTAATCAGTTTTCTTCCTTGTTAATATCTGGCAAATCAGAAGTTTGAACACCTAAACAGAAGAAGGAAAAAAAAAAGGTAATAGAAAGTCAACAATCATATCATATATAATATTCATGCTTGACTTACTAAAATGAAAATTTCAAAGGAAAGCCTAACATAAAAAGTAAATTATAGCAGTTTTATTTAGATGTCTTTAGTAATACCAAATGTTTTCAAAAATAAGATAATGGTATTGATATAGTATGCCAGTTGAAGTTAAGTATACATCAGAATATATCAGAGGGGTTTCCACTGAATCCCACTGTGTTTTGCTTGAAGTGAGGTATTCTAGTCCTTGATCATATACTTGAAAGTAATGACCAACTAACCTCAAACATCATGATTTTGTTATCAAGAACAAAGTGCAGCAAAAGCTGCAACTAACAATTAACAAACTCCTGTTAATTATATACATTAATATAAATGCTGACATAGTATTCAAACACTTTAGGTATTCTCAATGCCAAGCAAGGAATAAAAAGCTGCCAGAATTTAATTGCTGAGCAAGCCTCTAATAATCTCTCTTGGAAAAAAAAAAGCCCCAAACATAAACTTGAAAAAAGACTGTTTCAAAACTCAAAGTACAAAAGAAGTTATGTTTTACTTATGTCTCTCAGACTATTTTGAGAATTTCCAAATTGTCGATAAGCAAACCAAGACGAAAAATACTTCTAATGATATCCTCCCTCCCCAATATCTAAATTCCATATAGCCTCAAAATACAAAATAAAATATTCTGTAGGCTTCACAAATAAAAACAGTCAGGGAGATTCTGGTAAAATGTCAGCCATATTTTAAACTCACAAGCAAGTTATCCTTTTCAGAGGGCACTAAGACTGCTGAACATGTTTTTTTCCTACTCAGTAACAATATTATAGTGTAAAATGATCTGTCAAATAGTAGATGGGCAATATAAAGCATTGGTAAATTATTCAGTACTCAGATTGTCATCAAACACAGAGCAGAAGGTTACCTTTACCACTTTCTACATATTTTTACATAAAATTTACTCACAAAGAAAATTAGTCACATTTAATGTATTATAATGAACTGTCACTTCAAATCTACCTGAAATACCAAGCAGCTTGACAAGGCACCACACTATAAAATGGCAAGAAGATCTAAAGATACATAGCATATTACACCTATACATATTTTGCCTGTCTAGGTACATAGAAGTTCACAATTTACCAGTTATCTCACTCCTAGAACACTCACAGAATTGAGCTCTATCCTCACATTTTTTGAAACATAGCAAAAAGAAGTAGGATTAAGTATAGAGTTTCATCACTGCTCAGCATGAAAATTACATATATAGGTCATAAATGCTCCTTCTTTCCCTCACCCAAGGCCTGTTCTACTGTCTGTCATCTCTAAACCACCTAATACCACAGCAACTTATCCAATTTACATATCCATCTCAGGATAACAACTCAGTTGTTTTCCCTAGCGGAAAAAATCACAGTTTGTTGCCAGACATTGGCACTTAACTTACCTAGCAGATAATTTCTCCTCATTGTAAAAACTGTCTCTGTTGCTCCAGGCTTTTGGATCAAGGATGTTAAGAACTTGAATTTCTAGGAAAATAATTAATATAAAGAACAATGTTAGGAAAGACAGCACATAAGATACAAGCATCATTTGTATACAAAACAAGAATTCCAAAGTCTTCCAATACCAACAAAGTTTATTAAGTAATAGCTCACCAAAAAAGACTATAGCTCCATGAATGTTATTAGCTCTTAATGTGTTACATTTAAATTCGGCAGACCCACCATACACACCATACAACTGGCTTCATTTAACTACTGAAATCGCCTGTCTTATTTCTGTTTTGTTAACTCAGTTTAATTCGAAACCAGTAAAAAGTAAGTTCAAACAGCATAATAACCAAAATAAATTTCTAGAAAGATTATCCAACAACCAGCAGAACTTGCAAAGGTGATTCAGCTGCTCCAAAAAATTCATGTACAATACTATCAATACAAGACATGAGGATTATCAATCCATTCTCCTAGCCTTCAGATATAGTTTTAATATTAAAATTCATGGGCAAAAACATTTCCTTTAAAAAATCATTCAACTTAAACTTATTCTGGCAGGACATGAAATACAAGTCACATCATTTTAAAAGCATTCACTTTTCAATCACTCTTCAAAAGACTGATGCTGAAAACAAATAAAAAGTACATGTGTACATCAGAGTAATCTAAAGTACTATCAGAGTAATCCAAACTTCTTTTTGCCTGGTGAACCAGTGTTCAGCTTGCTGAAAAGGTTCAAGATGACCTAATAGCCTTCAAAAGAGAAGGTTACCAAGAAGATGAAGACTGGGTCTTCATAATTAAAACAAGTAAGCTTCCCTCTTGATAGAAAAAAAAATTCACTGTAAGGATTATCAGCCACTGGGACTTGTGTTGAGAAATTGCAGAACCTGTACCCTCAGGGGTTTCTAACACTTGACGGGACAAAGCCCTAAGCAACACCATCTCAAATTATTATTGTAACTTTTTTCTAAATGAAACACTTAAATAGTACAAGCACACATTTGAAAAAACAATCTAAATTTATTTATTTATTTTAGCCTAAATTAAAGAAAGAAAAAATGTTCTGGTATAGTTACTGATCTTCATAATAAACACCTGCTAACATAGTCAGAAACACTAGCATTTCTCAAAGATAAGACTTTTAGTACTGGATTACAAAGGCTGACTGCTTATAATGCGAGAATTAGTCTTGTAGAAACAGATCTGTCCCTACAGAAAAAAAAAAAATTTAAAAATCCCAGACCTGATCTTTCCACTGCTGGTCAACATGTAAACCTTGATTCCATGAACCTGCATAGAAAGCTACCTCTTTCTCTACCTTATGCAAAAAACCTATTCCAAACACTTTATGAGGCTCCCTTCAATAAGCTGCAAGCCTGCACACCAGGGATACATATGAAGCTTCAAAAGTAATGATAAAAGAAGGGCACGTGCATACAAATTTGGGAGAAGAAAGGCAAGAATGTAGGGCATTAAGTTCTACTGCAGCATATTGGTTTTGCAGAGAACAGAGCAAAAGGCTCACGAGGCTACGCAAAGCTGAACACAAGCACAGAACGTGGGAATGAGCTGCATTTGGTTAGTAATAAATATGTCCTTGTTATGTATACAAGATATTTCCAGGCAATTTCTAAGTGCAGAAGAAAACATCAAACCCAAAGCCACGCTGTCCAGACACAGGTGGGACTCTGCTCTAATTGAAGGCGTGGCACAGCTACCCTCTGGGCTGGTCAAGCACCCGGAAAGACTCAATGTTCTGTCAGCCACTGGAGCTGCTTGGCCATCATCATGCACCAGTCAATTGATGCAAGTACAACCTAAGCATGTAAAGATGCACCTCTTTTTGCATGAAACCCATGTTTAGAAATGCTGAACTATTTGATAGTGCTTTTCCCCTGGTGTTATAATTTTGATGTTTCTCAATATGAAATAGAAATCTGGGGGGAAAAATGTGAAATTTAATTAATGAGATGTATACTATGCCATCAATCAAAATAAAAAGGCATATGTGCCTGATGTAATCTTCAATTGATAACCAGCATGATGCACGTTTTGGTTTTGTCTTCAGGTAACTGAAGCAATTATAAGAATCACTTTCCCATCAATACTACAAGAACAGATCAATCCAAGAGCCCTCTTTTTTCTTCCTGTGAGCTAAGTTCATTTTACATTTATACTATGCTACAAAACTGGCATAAAGATTTATTGGCCAAGGCAGAAGTTGTTCCTTCTTATTGCTAACAAAAAGTTTTTCATTTATCAACTGCCAATTTTACAAGCAGGATTGTTCAAGACTGGTCAGAAAAGAGCTCAGAAAAGCTCTTGGAGCAAGCACTAGATGGAATGCCACCCTGCAAATTGAAAGGAATAAAGGGTGAATCAAGCATTAAAAGGCAACAGCAATTGAATTTTTGAAGTTTCTGACAAACCACAACGAGCAAAAAGGACTTGTAGTCTTCTCTAAATAAAAGATGACTCATCCAGGGTAGGACTGATATTAGTAGCTGCCTTTAGCAATTGGCCTTCAAATATGAGAACCAACAGAGCACCCATGACAAAGTTATAACAGAGTAAAAAACTCAAACAGATCTGAGTATCAAGTACATTCTGAGCTAGGTAATCTCCTCAGGCTTTAAAAGATGAGGGAAGCAGATCACAGACTGCTGTATATCTTTCACATGGAGATCTAAGTAAAAAATTGTAACATTAACAATTAAAAAGCTATGAGCAGTAATGGCAACTTAATGAATTTCACTCTTCCTCTTCCTTCCAACTCTTGGCATATTTTGCTTATGCACAAAAAAAATAAGAAGTACCAAAAAAGAGTAACCTGCAATAAAGAAGACTCCTAACTCATCTCTCACTAAAAAATCAGCCTCGAAATTATGACTCATTATTTCAATGAAGATTGACACAAGTAATGGAAACTACCAGACAGACCAAGTTTGTACCTACAAATCTATTTTCTATTAAGATTTTTCTCATTTAATCTCTGTTCCAGCAGTTTGCCACTCTTTGCCAGGAACAAGAGCTGCTCAAACAGAAATCTCATCAACCTCAGTTCTCTGAGAACGTGCTTTAGATCCTCACCTGAACATCAATCTAGATGAGGGTCTAGGTCCTTTACACCCACTTTGCAGTGAAGAAAATAAAGTGCCATTTAACTTATTTTATTAATAATTATTTACATTTTTCTAATTTCAAAAGTATTAACATAATTCTGCACTAAATCAGATTTAAGATAATGAACCTGTGGTTTCAACTTTGTACCAATGACTAATCTAGCAGAGACACAAGTGCATATTATCTCTCTAAGAAACTACTGCTGTTACTCATTGACAGTAATGAGTAACAGGAAAAAAATAATAATAGTAACGATTAAGATGAAAAATGACCAGTAATAATAACAACCAGTGTTTTCATAACAGCTGCCATTGGGTAGACTATACAATCAATGCCATAACCATCCAACTGCTGAAAAACAGAGCTGAAGCACATCTGTTAACTTCAAGTTGACCCTCACTGCACCACTGTGGTATTTTAACTGATTACAAATCCATGTTCTTTTAAAATTATTAATTAATTTAATTAATTTATTATTAATAAATAAAATATTATTTATTAATAATAATTATTTATATAATAGTAAATAAGCTTTATTATCATCTGCCTAACAAGTGAACCAATAAGCTTAAGAGAAAGCCTTCCAGCCTGACACATTTAATTCTAGCCATTAACAGTTGAGATCAATGTTACTCCTGCAGCACTGTTTAAAAGTTTAATGGGATGATCATTAGCAGTGCATCTGAGCTGACTGCATGGAGAGACATCGATGCTCCCCCTTTGTTACACCCTTGCATGTACCTGTTTAGTGTCTCCCAAACATAAACAAAACTCCTGCTCATCTCTCTTGGACTTACTTCTGACAAGAGAAACTGAGTATGATGGCCTTTGCCAGCTGGGCAGAAAAACCTTAAAGCACCAGCCAAATGCAGGACCAATGAATGAAACATAGACCAAAATCCAATAGTTATAGTGTACTGTTTATGCACTTAGGCAAAAATAAAGAGGCCCCCAGGTCTGGAGAAGGCCAAAAGTGCAGGATCAAACTCCAGCAATTTCAAATGGGAGATATGATTGCCCAGGAAACAAAGAATTTAGTTATATTTAGCTGTAATCTAGCTAGAATTTATAACACACAGAGAAATAATCTAATTTTAAAAAACAACAATTACAGAATCTCATTAATTTCATAAGGAATAAAAAATAACTAAAATTTGAGCTTGAATGAGTTTGGAGTTTAGACACCTGAAACACATTGGAGTGAGAATATTCAACAGACAAAGATATTTATAATTACTGGAAAGACAGAGCAGCCTTTATTTATTATTGACTTCTATAAACTATTACCAACTCACTCATAGGAGCAAAGTCTGCCTCAAAATCTTCAGTTAGAGGAGGCAAAGCTAAATAAAAGCATCAGTGTAAGTGAATCAGAACTTCCACATCTTTTGCTTGGCAAGATCTCCATCATTCAGCCAACTCATATCTTTTTTCTATATACACAAGCCTTAAATTTTTGCTCCAGAGAGCTGCATGAAGCAACAGCAGGTAACTGCTGATCCCAATGTAACAGCGACCCCTCTGTACACACTTTATGTTCAGTAGTGCTATTCACTCTTGGTCTTTCATTCAACAACAACAACAAAAGCTGGGAATTTCATGTGCCCTTTTGCTGCTTTCTTGCATGTATTTTCAAAGAAACGTACAAGCAAATGTAGGAAATTTTGGCACCGGGACATGAAGAAGAGAGGGGAGGAAGAAACAAAGAGAAGGTTAACTCCCCTGAAGACTTTCTTTAGCAGAAACACTGATATGTTTCACTGATTAAATACTTCATGAAGAGGATTAAGAAGTCATGAAACCAGAGCCCAGTCTTTCAATGCATACACACATATACCTGAATTTGTCACTGATTAGCCTCATCAATTTGAGCCAAATTACCCTTGGCATCAAACTGACAAGTGCTTTTCATCCAAAATTAATACACAACCATAAAAAAGCCAGGTATTTTGCAGGGTTATGTTACATTGGTCAGCAGTAGGGAAATTTGAAGCCAAGCACAGAGAAGATGGGACCAACAGTGACATTTGACAGCAGTTTGCAAGAATAAGCCACAAGAGAAAGTCATCACAAGACCACAGCTCAGAGCACATGGAAAATAATACCAGGCACAGAGGAGAAGGTCCAAAATTTTAAGGCCTTTAAATCAAGAAGAACTGTAACTCTTAACACCAAATTTTTAGTCCATCAGCATGTGAAAAACACAGCAAATAAATCTTACGGCTGAGTACTCATGTGCTTTATTGTATATTCTATGCTATAAAGAGATTCAGTTTCCCTCATAAATCTTCATTTTAAATAAAAATATGTACATATTTGTATCATATGCTTATCCCAAACAGCAAAAAGCAATGAAAAATCTGTCTGATTAAGAGCAACAAAAAATAACAGATGATTGCAGAACCATTCACTTCCTCTAGTTATTGCTGAATATTTCAGACTAGGACAACTTTTATTTACGTCATATTTTGTATGCAATTATTCTGCTTAGAAACATGATTCTGAAATCATAGATGTTGAAACAAAACACTTTTCTTTCAGTTTTTCCTTTCTTCTGGATGAAGAAACTTGCCACAGGAAAGCTATGTGCCTATTCTCTCATCGAAAATTTGGTAGCATTTATGCAGGTACTCGTTAAAGATGCAATCCAAACACATCTCCATATATTGCGTGCTCCACATATGTGGGTCGTGCAGTGTTCTCACAGTGTTTCAGGCTGTACTAAAGAACAAATATCATGCAGCCCAACCAGAATTCTTGTTAACTTCTCAGCTACTTTCACTTGTATTGCAAAACAAAGGGGTTGTATTTTGATGTTTTGTGAACAATGATGCTCATACAAAGTACTTGTTTACTCCCACAGGAACAGTTCCAAATGACTGGATTTCCTACCAGAATGCTCATCAAATGTCATTGATTTCCAAGTTTTGGAGCAATTACCCTGTATCTGAAAGAGCAATAAAGCTTAAAGGCAACAAAGACCTAAGTGAAATCTATCAGAATCCTTGCTCTGGGCTTCTTGGTTTTAAAAATATTCACTCAAAGAATGTGGCCACCCACAATTCTCATACATAACAGTGACACTGATAAGAACTACAACACAATATACATTTGCTGAAGTGTGAAGGAAATGACAAGACAATGTCTTCTAGGAATGCTGAATAATTTCTGTGAAGTTTTGAGGACAAAGCTTGACATAATTAGAGAAAAATACCCTAAACAAAGCGCCTGAATATGCAATAGCTGTTTTAGCAATGCAGAATGTTAAAGACAGTTTAAAAAAAAAAAGGAAGACATGCATTTATCATGTTAAAAAGTACATACATTTTGTTTTCATGTTTCTTATCATCACTTTAATTCTTATCGCCACATGAGAAGAATTATTCCAGGAAACCAAGAAACAGCAACATTCAGTTACTGAGAAATATAAACAGCCATTTCCTGAGCTCCACAGCAGGCACTACTGGCACACTCTGACCCCTCTGGCCCTCACAACTCTTGAATATTATTTAAGTTCATTTCTGAAAGTTTCAGTCAAAAGATAAACTGGGCTCCATAATAGAGACCTCAAAACATCATTTTGTTTACAGTCAACCAGGCAAACTGCATATAAATAATTAACCAATGCTTCTAATAGTCAGAAAAACAGTATCATATCTTTTGTTAGTATCATATCTTTATTGTTACTGACAATTTGAGTTTAAAACATTTTATTTTTCCCCAAAACTGGACTAAATAAACTTCAAAAAGCAATAACTAGATTCAGTCTGAATAAAAATGCATAGAATGCTTTGGGTTTATTTCTTTGCAGATGTGAAATATGGTGTGATAGCAAGGCAAGTGCATGAAAAACACAGAAGTATAAACATCCACCTAACTAGCAAAAATTTCGATATATGTCTGAACAGAGCTTTAGTCCTGAGAATGTTGTAGACAATATTGTTTATGTAATATAGACAAAACATACCAAATTTAGTATGCTGACAGGTTGGGGTTTGTTTGTTCGGGGGTTTTTTGTCACAATGACAGAAGTTTCAGGAAATGAAATTATTTGTTAAAATGTTAAATTGACTTACACTAGGTGATATATATGCATATGGATTATCCAAAGTGCAGGTTGACTTTAGCTATCAATTTTCTGTTAAGGTAATTGCCGAATTCAGTCTCGTTTAGCATTAAATTAAGCCAACGGGAATTTTTGTTGAACATGTACTGAAATCCCAGAAAAGGATACATATTTTTCCTGAAAATCGCTATAGGTTTTACTATGATGCAGACTTCAACTGCACTGAAACACTGACATAGAAATTTCGCAGCAGCAGCAGAAGCCCTCACAGATGCAAACTCTGCAGGAGACTTGTTTGGCAGATCAGAGATCACTATCCGGGCACAAATCACTGACATACCTCACTGCAATGGTTCTTTCCCTAGGTATTCTACATGGCTGTTTCCCAAAGATAACTCCAAAAGAGCTCAAAAAATGTAACTGCCTAGAGGTTTCAAGCCTTTTTGGTCTGCAATGTACATATAGATATACTGTGTGTCTTTTTAAAGGTTCTGCTACCTGAACCCAGTAAAAACTGTTAAGGTAAAAGCTGAATGGAACAAACATCCCTCAATCTGAAAACGTTTTTGTTGGAAGGTGTTTTTAATCTCCTGCCTCATTAGGATGTTCTGAGTCTTAAAACAGAAGATCAACCTGCATTAATAATGTTTTTGATGTGTTAGCATACAACATCATGAACTAGTCAGTAAGTCAGATATTCTACTGACTATAAAAACAATCCTATGTTCAATAATCAAGCACAAGTCCTCGATGTATGGCAAGACTTAGTGTAACATTAAGCTAGCCTCCTCCCCCCACCTCCTTTTCATTGTGTCAAACCATCAAGAAAAGAAACCCAAGCTCCATTCAGCACACAACCAGAAATAATCTATCTTCTGGGTCTCAACTGTTACTTCATACATGAATTGAGAATATTACATATCATGTAGCAAAACACTAAAGAATACAATATAGCTTGACTAGTTCTGAAGACAGGGAAAATATTTCCGGCATGCAAGACTAAAATAAGTGTACAGTTCATGGTCACAACTGCAAACACCTAATCCTACTAAATCAAACCCCAAACTCAAAGAAACACTACAAATAATGAATCTAAAATTCAAAAGACATCAAATTTTACTTACAGAAGCACAGAGCTGGACGCACCTTAACTTTTATCTGCCTTCCTTATCTCCTATCATCCTTCCACCCATATCTCAATAAACTTCACTCTTAACTAAACTTACAACATCTACTACTCCTTCCCTCATTCAAAAATGTCAACACTAATGCAACTTTACAGGTTTTGCATCTCTGTGCAAGGTTTTTACCAGTTATATGGTGTAAACTTAATCATTGCCGTATCCAGACAAGCAGGAATTCAAACTGCAAAAGCTTACAATAACATTTCCAGATATCATAATGTCCAATATTGCTACCCCTCCCCAAATATTCTTAATTACCAAGACTTATAAGAAAACCTAAAGCGAGACCCCAAAATCGCGGAACCTCGGTGCAAGGGAATGCCAAACCCCTGCGTGCAGCCTCAGGATCGGTATGGCGCGCACCAGGCGGACACCCCGAGCGTGGCGGCACGGCCGCTCCGCCGCCGCTCCCCGTGACACCCGGGCGGCGCCCGGCTTGCCGCCCCCCCGGCCCTCCCTCCCTCCCTCGCGGGGCTCAGACCTGCCCGCAGCTCCGGGCAACGGGACGCGACNGCTCCGCGCCGCTCTGCGGGCTCGGCCCCGTCCGCCCGCCCTCCTCAGGCGCGGGGGGGCGGCGGGTCCTGCGCCCGAGCTGCCGCCGCCCGCCGGCA
Source organism: Vireo altiloquus (assembly GCA_013396875.1). Lineage (NCBI taxonomy): Eukaryota > Metazoa > Chordata > Aves > Passeriformes > Vireonidae > Vireo > Vireo altiloquus. The sequence continues at coordinate 597,016 of VZRF01014365.1, read as the reverse complement.
GGGACGGGGGAGGAGAAGGAGGAGGAGGAGGAGGGCGACTTCGGTGCTCAGGACTGTGCAATCGGGCCCGGNTCCCCGTGACACCCGGGCGGCGCCCGGCTTGCCGCCCCCCCGGCCCCCCCTCCCTCCCTCGCGGGGCTCAGACCTGCCCGCAGCTCCGGGCAACGGGACGCGACGGCACGGGCTGGGCTGGGCTGGGCTGGGGGAGCCCGGGAGCCGCCGGCTTTAGAGCCGGTTGTGCGTGTGTGTGTCACCCACCGACCCACCCGGCGGCTCCGGGGGTGATCCAGCACTTTCCGGGCGCAGGCCTCGGGCAGGCACAGCCCTGCAGGATTCCCGGCTCCGATCGGCCCTGCCGGCCCTTCACACAGCCCCTGCTGCCCCTGGCCCCCCTCAGC